>CM023959.1:6936135-7035289 GCA_013407115.1 Glycine latifolia
TATCATTTTAACCCTAATTTTTATACCTAAATAATTCACTAAAATTAAAAACCCTAATTTCTAAAACCCATTACTTTGTTCCACATTTATTCATTTAATTCCTACATTATCATTTTAACCCTAATTTTTATACCTAAATAATTCACTAAAATTAAAAACCCTAATTTCTAAAACCCATTACTTTGTTCCACATTTATTCATTTAATTCTTACACTATTATTTTAACCCTAATATTTATACCTAAATAATTAACTAAAATTAAAAATCCTAATTTCTAAAACCCATTGTTTCACATTTATTCATTTAATTCCTACACTATTATTTAATTCTTTTTTGCCTAATTTAGTATTCAAAACACGACTTTAAAGTCTTGTGGTATGTCACGACTTTAAAGTCGTGCTATCATCCACGACGTCCATGCTTTTTCATGCTACCATGTGCTAATTTTGTGTAGAAATCATGCCATCCCATACGACTTCTAAGTCGTGCTTATATCAACGAGTTTGGAGTCGTTTTATACTTCACGTCTTCTATGTTCACAGCCAAACAACAAAACATAATAAATAGGTTACATAACATGCATTTAAGAATGGAAAAAATAATGGAACCATTATAAATTCCATCAACAACAACCAGTAAAGAATGAAAAAAATAATGGAAGAAAGGACAAAGAGAGCTTGGTTCCTGAAACAATTATTGAACCAACTAACAATATGAAAGGCCTATTGCACATGCCTTCATAATAGATATGTTTTTAGGGTGTACATGATATAAAGAATGGATCAGAGCAGGTTATAGCATAACATTATATGAGTTGAGCCACGTGAAACTTACACTATGAGATGACTATACAAGTTATGTCAAAAGAAAACAATAATGGAGCCACATGATGTCAACAACTTTGAGTTGAAAAATGGTTCAAAAGAACTTTTGCCATATACAAACAAAAGCTTACCCACGTGATTGTTACAAAAGAATACAAATGTAAAGAAGAAAAATAAATGAAAGCATTTAAAGTATGGAAATGACCATACAACTTTATAACTATTAATCTTCTGAGAGCAATGAACATGAATAGTTAGAAATAACCGAGCACACTAAATATTGTCATGCATTTGAATGATAAGTTGAATGACATATTTAATTTTATCAAATTGGATAGGTAGAATAACTTTATGAAACTACAGAGCAAGCTCACAGCTAGGTATTAGGCAAGTTGAAAAATTAATGTAAGTCACGTGAATTAGATAGAAGATAGTAAAAATTATGAGATTCTCAATGGGTAAATACACATAAATGAATAGTATGAGACTATTCATTGGTTTGAACGTGGAAGCAATCCACATCATTCTGAATGCACTATAATACACTTGCTCTTTCATTGTAGTACTATAATACACTATCTGAATGCAATTTTCATACACTTGTTCTTTCATTCAGTAGCTTGCTCCTTCATCATTCTCACGAACCTTAAGGCTTACTTTTTTTTCTCCAAGCTCAGTTATTTCACTGTTTTTTGAATTTATTCTTTTCTTCTTGTTAAGCAATGACAAATACCCAATCTGGTGGTCCTATTGATGAGTCTTTGTTGCACTTACAAGACAATCATATTTCAAGCTTAGTATGGGAAGGTGAAGAAAGAATGATTCGTCCAAGGTTGCATTCTGTTTGGGCTATGAAACACTTCGATTAGTTAGACAACCGTGTGAAAAACGCAAAAATTGAAGCTGGCTTCGGTCGTATTATGACTGTCGGCCACGTTGATATCAACCAGCATTTGGTAACTGTGTTGGTGGAACGTTGGAGAACAGAAACTCACACGTTTCATTTTCCACATCAGGAGGCAACCATAACGTTGCAAGATGTGGCATTGCAATTGAGCCTTAAAATTGATGGTCTACCATTAACTGGTGCCATTATTGGAGATGTACGTGAATGTTGTGAGGCTTTAATAGGGCAGACTCCACCAGACAAGTATGTAAAGGGAAAAACTATTTATTTAGCTTGGCTACGACAAAATTTTCAACAACTTCCTCTTAATGCTGATGATGTTGTCATTGCACAACATGCGATATGAGCTCATGGGCGGTTGTTTGATGTCAGATACATCTGGCGCACAGGTTCATTTTATGTATCTCCTTATATTATCAAATTTGACTGAGGCAAGTCACTATAGTTGAGGCGCTGCAGTATTAGCTTCCCTTTACCGAGCACTAGATCGGGTTGTAAAGCCCTTACAAACTGAAATAAGTGGATGTTTGTTGCTCCTCTAGTCATGGGCATGGGACCGTATTAAATGTATTGCCCCACAGATACATGCCCTATTTGATGAAGAAGTACAAGAAGGACTTGGATTTCCTCTTGCACGCAGGTGGTCTCGGCCGATGAGTCAAACAAACATTCCCACCAACTCTGTCAGATTGATATGCGTGATATTTGACATACTACATATGCATGAGGTTTGATTCTTAATGTTAAAGTATATAGTATTTGTTTATGTTTCCTCTTGCTATTTCATATGTGACAATATCACTCTTGTCTTGCAGTTCTTGTGGACACCTTATGATACACCTGAAATAAGACCATTGATTAATAACATTGAGGTGTCTATGATAGCTCGTGCAAAATTCCCTCTCATATGTTTTGCAATTGTGGAATGACATGCAGTAGATAGGGTCATGAGACAATTCGGAATGCGACAAAATATTCCAAATGACCCACCAAACCTAGACCAACTCCACGATATAGATATGAGAGGGAAAACAGATATTTTTTGGCCTCACCAACATCAGCATTGGATAAATAAATGGAATCATTGGAATACTTATATTGTTCATGGTGAAATGGATAACAGTATCTTGCATGAACATTCATAATACATGCAATGGTATATACGTCGAACTAGACGATATATATCGTGTGAGGGAAGAGTATCTTCTGATGTTTAAATTTTATTTTATTATTTTTTGTCAATTATTACTATTATTATTGATAATATATTTCTAACTTCATAAATTTTAATTTGCAGTACTATCCCGCCCATCACCACCATGAACCACATGGTTCTTCTATTTATCAATCAATGGGCTTCTCTGGATACATGCCTCAACAAGGTGAACAAAGTTCACAAGCATTTGAGTTCGCATCATATATGCCTCAATATTCATTCCAAGTTCCTTCGACCTCAAATGTTTTTGAAGGATTCTCACAAAGGTTTGGAACCACTTTTAATACTCCTCCATCTGCATATAACCTACCATCATCGACCTCTTGCTATCGTCCATCATTCCCTACTCAGACCCAAGACATGGGTCACGAGGATGAGCAAGAAGATGATAACAACAATTCCAACAATGATAATGATGATGATGGTGAGACTGGTGATCATGTTCCTCAAGAACAACAAACAATTGCACGTGATCATCCTAGAACAAGAGGAGGAAGAGGTCGTAGAATAAGAGGTCAACAACAACCAACAAATCTAGTGCAGCAAGATGAGAGACCTAGACGCAATTTAAGAAGAACCCGTTATGGGACATCATCCCACTTTTAATTTTTTTTTAAGGATCATGTAATACATTATAATTTTTCTCATTTTAATATAACTCTTTTGCATTTATATGTTGCTAATATTCTCATAATTGTTAACAAAAAATATTAAGGTTTGATTGTCTCAAATATTTAATTTTCTTAACAATAATTGAATGTTATCATAAAAAAATTAATTTAATTATTTTCAAATAAAAATCTTAACATAAAAATACAACAATTATAAACTAAATTAAATAAAATCATATAATACCTTAATTAAACATATATTAATTTGTAAAATTCTGAATTATACAATAACACAATTTTTTAATAAAAAATATGAAACAACATTTAAAATAAAGAAAACAAAACAAAAACTTCAAAAAAACAATATTATGTTTTAATGTTAATATTAAATAAAAACATAAAAAAATATATACAAAATATTAAATCAAACAAAAATATTAAACATATACTAATTAGTAAATTCTTAAATAAAAAATAAATTATTTTTATTAACATTTACTAAACAAAAGAATTAAAAAAAATTAAATAAAACTTTTACAAAAATAAGAAACCACAAACGTAAATTTACAAAACAAAATAATTAAAATAATTAAACAAAACAAAAAAACGTTAAAAAAACAAAAAAAAATATTCCAAAAAGCAAAATCGTACATTACGTTATGACTTTTAAAAAAAAAAAAGGAAGTCGTATAAGGACGTACGACTTTCATATAAAAAAAATTTAAATACGACATTAAAGTCGTATATCGGATAAAAGAAAAATAAGTAAGGTCATATATTTATTTATAACTTCATTTTACGACTTCTAAGTCGTGTTTTTACCATATATAATTTTAAAAAAAGTCGTAAATAAATATACGACTTCATTTTGATAAAATAACAAAAATTAAAGTCGTAGATCTGTTTACCACTTTTGTTATAGAAGTCGTAAAATATGTTACGAACTTACTATTTTCTCGTAAATAATTTGAAAAGTACTCCTAATCAGTAATTAAGCAAAAAAAGTATCCCTCTTTGGTAAATCTACCTAAAAATATAGTATAAAAATGTGGGTTGCTTAACTATTATATAATTGGAGTAAAATGCAAGTGGATTGCTTAATGTGATGGGATATTGTGGGGTCTATTTTGAAACCATTTAAGAATATGAAGTGGTTGTTTAATTAATTAATTTATTTTATCATGGTAATAAGATTCATTTCACCCAATTTTAATTTTGAACCACTTGGTCAATGGATATAAGTGACTAAATTATTACTTATATCAATTGATGTTGATAAGTGATTGTTTAAATAAGTATTATTAGAGATACTCTTAATTTCTAAAATTGATAATTATTACCATAATTTGAGAATAGATTTGAAAGAATTACAGTAAAAAAAAAAGTTATAGCTAATAAGCATAAATTCAGAAATTGTGCGGAAAAAAATCCTTACATACAAAAGTTAACTAATATTCTTGTTATAATACCTCATTTTAACGAAAAATGACAAATTTGTTCACCTTCAATCAGCTGTCTGGTAACAAACTTTAACATGGGTAACTTATTACGTAAGAGCATTTTGGAATTAAAGATCAGGTATTTTTTAAAAAAAAAAAATAGAACTCATATTGCAACTCAAACTAAAAACTCAGCTCACATAAGGATTAGAGGGTCAGCACAGCAGGCCACCGTAGAACAAGTAATCAATATAATACTCTTTGGATAAACTTTTTCATAAATATTTTGTAATAAAAAAATAACAAAATAAAATAACTTAAATCTCTCTTATAACATCTCAACTTTGAGATAAATTGAATGCGATAAATTCTATGTAAGTGAAACCCACACAACACCTAGAAGAATATTTTTAGACTCCACCATACTATTTATCATATAAGGGAATATGGATGGTCAACCAATATCTTAACAATATCATGATCATGAAACTCACACAACACCTTAACTACCAATCCATTACCATTCTTAAAGGGGTATTCCTCTCAACCTAAAGGGACAAACACATTTTCTAGTCCCAGTAGTCATCTTTGTCTCCTTTTTGTATTGTCTATATTTTTCATTCCTTTCGTAACCAAAGACAACAAATGTCTTCCTTCCGGATTGCCCATTTGAAAAGTCTCACTTCAAAATGTTGATCACAAAATCCAAATCAAATGCAACACTTTAAGTCCATTTCAATAACCCGTCTTGAGAATGAAAAACCTACATAAACAACATAGATCATATTTTAGTTAAATTCACCTTTCAAACATTAAACAATTCAACAATTAAATAAATTACATAACAACATAATAAAATTACCACCATAGTTGTAAAAGTTTTCCACAATCTTCATTTTTAATAGTATCATTCCCATTCATATTCATATCCATGTCAACTTCATCAGACATTTTGCTGAAGTAATTGTACTCCATACAAACTAAAATTAAAGACAAATAATCAAAGTTATAATTATACAATTTCAATTTACTTCTGGAACAATCAATCTGGAAGTGAAAATCATGTTTCCGGAAAAACCATTGGAAAGAGTATATTATGCTTATGGAACAACCATTCTGGAAGCCATAATATACTTATGGAATGGCCATTCCGGATCACAAATTAGATTCCAGAATAGGTTTTTCGTAAACCATAAAGTATACTTTTGGATTAGGGATTCCATTAACCACTACTAACATTCCAAATTAGGGAATATGAGGCAAAAAAAAATGTTTCTGGAACAGGAATTCTGGAAGCATATTTTTGTTTTCTGTAACCTATTCAGGAAACCTATTTCTATTATGGAATAGGCTCTCCGTAAGTGAAAATTTGGCTTCTAGAATACCTAATTCGGGTACCATTCCCAATATTTCTCTTTTAATAGGGGGTCCATAAATGAAAATGTTTCACAAATAAGGGAGAAGACGACATACCTGGACGGCTGGACTACCTCACCGGAGAAGATGACGTTTTTGTTGCCTCCCTCATGGAAAATAATCGCTGCAAGATGGAGAAAATGTCTGTGGAGTTGAACGTAGAGGAGGAAGAAGAACCTTGTGGAGTTCAGAGGTTCAGACGTTTTTATTGACACCACAAGTATCCTACGTCATAAAAATCACAAATCACCTAGATTGATAGATAGTTTTTTCACCTACCTATAATAATGATAAATAGTTTTAAAAAAATTGTATTGATAAATTAGCCCCATCTTCATGTTATTCAGACACTTCTAACGCTGCGTTCTCAGTTTTTTCTTCTCCATCTAGCAGGTCCCTTCGATTTCTTGTTCTTCGTCAACATAGCTTCTTACACAATAAAATTTGTTTACACCTTTTTTACTTAGAAACAAGATTTTCCGGTCCGCAAAATTTGAAATAAAACTGTTGCTCGATCAGTGCAAAGAACAATAGAACACGATTTCGATTTCGACGACAAAAAAAAAAGGTTCAACAAAAAAACGGGAGGACCAAGAAGAAGAAGACACATGCCTGGAAGAAAATGGAGTTTTTCGTTTCAATTCATGAGCCAAAAACATTAACTTTGGTGAGGTTTTTAACAAACAACTTTAATTTAAAAGGAGTTTTATATTTTTTTACTAACGGAAATATGGAGCGGACTAATGTTAGGGTTGGCGCTAGAAGAAGGACGTCAAATGTTCTTACTGAAATATAGAGAGCAGTCTCATATAAAGGTAGATTGTATATAGAGAGCAGTCTAACATCAAGGTAGACCGGATAAATTTTGACATTCAAGTAAGTATGGAAGTAAGTTGAATATGAAAATAAACAGTGAAGATAGAATTTGATTATTTTTAACATTGAATAAAAGTATTGGATTCTATATGGTCACATAACAACTCTAAAGATAATTTCTAGCCACTTAATAGGTCAATATCTACAAATAAGAGAATAATAATATTATTAATATTATCATTAAAATGTATATATATCAATTGTTTATCATTCATCCCCAAATTATACAATTTTAATTAACATTTGTATTGCCCAAATTCTTTATTTAGTTTGCATTATGCTGCTAATGGTTTGCATCACTTCTGTCCAATGTTTTTAAGTTTGTATTAGTGATTGAACCGGGTAAAGTATTAATTCAAGATTTAATAGTCTAAAATAGTTTAATTGATTTTATATTTTTTAATATTATATAATATCTAAAATAATGCAGTGTATTTTTAAACATTATCATTTAATTATAAATTAATATGTATTCAATTTTATAATAATTATTTTAAATATTTTTTCATATTTTTATTAATTTACATTATAAAACAGTTTACAATGATATTAAATAGAAATTAAACTCAAAATAGTTTATCTTGTTTATTCTTCAAGAGGATTATTTTTATTACATTTTTATATATAATATCTAACATATCATTTTTAGACACAATTAATAAGAATATTACAACCAATTAAATAAAATAAATAAAAAATCAGAATGTCAGTTAAAATTAAATTTGATATTCTTCCTGTTTTTTCTTCCTGAATTTTTGCTAAATTAAAGATATAGATTATGAGTGAAATTTCTTAAATAAAAAAATAAAACCTATAAAAATTTGTTATTTATAATAAATTTTTACCAATATAAAAATATGCCAAAAATATTTTATAAAATATATTAGTAATATTTTATTTATTATGATAAAAGAAATTTTAATCACGTACATAAATAACATTATAAAAGAATACGTAATTTAAATTATAGAAATAATTAAGCACCTAATTTAAATTAATTAATTATGATGACAATAAATTAAAATAAAACTTTCTTTAAAATTATTTTGTTAATATATAATATTCATGTTTTCTATTAATGTTGAAGGTAAGTAAAAAACTTTTAATAGAAATTTGATTTTATGAATTGAATGAGATGCAGAAATGGATAAAAAAATGTATAGCAGTAGGTTCAAAAAAGTGGAACCAGGCTTTATTATATTTATAAATTAATTAATAATTTTTAGAAAAAATTATAAACAAAAAATTAAAAAGTAAAACATGCTACACCTTAAATAGTATGCGACTTTACATTGAGGATTTTTTTCTTAATTTTAACTTTTTATTTATAATTTTCTTTTTAAAAATTACTAATTATAACTATAGTTTGATTTTAATTTTAAAATTTTGATATATTGTATAAACTGAGTATGTCTTTCTTTTATAAATACATTAAATATTAATATTACAGTAATAATTATCAATCCTAATTAGAATTGTATTCTAAAAATTAAAATTAAAAATTCAACGACAATAAAATCTTACGATTGCTTAAAATCAATGTGTTTTATTTGCATTAATAAAGTTATTATTTTAAATAAAATACTCTACAATTTTACACTACCAAAATATATTATTTTGAAATTTAAATTATATTTTCTAAATTCAAACTATAATCCTTTATATATTTCAATTTCAATGCAATTTATCTTTATCTTTATCTAGTTATCAAGTATTTTATTTCTTTGTACACTTTTAGAATCGTGACAAAGGATATATGGGTGTGGGTTTATGTAGTAGCTAGACATTGTGGTCCTTCCTGTGCTTTCGCTGTGAAATTAGAGTTACTGATGAAATTTGCTATGCCTTGATAAAATGTCCATACTATACATACATTCTGTCATAGCACGAATTTGAAGGATTTTATCTAATATTTATATCTATAATCTTCATAGTTCCCTTCTAGGACAACAATCGATTGCTAAAGAAATTACGTTCTATTTACTACATGCCACCAACATCTTGGACATGTATTTTTAAATTATCCTTAAACTGGATTCCTAAACGTAGGACTATTTTGGTGTATCAAACAAGGCTAAAAATATACAGGACCTATCAACCCTTGTCACCAATGTTAATATCTTAAATGCGATAATCCTAACAATATAACAGACTTGAGAATAGATCAAAATTTTATTATTTTTTATTGTTAATATACGTTATGCTGAAACATATCACGTCACATGTTAATTTTAAATAAGATGACATAAATAGATGTAAATCTTATCATCATTAAGTAGACGGATATTATTTTTAAAATTTATAAATATTAAAATTAACAAAAAAAATATTAAAAGATAATTTTTTTTTATTCATATGAAAATGAAAAGCATATTTAAATCTATGATATATATTTAGAGATACATTCGAATTTACAGAAGCAACTACTAATACATTTAATTTGATTAAAGAGTAACATAAAATTCCAGCTCACAATTACTCATTAGTCATTATACAGAAACTGGACCCATGTTCAAATACAATAGACATTTAAAGACGATTGAATTTGTATATCATTGATGCATAATAAAAAATCCAGATCAATACTCATTACTCTGAACTTGGGCTCTTGTTCAAATACAGTACATATTTGGAGACCCAACTGAATTTAGAGATGGAAGTAACATGTAAAATTTATCTGATCAAATGCACAATACAAACTTTCGAGAACAAGCACGTGTTCAGAAATGAAATGCTTTTAAAGTTAAGGTCAAGAACAAATCATCAAATTTAAATAGTTGGTTGCAACCAATGTTTGAAAAGCACCAATTAATTGGCCAATGGATTTGCCTATCTCCTGAATGATTTGTATTGGAACATTCAAGGAGCACCAAACTTGTGGTTCTCATCTAGCACAGGAATAAATAAAAGTCTCATGCAATATCGCAATTTCTGATATATAAGTTCCTTTAGGAATTAATGCCCAATCAGAAATGATTTTCTGACTATGATGCTTAATGCCTGTAACATGCTTGGGTGATGGGTGTTGGTGGGTCAGTGTAAGAGCCATTGAGTATACGATTTGCAACCCAATGGTTTGCAGCCTCAGCATAATGAACACTGTCCCAACTTATATATTGTGAAGGGTTCTCACAAGCAGAACCAAACACGTCCTTCCCATTATCAGTCCCTAAATTCCCACACCAAATGTGTGTGTCATTCACATGATACCCGCAACAAATCTTCATTGGATCCACAAATCCTGAAAATCAGAAATAGTTCATGGATATGTTAAATTAGATTTGCCTAAAATGATGATTAGCACACTAGAAAAATCATTGCCAATGTTCCTTTTTCATTCCATTATATTATATAATCTCTCCAAAAACAGCCAACTTTTCTAGTGATTGCCACAAATTGAGATTTTAAAAGGAAAAAATACACAAAATAGATTTTCAATAATTTTTTTTCCTTTTTTAATTTCTTAACCAGTGTCCTTGTTCTTACTGATTAACAAGATCCTGACTAGATTTGCCTAAAATGATTACCACACTAGAAAAATCATTGCCAATGTTCCTTTTTCTTTACATTCTCTCTGCAAAAACAACCAACTTTTCTAGTGATTACCACAAATTAAGATTTTGAAGAAAAGACAATCTGAGATTGTAAGGGTGGATTCACTTTAGTCCCTAACTTTGAAAAACAGTCACTTCTTTTGTTTGTCAGAACTAAGTGACTGTTTGAAATGGTTAGGACTAAAGTCTAAAATATCAATGGGTGTTTAAAAGGTTAGAATTAAAGTATCAATGAGTGTTTGAAAATGCTAGTAGGATTAAAGTGATTGATATGAGGATTTTCTTGTTTATTTTAACAAACACCTACCTTAAAGTCATAGGAAATATTGTGCTAAGGTTTAGGTGAAAGGCACCAGGGATTAACAGAATCATGCCAATAATGAACAAATTACCTTCTTTTTTGGTATTACTAATTAGTGCATACTTTGCAGCATATACATCTACATAAGTAATTGCAGCCTCTGGGAGCTCTGTCCTCAGTTTGATGACTCGATCCTTAAGCTGCTTGTTGAATTCTGTAGCCATCACATTTTGATCCTTCACACATCCATATTGGTCAAGATAGCCTTCTGGTATATTGTGCTTGTAAAATAGTTGCACTGGCATGCAGCCAAAGGGGCTAGTGTTGTGTATCCAGAAGTATCTCCCTCCTTGTTGGTATATATTCTGCCAACAGTTCATTAATCATATTTACTTTAGATCCTTTTTTCCAATAAGAACCTCTTTGGATAAACTTTTCTAAGAAGATAAATTGAACTAAGCATTTCTCACTAGCTAAAATCAACATATGTATCTCAACTTTTGGAGATGTTAAATACAAGGAACTTTTATAAAAGTTCAATGCATAAGTTGATTTTAACCTACAAAGTTCAACTCACTTTATCTTGTTATTTTCTTTTATAAGTGCTTATGGAAAATTTAAACAAAAGAAGGTCTTATTAGTCAAGAATGAACAAAAGAAGGTCTTATTAGTCAAGAATGAACATGTTATGTTATCCATAATTTATTCAGTGTTGCAATATACTCAATTACTAGTTCTTTAGCAGAAACCTATTGCAACTTTGCAAGTGGCTACTTACTTTGACTGCATTGGCTAACTGGTCGACAATATCTGGCATGGATTCACGTATTTGGTCAAAATTCATCTTTCTAAACCCAACAGAGAGATCATTTTGACCAATGTCAAATGTGTAGAGAGCCTTAGAGAACTCCTCAGGCACTGGAAGCTTGTTCTTTTCATGTGGGGCCTTGGCTAAATTTTCAACAAAGACCAACAAAAAGCAAAATGAACAACAAAGTAGTACTACTAACATAACAAGGTTTCAGTTTGTTGAACTATAACAGTTTTCTAGGCAATACCATTCATTACCTTCTTCATAGAGTTGTTTGGTGCGTGCTTTGAACTGGTTAAATTGCACAATCTGAATGTCAAGTGAGAAAGGACTTATTCCATATTGAAATATGGTTTCATTCTGCTTCCTAATGGTGGATCCCCCAGTGGCAAAATTTGCCCCATGCCGGTAATTGGTTCCAAGGGAATTCAGATAAGCACTTAAGTATGGCAAGTTTAGCTTCTCAGCTGCATAGTAGATTATTAATAGCAAAGTTGAGTTAAATTTTTTTTAAAAAAAAAAGTACTTTTCACTTTTGTGCTCACACACACATGATACATCTTAAAAAAGTTGCATCTTAGTGGAGTTATAACTTATAAGCAAGTTTTAAAAAACAGTTCGTGACGGTGATTGAACCGTAACATCAAAGTTTTGTAATTGTTTTTAATTGTCTGCAATTTGCCACAATATCAACAAGCGCAACAAAATCGCAACACAAACGATATTTAAAACCTTGCATATAAGGTAAGAAAGTGAGAGTGTTCGTGGATTCATATTCCCTACTAATATTCTAACAAAAACTAACAACTAAAATTGCCTCGTAAAAACAAAAGTTAAAATTGTATCCAAGTTGTAAAATGCAAAATTGGAAACAACATAAGAGGAGAAACTGAGAAAAGAGATAAGGGTGTATCAAAGTTGATTCATTATTACCTATGAAATCTACAATGAGACGGCCATCACAGTCCCTTCCAGAAGGCTTGTGAAAGAAGCCCTCACCATAAGGTGCAGGAATTGGCACAAATGAAGCTGATATGCCTCCAGTATCTGAGTTTGAGTCCCCAAAGTTGTAAACTGCGGGAAATGTACAAGTGGGTGAGGCTTTTGGCTCCACACCCTTCACACACACAACACAAGATAGCAAGAACAACCCAACAAATAGAACCCCTATCCCCATTTTTTTTTTCTCACAGAATGCGCACTTCTAGCTAAGGTGGGAGCACCGTTATATAGAGAGAACCAAAAAGCACAAAATTACTACCAACACCGATTAAGTGATAGCTCCTATAAAGACAATTTCCTATCAATATTATAGTTAAAATAAAAAGTACAAAGTTACTATAAAGATACCCCAGAAGCCGAAAGGACATAGAATCCTAATCTTTGGGCAAATCGCGTGTAATAGAGCAGATAATTTTAGAGCCACGTTTTGTGCTTACAGTTGTCACTTAAGTCACTTAAGTACATATGCTGTAATCTGATACAGCTGCAAAAGTTTAGCAACTCGCCGCCATTAATTGTCACATGAACAATTTTTTTGAAATTTTTTTAAGAGAAATGTTAGTTTTATACATTTTTTTATTATTTATAATTAGCATGATCCGCGTGATTTAACTGACATTGGTAACTTGTCATCAGCTTATTTCATTTAATTAAAGGTTTTAAATTTGAATGTTGCATAAAATATTTTTAAAAAAACTTTATTATTCATATCAATGATATTTGTCTCAACTAAAACTATTTTTATCGGAGAATATAAGAGCAACTTTAGTGTAAGATTTTGAATAAGGATCTTAAGTTCAAGATCTGGTCTTCACTAGATCTCCCACTAAAGGAGGTAGAGAGATCTCCAACATGGAGAATGAATTCTTGTAAAAGAACCATTAAGATATGCATATTGTTCAAAAAAGAATAAATTTTTTCCTTTTTTTCTCTCCTTAATATCTCAAAAATGAGATCTACCACTAAAAATAAAATGAAAGAGATCTTGAGAGATCTTAAATCCTACTTGACATTATGGAATCTACTAAAAAGTGATCTAAAATTTCAATTTAAGATCTATCACTAAAGATGTTCTAAGTGATTTATAAAAAAAAATAGCATGTAGATTGTATTAAAAAAATTAATCAAGTCTAAGTCAATTGGTTAAATAAGTTTGTTTATAATAAATTTCTGATATCATGTTAAATTTTTAAAAAATAATATATTGAAAACTAAGGAGTGATTAATTTAGAATCTTAGAGTAAAAGAGATGCAAGAAAATCTTATTATCATTCTAATTTGTAACTTACCTATCTTACAATATCTATTTGCAGAAATGTTTTAAGAGAATGTCCAAAAGGTATAATTTGCCTAAATTATACATACATGGTATATTAGTTGATAAAGGCAGTTTTTCCATATTAGTATAGGGTCCTGTTTTGATTAAAATTTGTATGGCATCACTATCAGCATTCTAAAAAGTTTCGGAATTAATTTTTATAGAAACGGCGATAATATCGGAAAATTAAGGGGTGTCACCGATATAATTGCAGAGACTTAACACGTGACATGTTTAATGGATGTAAGGGCATGGACCCCACTCAAGAAGTAATCAAGAGTCTTCAAAGAAGTCGGTCATGAATTTAAACTTTTGAGCTCTTTCGAGTTTCGACTTTCGAGATTGCACTCTTGATAATGTGATTTATTATTATTATTATTATTATTATTATTATTATTATTATTATTATTATTATATAACTGAAATAATCCAATGCCGCGTTGATATCGATATATAATTAGAAAGTGGACCCTTGTGCTGAACAAGTAAATTGTGGCGGAAGTCTTTTTTTTTTTTTGCATGTAAAAAAATATAAATAATTTATTAATTTTTTATACTACTAAAAAAAGTATAAGATCAACTAATTTTTTTTCCAATAAAGAACTTAATTTTACTACTATAGAAGAATGATATACTACTTAGATATGAATTTATTCATTAATAAAAATATAAGATAATTAAATATATTTATTTTCTAATATAACTATAAATTTTAATATCACAATTTTTGCATTCTTAAACTTATGAAATTTTCAAAGACGAATTAAATTGCATATATGAATAAGATAAGAAATAATTTTAATTAAAAAAACTAATATATTATTTTATTAAATCCATTTTTAAGAAGACGGTTAATTATCATCTACTAAAAATATTGAAAACAAAATTAAGTTGATAAAAAATATAAATTTAGCAGCACATCTTTATATAATTAGGTGTCAAAATAATATAATCAATTATCTTATTCATTTATGTCAAATTCGATGTGATGTGATACGTGTGAGAGATTATTATTTCGAATTGTGAAATAGAAATTATTAAAATTAATGTTTAATATTTTCATGATAATTGAAAATATGAATTATTGAAAAAATAATGTCTTTTCATATATTAAATAATATTATGCACCAAAATATATATATTAAATAATATAAATTAATTATTAAATAATTACCTACTTTATTTTAAAAAGATACATGTAGATAAAAGACTATTAAGAATTGCACCCATCAATTGCCACAAATTGTCAATAACCCAATAAATTAGTCATCTATTTTACATTTTATTCATAAAATCATTAATGATTAGTAAAAATAGTATGAATTAATAAATAATGAATTGTTTAAAAATTATTAAGATTTCAAGGTATTCATATGCTATTCTCAATTTTAGGTAAGTCTTTGTAACACAAATTTAATTTTCAAAAATCATTTATAAAAAATTTAAATAGTTAAAAATATTAAAATTAAAAAGACTAATTAAATTCTAACTATTTTTCATTTTTACAAAATTATTTATAATATTTATAACATTTTTTAAAACTAAATTTCAACAAAGCATTTATAAAAAAAATTAAATAATTAAAAATGTTAAATGTTAAATTTAATTATTTAAAACCAACTAATCTCAGTTGCAAGAAAGCATTTACAGTATAATATTTAAATAAAATAAAATAAATTATTTGTTTTTATTGGTATTTGAATTCAATTATTTAACACTAATGATTCTTTCAGATTACTTGAGCTATCCCTATATATATATACTCTCTTTGTTCCTTTTTAATTGTTAAATTTTTGGAGAAATTTTGTTTCTATTTATCTGTCATTGTAAAGTTCAAAATCACATTAATTACTTTTCGATCAATTATACTCTTACTTGTTTCCTTATCTTTAATTAACTTACACATGAATTTATTGTGAAGTGGAAAGAGAAAGGATGAAATACTCAATCCGATCTCAAATATAAGGGGAAAAAAACATGTTACACTAGCTAAGAAAATTAGTTTTTTGAGAGAGAAAGAAGGCTATACCATTTCATTGCTTATCAAATCAGAAATACAAGAGGGAACATGGTGAAACACATGGATGCTAGCATAACTTCTTGCCTCCCTTGCTAAATTATGGACTACAAGATTTGCTTGCCTCCTTAAGAAACTCACCCTAGATTTTGGAGATAAAGATAATTGGGTTATACACTTTATTATAATTACATTCAGATCAGAAGAACCTGGTTTGGGATTGGAAATGTGGTCTACAAATCTGTTTTAAAAATTATATTTTGGAGGCCAAGATCAATGGTCCAAGAAATAGCATGATACAATGCAAGTGCTTTAGGTTCTGGAGGTCTAACCAAGCCTTTGGTTAGAATTGTCTTTGTTGATATAAAGTAACCAAGGCTGTGATGGATGCAAATGCCAGCAAAGGAGTTGTTGATGGTGAAGAGAGTTGCATCAACATTGCATTTCAAGAATTCCATAGGGGGAGGGATCCAATCCGAAAAGTCATTGTTGGAGTTGTGTTGGTTCTAGAACTTTGTAATTAAATTAGTTAATTTAATTTAAATTTTTTACTTGTTTTATAATTAATTTAAATTTTTTAATTAGTTAATTTAAATTTGTTTTTAATTTTTTAATTAGTTACGTGACATGTCAAATTATTTCATAATTTCTTATTTGGATGATCATGTAGTTACATTTAATTGTAGAAGCATACAAAGTTAAAAAAAAAACTAAAATCTAGTATTTCTAAAATTCTGAGGATCAAATACAAAGATTTTTTTTCAAAGGACACAATTTAACTTTAGTTTATTTTTGGAAGAGCAAAAACATGTTTCACTCTCGGTGTGAGATTGTTTTAGTGCGAAAAGTGGTCTAAAGAATACACTTGTTGTAAGTTAAAAGTAGTAGAGGAAAAAAGAACTTCTAATTAATTTTGATTAGTAAAACTGTTCTCAAGTTGAAGGAAAATAAGACATAGTCTTAGATTGAATGAATTCGTATAAAAAAACAAGTGTTATTGTTCTCATTTTGACATTCTTATTTCATTTACTTTGACAATTTCATCTCTTTGAACATAGCTTTCCAACTTATTTTAATTTTAAATTTAATTAATTTTGCAAATAATTTTCAAAAAACTTTTAAATCTTTATACATACTATTCAACTCCCTTCTAATGTTTTCTTAATTTCACCTATGTCCGAGTATGAAATAGTTGCTGATTAAAGCAAAAAGAATTCACGGATCAAACTATTTAAAACTCAATAACAATAACAACAATTATAATTTTATACTCTATTTTCATTACACCATTTTTTTAAATCATAAAATAACAAAACCACCCCTTTAAACGCTGTCTCTCTACCTTTATTTTCCCAAAGTATTAAAAAAAACTTACGTGTGAACATCGTTGTTGTGAAATAACAAATCAAGTAAATAATCGCCTGGCTATGCAGAACATTTTCCTTTTGCCTTATGTCTGAATTATCATAGATCGGAAAACTGTAATCTATTATGTTAACAAGCATGAACGTGTAATGGGAAGCTGTGGATTTGAGAATGAACCAGTGACAATGCGATTGGCAATCCAGCTATTTGCTGCGTCAGTGTAGTGCACGCCATCCCAGCTAATATGGGAAGAGGGATATTTGCATGAACCAGCATAAATTTCTGTACCATTAACCGTTGTATTGTAATTCCCACAGAAGAAGTGATTGCCACCCTCATGATACCCACAACAGATTTCAGATGGGTCAATAAATCCTAAAAGTGAAGATTTTAACAATTAATTAGAGGCGAGAGTTATGTACACTTTTGTATTTCTCATATACAAAAAGACATACTAAAATAAAGAGTTAAGTATAGATTTAGCTAGTTTTAGAATGTTACCTTAATTTTGGTTTTAATTCTCTTTTTTGTTGTTGTTAATTTTGGTTCTTTCCAATTTATAATTTTTAAATGAACTTTACTATCATTAGTGATATTAGAACAAATTTAAATGAGTCACGATATTTGAACATCTTGTATATCAAAAATCATATTAATACTTTTAATTTCTCTTCATTTTTCTCTTTCTATCACATCATATCATCTATTATATTAATATTTTTCTCTGTCTCTCAATATGTCAATTGATATTGGGTGTCAAAAAGATTTTTTTTCCTTTAAATATATGTCACATGATCAATATACAGTGACAAGGGTTCTTTTTAAAATTTATAAGCATTAAAACTAATAAATTTTTTACAAGGATTAAACTCATATTAATCTCAAAGATTAATATTTTTTTTCATTATTATTGTTGTTGCAACTGCTAAAATGTCATGTTTATATTAAGGAGTAAGAAATAGCAAGAAATAAAGATAGGTGATTTGGTTTTAATTGAGATAATTATATTACAAAAATTAGATTAATTTAATAATTAATTATATGTATAATTGATTATTGTTGTAATCAATTAAAAAAAATAAGTTTTTGCTTGGATAAATTAGTTGAAAATGGATTTTAAGGTAATAATAGTTTTATTTGGATAAATATATTTTTTTCAACGAAAACTCATTAGTCTTGGCAATAAAATAATTTGGTGTGACAAAGAAGCTTACCTTCTTTGTTAGCATTACTGATTAGCTGATACTTGGCAGAGAACATGTCCACATACACAAAGGAGGCATCAAGGTACAATGTCCTTAGTTTAACCACCGTATCATTGAGCTTTCTATTGAACTCCTTGGCCACGTCGTTTGCATATACGACACAGCCGTTTTGGTCAAGATATCCTTCCGCTGGAGTATAATTGTAGGCAATGTGCTTGGGCATGGACACAGGCAAGCACCCAATGGGACCTGTGTTATGGATCCAGAATGTCCTTGCTCCTTGTGTGTATAAATACTGACATGTGTATTTTTATTTATTAGTATTTTTTTTATCTTAATGTCCATAGTTCATCCTGAGAATAAAATCTTAACTAAATCTTAACTAATTTGAACTTCAACGGAGAAATAAATAAAATATGATAAAAAATTATTTCTGACAAAAATAAAACTCGAATAATATTCTAAATGATTCAACCTAAACTTATTTATTAATCTACTACATAGATATTGTAGAAAATAGAAAAAAATTGGACTGACAATCCTTGAAGTTTTAATTTGTCGAATTACAGAAAATATTCTTTCTTTTTTTACCCTTACAATGATACAAAAGTGTAATGTTTTTAAAATTTTAAGGGGATGTGTGTAACATAAATTAAAGCCGGTGTCAGGGTAATGTGATTGAAACAATTAGAGTAGGTTTGTTCAGGGATAAAAAAAGATAAAGATATTTTGTGTAATTTGAGAAAACCTTAATGAATGTCAGTGCAATTTAATTTGCTCTAAAAAAAAGGAGACAATTTGTCGTGGATTGAATCACTTACTATAAGTTGGTTTGATAATTGGTCCACTATATCTGAGATGGCTGCTTCAGTATTTTCCTGGCCCATTCTTTGAAGAGCAGCAGCAATGTCATTTTGCCCAATGTCGAATGTGTAGATGGCCTTCGCAAAGTCCTCTGGCCTTGGAAAGGAAGTTCCCTGTCCTGCAAATAGTGACAAACACAATTTGTTTTTATCATAAAAAGAGAAGAAAGAAACTTAGGATAAAATGAGTGATGTAACCCCTATTCAACTAACCTAAATTTTTAAAACAAAAGAAAAGTGATTTATAAATTTTAAATTCAATCAAATACTAATGTTATTGAAGTGAGTATTAACTTAATTTTATTATTAGTATAACTGATAAAAATATTTTATTAGTATGAACCAATTAAACAAGGTTACTTAATTATTTAAGCAACTCATCGTCTAGTTATTTATTATAAAAGAAATTTTTTGAGTAACTACTATGCTGAAAATGATTTTTTGGTCTTGTAATAGCATCTATAATGTATGATTAATTAAATGAATTGTTTATCTAAAATTTGTGAGTTCTATAATTTCACATGTTTAAAAATTTTATATAAAAATTTACTCAAATACTAAAGTTATTAGAATGAGTGTTTAACTTGAGTCACATTAAATTTTGTAATTAAAAAATAATTCTTTAATTATTAAGAATGAATTAAACTATGATTGTTTATATAAATAATCCACTTAAGCACGCACTACCAAATCATTTGCTCCAATGATAAAGATTTTTTAAATAACATTACTTAATTTTAAGCAATTTATAAAACACTCACATTTGAGATGATGTAGATAGCCAAAAGCAATAGAATTGGGTGGTATAGTGCTGATCCAAAAATCAAAAGTTAAATTGGTGCTAAATTGGCATTTTAGCGAGACTAATGCCCTTTTCCACTATTATGTATGTTTTGAGTTCCTTTTAATTTGTATAATTTATCCACAATGGAATTATATTCAACACGTACAAGAATACTCCTAATATCGAAGAGTATATGCATATGGTATTATTTGATCATAATACCCTGAAACTGACAAGCAGTATGTGTAATAAACACAAATTATAATTACACTATCATCTATAAAATTAATTGAAAAGCTAATTAAAAGTTTGAAAGTTATAAAATTAGTTGGTAATTGGAACTTGAAAAAATTAGTTTATTAAATTAAAAATATTTGATAAAATTAAATGTTGAACTAACTGAAAAGTGTAAAATGACAAAAAAAAATAATATCATAATTTAGTTTAAAAGATAACAAATTAAATGAATGAATATATAGAAGATAAAAGTGGAAAAAAATATAAAAAGTTAGAAATTATAGTTTTAAAAAATATTACTTTAAGTAATATTTCAAAAAATGTTAAAAATTAATAAGAAACTACTAAAAAAAGATTACGTACCGAATAAGCAAATGAGTTATTCAGCCAATAAAAAAAATTAAAAACTAATTGAAATATTTTACTAAACATAACCTTAGTATTAATACATTTAAATGACTTAAAGCATGCATATAGTTAACTAAGTGACTGAACATAAATAAATAATGTACTAAAGTTAAAGTTATTAAGATATTATTCAAGTTTAATTTTTTGTTAAATAATTCTTAGTTAAACTTTACTTTATTTATGATTAATCAAAGTCGTTTTCTCTAATGAACTGAAAGGCTTAAAGAAAAAAGCATGCATATGGTTATCGATTCCGAAGGCACACAAGATGCCACTTAACCAATTTGCTAGCTATATGCCTACTTAAACCCAAAAGCAGGAGCCTTCATATTGGCATCATAATAATGTGGCAAAAAGACTATTTTTTTCTAGTCTAATTCATGGTATATATGAAAAGTAAAAAACTAATAGGATGATCTTACATATCTATCGAATTAAAGATTGATTAATTTTATTCAGTGTATAATTTTTATTGATTAAAAAAATTACACATGATAAGAATTACTAGATAAATTATTTACACTCGTATAAATACGATAACCTTACACTCTTTATCTCAACCCTTTCTCTCAGTGCATTTACGAGGTTGCTATCCCCAACCCTTTCGGTCAGTGCATTTAGGAGGTTGTTTGTTATATAATACCCCATTAATTATTTGCATTTACGTGTTTGTTAAAATGTAAAGATCAATATTATTTGTGATCAATTTCATCCACATTCACATGTAATATTTAATTAAAGTAACCCTTTGGAAAACAAAACCTTGCTTGTAGAACTTGGCGGTGCGTGTCTTAAATTGGATAAACTGTGCCACCTGAATTTCAAGACTGAAAGGACTACCACCATCAAAGAAGGTTCTGTTTTGCCTCCTAACGGTTGATGATGCTGCAGCGAAGTTTGCACCATGGCTATAACTTGATCCAATTGAATCTATGTATGCGCTCAATAGTGGCAAACCAAGGTGCTTGGCTGCATATGTAAACGACTCAATCAGTTAATTACCTGAATTTCTTCTATATATAATAAACAAGATTTTTATTCAGTTGACTGTGTTATAACAACGTAAGGCTAGCTAGCTAGAACACTAAGATCTAATCTTTATCAATAAAAATTATAAAAACAAGAGTAATAATTAAAGCCTGCTTGTTTGGTTTTAGAAATTTTATTTATTATTTTTATAAATAATCAAAATTAACATATTATTTAAACTTTATCAATAGAAAAGCCAGAGTATTAAAGCCTGCCACGTTACAAAATATGTACATGATAATGCTATGTAACTATGCAGTGCATGTTTGAGAAAACGTTGGTGATGTCAAAAGTAATTTTGCCAATCTTACGTTTGTGTTGAACCATTAGATTTAAAACGAAGGCAATGAAAAAACAAGCATATCCCGTAAGTGTTTATTAAAAGAGATTGAAGGCAGTGACAAAAAATGAAAGGTTTAGACACTAAAAAAATCATAAACGATTTTTTTTTACAATTTTTTTATAAATTGATATATCTGAATAAATGAAAAATATATTTAAACGTTATAAAACTATAATTATTATTTATAAAAATGACTTTTTTTTTCTTCAAACTAAACAGATAGGTGTAACATACTACTTATTAATAAAATAAATAGAATAAAATATACTGAAACTTCATGTATTTTTTTCGAAATTTACACAATGTTTTATCATTTTGACTCTACACAATCTTGTAATATATTTTTTAACTTTGACATGATGTATTAAATTATTATAAGAGAAAAAAAGAAGAATATATCGCGTCAATTTTGATGAAATCATAAAGATTGTTAGTGTAATTTGCTAAAATAACAAAGGCTTAAATTTTACTCAATTTTTTTCATGAATTTTATCATTCTTTTAACATTTTGTAATTTTTTTTATTTTTCTACATTTTGTAATTTTTTTTATTTTTCTACATTTTGCTATCATGTTGGTTACAAAATGATGTAAAAATTCATTTTTCCTAGATTCATGTACATTAATTATAATTATAATCAATGTAAAAAACTGATTTTCTACATCGGTTTTGATTATAATCGATATAAAAAATCATTTGTATATGTCGATCATAATTAGAACTGATGTAAAAAATTAAAATCATTCATCTTTTATATGCGGTGGTAAAATGCACAAAAAATATAAACTTGATGGTAAAATTTGTTAAAATAAAATCTGAGTGATAAAATTTACAAAATAATAAAAATTGAATGTTAAAATTTGTAATTAAATCAATAACAAATAAAGAAAATTAATGTGAATGACAAAAGTGTACCAATGAAGTCTATGATAAGGCGTCCATCAGAAGCTCTCCCAGCAGCCTCATTGAAAAAAGTCTCACCATAGGGCAAAGCCGCTGGGTAAAATGCTGCTGACATGCATCCAGTATCTGAATTAGAGTCACCAAAGTTGAATATGGCTTGAAAATCACATGTTTGTGATGAGGAATTGTTGGTTTCCACAGCTCCTATACTCAGAAACTCTGAGAGTGCAATCAAAGCAACAACAACAACAAAGTTTCTGAGGAGTCCCATTTTTTTGCAGCACAAACCTAAGGCAGCACCACTTCTTGTGTGTTTAGCAGCTACGTACTATATGGTATTATTATACTACTAATTGAGGGCATACCTATTATAACGGTGGCAAAATATTAGTGGTTGGTTAGAAGTCACGTATGTGAGTTGAAAGCATAATGAAGTATTTGATGCAGGAATAAATAAATCATGCTGTTAATTCTCGTCTTATTGAGCTGGATTTTTCTTGATATAAAAAAGAATTCAATATTCTTCATTCATATATATCAGTTGTTTTATTTTAGTTCAAATACCTCATGTATGTTTTTATACAACGGAAGAGAATACGAGTTAGTAGCATAACTGCATAAGTCATACTTTTGTCTTAAGATTGGGTCATGTTAATTGAAAATCTGCCACTGTATATAGCTATTATTTTTAAATTTGATAAGATATGGATTTAATAATTTAAGACTTAAAGTTATTAGATAATACATTACATGTTTAAATATATTTTTTATTCTTAAAAAAATTATAAAATTTGTTATTTTTCACGTTTAGTCCCATAATTAAAAATGATTAATGATGACTAATGTGACTAACGGTTGCTGATATCAGCAAGTATCATATCAACAAAAAAATTAAAGTTATGTCGCGAACATCACATCAGTAGGATTGGAGAATTAAAAAAATATATTTGTAGGAATTAAAAACAAATACAGGAATTAGAAATAAAATGATATAATTTATAGGAACTGAAAAAAAAGTGATATATTAGGAAGTAAAAATGTAGTTAAATCTTACATTAAGACATAGCCTAACCTATCTGAAGGTTTGACCAGCTTTGAAGCTTACTTATGTTGTTTGTCTTATTTGGAGGTCAGACCTTTGACAGGTTGTTTGATAAACTAAGTTAGGCTTTTAAAATGATCAAGTTAATCCTAAAATGTAGCCCATAATGTAATTAGACTTTTAGGTTAGCCTAAATTTTCAAAGCAATTTCTCCTTATTGCACCAATTGTAAATTAACATTTTAATTTTGTAAAATGTGTCTTTATTCATGTCCCTTTTAGAATAAGTTTGACATTGGCAGATCAAATCTTAAAAATTAGTCTATAACAAGAAAATAAATCAAGCTAAGTTTTTGTAATTCTAAAAATATATTATTAGTATTTATTTTATATTAATATTTAATTTAAGATTTAATTTTTTTTGTCTCGCAAATACATCACTATTTTTCTTTTAGTCTTAATTTTTGTTTTGTTTAGTCCCTACCAATGTAAAACCACTTCATGATATTTTTTTTTATGTGATACTTATTTACATCATCATTTGTTGATGTTACTGTTAACCACTTCAGCTTCTAACAACATGAACTAAATGGAAAAAAAAATAACAAATTTCATGCACTAAGTTAATAAGCAAACAAATTATAAGAAGAAAAAATATATTTAAGCCTAAATTATGAAAGGTAATGATTATGAGACAAGGTAAATGAGTTTTAAACAAACAAAAATGGATTAAAAAATTCTGAGTTTTTTACCCAATTAATATAAATAAATCAATTATTTATCCAAATAATATATCTAAAAAATTAATTATATGAATGATACAAAATATTACTGAAGGTGAGAAATTGATTTCACGAAATCGTTTCTTGAGTAACCGATTTCTTAACTGCTTTTCAATTTTAGTTTTTAATTTTTTTGTATTTTATTTTAAATTTTTTTATGTTATTAATTGTCTATATTTATATTTTGTTTAAACTGAAAATAATATTATTCTGTATATGTTATTGTCAATATTTTTTTCATATTTTATGTTTTATTATTTTTTGAAGAGTTGAAATCCTTTGTATTTTTATTTTATTTAATTAATCAACAACTTAATTGAAATTAAAAAAATATATTTAACCAACAATTTAAATTGAACTAAAATGTTTTAATTATAAAATAGATATAAAATACAAATAATAGAACAAAATATTTAAATTTAAAACAATACAACGATATCTTTAGAACAACTTGAGAAAATCAGAAAGAAATAAAGCAATTTGAGAAACGAATTTAAGATCTATATTTTCACGTTACATTGTGAAAAAACGTATAATTTACTATGTATAGCTTTGAGCTCCACCTTCAGTACTTCAGAACGTAAAAACAAATACATGAATAAATATTTTGTTCTATTGTTTGTATTTTAATTTTTTTTTGTGTTATTTTAAATTTAAATATTTTATTCTATGGTTTGTAATTTTGTAACTTAAACATTTTAGTTCAATTTAATTTGTTGGTTAAATATGATTTTTAATTTTAATTAAATTTTTGATTATTTATGTATTTTAATAATCAAATAAAATAAAAATATAAAGAATTTCAACTTTTCAAAATTGATTAAAACATAAAATATGCAAAAACAATTAACAACATATGTAAAATAATATTGTTTTCAGTTCAAACAAAATATAAATATAGACAATTAATAACACACAAAAATTAAAAAATAAAATAAAATACAAAAAGAACAATTTTTTTTAAAATAGCAATTAAGAAATCTGTTCCTAAAAAAAGAAACGTTTAGAAATCAATTTCTTGAGAATTGATTTAAGAAACGGATTTCTAAACATATAAAAAATGTACTTAAAAATTAATTCTTGAGGAATCGATTTCTTAAGTAGTAAGTAAAAAAAAGAGAAAGGTGAGAAATTGGTTTGAAAGGAAATTTCTTACCTTAAATAGTATTTTTTATTATTTGAATAAATTATTAATTTATTTGTATTATTTGGGTAAAAATCTCTGTATATATATACACACAAAAAAGTAAACAGATGTACAAATAATTATAGTTGATATCATATATAAAATTAATTTTTTGTGAGCAAATAGTAGAACTAATGGTAAAAAATGTGTGAATTCTTCAATATTTTTTTCCTTATCTTGTTTGTGTTTTATAAAATTTAAAATAATTTAGTTAATGGTGATTACAAACTACATTTTTTAATTATAAATAAATTAAGTAAAATTTGATATACTCGCATGGAAAGAAAATTTTATAACCATATAAAATTTTAATTTAATCCTTCAAATGCAGTGGCTAAATATTAAATTGATTCCTAAATGTTTAAAACAGGATCCAATTTATATTTGGTCATCACTTTAACTTTTAAGTTGTTTGTTATTTTGTACTATATAGGACCACTTGATGTGAGTGTTGACCTTATACAAATATATAATTCAATTTGTTAATAAATGGTTGGTTTTCTTCTCTCTCTTTTTTGTCAATTGAGTGAATTTAGTAGAGCTTAATTTAAACTTAGGCATTTTGTCACACTCGCTTATTTATTTATATCATATTCTCCATTAACTAACTTTAATTGCAATTCCTTTAAAAAAAACTTTAAGTGCAATTATTTAAATTAAATTCAATTAACTAATTGAACTTACTTTCGTTCGGCTTCCCACTCATGGTATTAGAATTTAAGTTCGATTTTAGAACGTGCACTCTAATAATAGGGAATACGCAAGCCCGATTTCATTTTTATAGACTTGCATGGTGACAAACTTTTTCATGAACTAAATTTTCTAGGGTTTTACTGTCTGTTCAGTCTTAAACTTTTTAAATTTTTTGAATTTAGTCCCTTGAACTTTTTTTAGTTTTTTTTTGTCCTGGCTTTTATTTCTTTAACTTTTTTCTATTCTTACTTTTAACCCCTTAAAATAATTAAAAGTAATGATGGAAAAAAAAATTAAAAGACTAAAAGTAAGGATTAAAAAAAAGTTAAGAAACTAAAACAAACTTAACATGTTCAGAGACTAAAAATAGAAAATTAAAAAAATTTAGGCATTAAAAAGATAGTTTACCCAACTTTCTGTTAACATAATAAAATATTACGTAAATAAAAAAAACATAGTTAATAACGGATTGATTTCAAATCGAATTTTTTAAGTAATAAATAGTTATTTTTGTAATAATTTTCCAAGATTTTGTGCTCATTATGATTTTTATCATCAAATAAAATTTACTAAGCCGTCAAGTTTTGGTGCGACTTTAATTTAACTGCTATTCAACTCAGGGTGAGATGTGGTGCCTTTACTTACTTTGATGCAATGGTCCGTAAGCAGCACCGGGATGCATGGTTTTAAGTTGCATCAATTGGCATCAAACGTTTCAACCCAACGTTTGTTTGCTTTTTCTAAAGTTTTGATTATTTGTTAGTCTTTTTATTTATTTATTTTCAATTTGATCAACTTAATATTTAAAGAATCAATTAGGTCATGTAATTTTTAAAAATGATTTAATTATGTCTTTTATTTTTTTAAGGTGTGTTCAATTACGTTTTTATTTTTTGTTTTTAAGGTGGAATCAATCTGGTCTAATTTTTAAAAATAAATGGAAGGAAATTGAAACCAAATTGAACTCATTTGAAAGACTAAAAGGACTTAATTGAAACTCTTAAAAGTAAAGAACATAATTAGATATAAATAAATCTTCAAATAATAAGATAGCCAAATTAAACCTAAAAAATATTAGATAAAAAAGTAATTAAACCATTTTCTAAATGTGTGTTTGATGGGTTTCTTCATAGGTTTTTTCTTTAATTAAAGTTATTGACTTAGTTAGTCGTGCGTTTTTTTTGGGCAATGTAGCACCTTTGATTCCATCTACACGTGACTTGTTTCTAAATTTTGGTAGCATATCTTTTGTTAAGTTTAAATACAACTTGTTAATATATTTATTTTATTTATAAAAGAATGTGGCCCCGTATAAGTAATTTTTATAGTATTGAATATCCATATTTTTAGTTCTTAAGTTAACTTAGTAAAACTCAGATACTAATATTTTTTTAATATTTCAAGAATTATTTAGCATGCTTTCTAATATTTTTAGAATTACTGGAAATTATTTTTTTACCTTAAAACTAGTTAGATGAGAAAGAAATACTTCAAGAATAAAATAAATGGTTACTACATATAAATTTGATTCCGTGCCCAGATCTCATGTTTAAGGACAAGCGCACTTACTTCGAGGGAAAGTAAGAAAAATTAATAAAAAAATATAAATAGTTATTTTCATCTTTAAAAACATAAACAATGACAAATTCGTCTTTAAAAAATGAAAATTTAAAATTTAGTCTCTGAAAATATAAAAAGTATGATAAATTTATCATTCTCTTAACATTAATGGATTTGTGTACATAACACTTCAAGACTAAAATGTTATAAAATGTTTGCTCATGTGATCTTCATCAAAATATTGATGAACTAATTTGTCAATAAAATATCAATGGATTAATTTGTCATCAAAATGTCCATGGACATATATTTTATTAGAACACTCTCTACGCTAACAACTTCGCCCTCCTCCTCATGCTTTTAATCAAGGCCAACCACACCCTCTATGTCACCTCGGTTCTCTACTCTAGCTACCTCCCCCACATCAAGCCATGGATCGCCATCGTCGCACACCTTGACTCCTCCCTCGTCAAGGTCCTCAAACTCTTCCACTCTCTCACGTGGTTCCTCTGCAAGCTCTTCGACATGCATGTGTGTCATGTCGCTCAATGGGAATGGTGAAGTCAAAGCTTTGAGCAAAGTGGATGATCAAAAAATATCTGAACTCAAGTGTGAATGGTAGGATTGTGAAATTTGTATATCTGATTTGGAAATGAAATTTGTAGATCTGTATCAGAAGAAAAAAGAAAAACAAGGAAAGCAAAAAAGGGAAGGGTTGTCGGAAATATCATTTCAAATTGGCCGACGGTGATCCAAGATAAAGAAAATAAAAAATGAAACTGAAAAATTATTCCATCGACATTTTGATGACAAATTAGTCAATCAATATTTTGATGAAGGCCTCGTGAGAAAACATTTTCATAACATTTTCGTCCTCACATGCCACATAGGTGGATCCATTAATGTTAATGAAGGAATAAATTTGTTGTACATTTTACACTTTTAAGGACTAACTTTTAATTTTTTATCTTTCAGTAATTAATTTGTCAGCATTCTACATTTTCAAGGATGAAAATAACTTTTTATCCTTAAAAAATTATACTACTCATGTAGTATATTTTTATAATAATATTATTCCCTCCATTTCATTATAATTGCCATATAAAAATAATTGTCATAAAATAATTATCATTTTACCTTTTCAATGTAATATTATTTTTTTCACTTATATCCCTTATAATGTTAATGATAAACAACAAAAATTATGAATAAATTAATGATGATATAAATATAATTTTGTAAGATTATTACTCTTTTTTATCTATTTATTATTTTTTCTTCGTACACTTAAAATAATCTTAAACGTTAATTATTTTGCAACGGATAAAGTATTATAAAATTAGGTTTTTATATTACCTGTTTCTATTACATCACACATTTGTTTCTGTATTTTGTTTCTTTTTCTTTTTTTAAGAAATATTTTACAATTATAATTTTAATAAAAAGTCACACATAGGTAAAAACAACAAAAGTGTTCTGAATTTGTATTTAATATTTTTGTTCATTAGATAGTGAACACAATAACAAATCTTGGCCGAAAGTGACTCCTTTGGTCCAAGGTAAAAGCCAAATGTTAAAGAATTAAATTATTTAGGATTAAACAAACACCTTGCATTAGATTTTGCAAAGGTGGTAATTGAACAGTAATAGTGAGAGTTATTGGGCACGGCACGATTTTGCAATGGAAACTGGTGGATCTGAAAAGGAACCATTAAGTATTCGATTTGCAATCCAGTAATTTGCAGCTTCAGTGTAGTGCACTCCATCCCAACTAATGTACTTGGAAGGATCATCACATGTATCTGCGAAAATTTCTTTACCATTAATTATTGCTTTGTTCCCACAGTACAAGTGGTAACCATCCTGATGATACCCACAACAGATTCCAGAAGGGTCCACAAATCCTGCAATTCAATGTAAAGTTAATTAAGAGAGTGATTAATTGCATTGTTCATCCATCAATGGAGTGCACATTCACCTTGAAATTTCACGTCTCAACGTTGGGCTTTTATGTTTAGAATTCAAATTTAACAGTGTAAAAATTATTATAAGAACTTTTAAGTAATTAATTATTATATGACTAAATTATTAAATTAGTTCCTCTACTTATTTTTTTATTCAATTTCGTTCATCTTTTAATAAAATATTCAATCCAATCCTTTGTTTTTAAAAATTTGTTTTAATGTGACCCTTTTCGTTCAATTGATATTGATACATTGAATATTTTTTTTAAAAAAATAAGGAACTTATTTGAAGTGTTTAAAAAAAATAAAGAATCAAATTGAGTACGAAAAGGGGTTATATTAAAGTATTTTTAAAAATAAAAAATTAAATTGAACATTTTGTTAAAAGAGAGATTAAATAGAATAAAATAATTAATTAATTAATTAAAGGAACTAAATTAGTAATATAATCTTATTATAATTATATAAAAATTTGTTATTAAATAATAGTAAAAAAAGTTAAAGTTTAGAATCTATTTTAATCAAATTCCTTGGGTGAGATCTTAACAAAATAAAAGAGAGAATTAATTTAAAATCTGCACATGAGATTGAAATTTGAAACCATTGATAGATTCACTTCTGATGATGTCAGAGGATTACCTTCTTTATTAGCATTACTGATTAGCTCATACTTAGCTGAGAACATGTCCACATAAATTAATGAGGCATCTGGGAACTGTGCCCTTAGTTTAACCACGGTATTCTTGAGCTTTTTATTAAACTCTCTTGCCATGTCGTTTTGATAATTTATACAGCCATTTTGATCAAGGTAACCTGCCCCTGGAGTAGTGTTCATGGAATTGTGCACGGGCATGGCCACTGGCAAGCAACCAATGGGGCCTGTGTTATGTATCCAAAATGTCCTTGCTCCTAGTCCAAGTAAAGTCTGAAAAAAAATAATGTTATTTGTAAATAAACAAATTTTACAATTAAGAGGAAAAAAATGTAACACGCAATAAATAGTATAACAAAGAAAGATAGATAGAAAAAAAAATATTGTAAGAATAACAATTCTTTCGGATAACACATCTCAAGAGATATCACATTGTCACATGTAATTATGACAGAGAAAACCAATGTTATAGGTCAGTGAGTTCAATATAAGTATCTAATTACTGTAAACATGCTGTTATATGTATTTGATTCTTATAATGGATAAACAAATTTATGAAAGAAAAATGTTATTGGTACAACAAATTTTACAATTAGGAAAAAAAAAAGAGAGTAAGTATGGGATGTAATGAATAATGTGATTGAGATAAAAAATATGTGTTTCATTTTTATGAATAAAAAAAGAATTTATAATTTTTTTTTACCATGGTATGAAGTAGTGTTTATCATAAGAGGTGACTAATTTGGGTTAGGAAAACAATATACATAAGATAAATATTCTTCTTTCAATACAATTTATTTTATATTTAAGGCCGATCAGAATTTCAAATCACTTAATTAAGAAACACAAATCATTATCATCGGAGTCATGTCTAAAACTATTAGGATCTAAGGCCAAATTTTTTAAAGAGGTTTATGATATAACACTAGTTATTAATTTTATATTAATATTTTAGTTTTTTAATTGCAAAATTATTTATCAATGTTTTATAATAAAAAAATCGTTGCGTTTTCTTTTAATTAAAAGCTAATTACTAACATTGGAAACTAGTAACATTTACATAGGAAATAATTGGCATTTCAATTTTAATAAGGAAAGTAATTAACGGTATATTTTTTTATGAATTATCGTTTTAACATTAGAAATGATTGATTTTTTAAACAAAATTTTTCATTCAATTAAAAGCCAATTAATATTATTACATTTCAGCCTTAAAAACTTTACACTTTACTATATTAAGTAGCTTTACACAATTCATATTTTGTAGTGGCAGACTACTGGTACTAGCAATAATATGAGTCTTTTCATGAATATATATATTTACATTGTATTAATAGGTTTTCCAGCAGTGTGCCTATGACTATGGCCTCACTTATCTTGTCGTAAATATAAGTTTGATTATTATTTGTGTAAACCGTCGTTGATATGTAGAAATTATTGTATGAATGTTCTTAAATTATTAATTGGTACTTCCCACGTTAAATTACAAAATAAACGTTCAAGCTTTCCACATCACTTACTTGAACTTGGTTTTCAAAATAATCCACAATGTCTGAGATCACTGTGTGAGAATCTTCCGTGCCCACTCTGTTAATAGCAGCAGCAATATCATTTTGCCCAATATCAAATGTGTAGATAGCCTTGGCAAAGTCCTCTGGCCTAGGAAAGTGTCCTCTGAAGGAGTTTTTCCCTTCTGCATATAACAAACACACATTTAACTTACTATAATGCAAAATCACTTTATTAAAATTGAGGCTAAGATTAATTAAGTAATGTATATAGATATCTTGGAAAAACCTTGGTTGAAGAACTTTTTGGTGCGTGCCTTAAACTGGTTGAACTGTGCAATCTGTATTTCAAAAGTGAAAGGAGTGCCACCCTCAAAGACTGTCCTTTTTTGGCGCTTAATGGTTGATGATCCTGCAGCAAAGTTTGCACCGTGCCTATAACTTGTTCCAATTGAGTTTATGTATGCACTCAAGAATGGGATACCTAGATGCTGGGCTGCAAATACAAATGGCACCAAATCACTAGTTTGATTGTTTCTTGGCAATAGAACTATATATATTATGATCTATTTTTTGATGCGTAGGAATTGAATACCATAACAGAAAATTTATAATACTCATATACTTTGTTTAACCAAATTTTCACTTGGTGAAAACTTTATATTTTTTATGTACCTCTTTGTAAGTATAACCATCATAGGTTTTTATGACTGCTAGATAATGATAAACAGAGATATTGTGTAGGAAAAATTCACAACTCATTCTTATTGAAACCCAGCTTTATTCACTTGGGTAGAGATGTTTGTGCTGGTCAGTCAGTCAATAACAAGACAAACATTTTTTTTATGGGTCAATATACATTAGTTGTTAGTTTGATAGTTTTTATTTGTAAAAAAAATCGAACTCACGACCTCGATCTCCCTTTCCCCTTTTCCCTTCAACCACATCAACCTTATAACTCCAATAACAACACAAACTGGAATCCAATATTTGCGGAACAAAACTCATAAAGAAAAGAAGATTTAGCTTGTGTTGTGAGACACCACATGATGATCAAAGGAAAAGAAAACACAGTAGATAGAAAAATCAAACATGTTGGTGATCAATTGTGTTTCACAAATAAATGAATAAGAAATAAAGCAAAAACATGATGAGAATTAATGAAAAGGTATATACCAATGAAATCTATGATAAGGCGACCGTCAGAAGCTCTACCAACAGGCTCATGGAAGAAAGTTTCACCATATGGCAAAACCTCAGGGTAAAATGCTGCAGCCATGCAACCAGTATCCGAATTGGAGTCACCAAAGTTGAATATGGCTGGAAAATCACAAGGCTGTGATGAGTTAATTTCCTCAGCTCTCACACTCAGAAACCAAGGGAATAACATAAAAACAACAAATTGCACGATGAACCCCATTGTGATGACACTAAACCAAGAACCTCGGTTTTGTGTAGAGGTTTACTTGTTTATATAGTGCTTGTATTTTTCCGAATCCATCCAATAAAATGTGAGACCTAAAATAAAAATTGAAAGATTTTTTTTACTTAGAAAAAAAAATGATATATGAGGTCTTATAAATAATATGTGTGATCTTTTTTATTTTAAAAAACTAATAATAAATATTAATAAACCTAAAATTCAAATTTTAATTGCTTTATTCTTAGGATTTACATGATATTTTGGATCCTTTTAACAATTGGGAATCAATGTACGCGGACCCAACGGCTTGAAGTCACGTGCGTTACAAGCATTGCAGCATTGGTATCAATTATCAAACATTTGTAGATAGTGAAATGCACTGTTTCAGCCAACGATTCGAGTTTTGATCACATAAATAATTAGCCATGATTTGATTTAGTTGAATTTGATTTACTCGCTGTTGTCTTGACTCGGGAAATTAGTGAATGAGGAATTCCAAACTGCGTTAACTAGACACGCTTTTTCTTTGCTCTCTTCTATTTTAGTGTTTCTTAATTTATATGTTTAACTCTTTTCAATTAAAATTATCGGCACATGGTCACGTCAGATAATCAAATTAAAATTTTAGTGTTTAACTCTTTGCTCTCTTCTATTTTAGTGTTTAACTCTTTGTCTGTAGATTACATGGTCACGTCAGATAATCAAATTAAAAAATTTTATTTTGCAATTCATACCTAAGGATCTTACAGTAAATTTTATAATTTTATTCTTTATTTTAATTTTTAAATAAATATTTTATTAAAAATGACTTTATCCCTAATTTTCTAATTCTGAATCTCGTTGGCTTTATTTACTAATACACCACCAAAAAAAGCCACACAATTAAATAAACAAATAAAATTGTATCTGAGGTTAAAATTTTAATTTGCATTGATGAATATCAGTAATCAGTGTATTTTAAAAAGGAAAGACATTCAATTTGATATTGTGTATCAAGAGTTAAAAATTAAAATTAAATAAAAAATTATTTTATTTTTTTAAAATGAAGGGTTCAGTTTTTTTTTTTCCTTTTTTTCTTTTCTTTTTCTTTGTTTTTCCTAATTTGCTCTGGGCTTCCTCCCACTTCACACCAACAGATTTGGTCTACGCCGCTACGACACCACTGAAGGCAGTACCGCAGCCACCCGCCGACGCCCCAATTCAAAACCCTTAAAGAATCAAACTTTAACATATTCAAGAAATTCAATATGGACTTTCACCACCAACCAACATCTTTGAATTGAGCACCTTCTCTCCAGCAAGGACACCACGTGACGGCGAGGTAGGAGGCACGTCGGCGGTGGCGAGATAACAGTGAAAAGGGAACGAAGCTACGTGATTCAAAATTTAAAAAATAGAAATTGAATTAAGAAGATTAAGGATAAAGTGATCTTTTAATAAAAAGTAAATTTCCCTAATAAGTTAACATAACCTAGGTATCTATCATATCACGTTTAATCAAAATTTATGTATAAAATATTTTTATTTTTTTCCTCAAAATCATATATTAAATTTTATAAAATCTCTTCTTTTTAATAACTCATCTTTATTTGTCATCACTACCTCCTTCTTCTTCTTCTCCTCTCTCACCACATCATTTTCTTTTTTTTTTCATTGTCATTCTCGCTCATCAACACGGTGTTCAGTGCATCCATTTCCGCCATAGCAACCATCATCACCATAGTCACCACCTCCACCATAGCCACCATTGTAGTTACCGCCACCATACCCACCTCCTCATCATTTGCCGTCATTTCGATCAGCATTACCATTGTGTTTGATTCTCTATACACAATGGGGTTACAAATAACAGAAGGGGAGATAAAAGTAATTATAAAAAAGGGAGAGTATTAAATGTAATTTGAAAAAATACAATTGATACAAGTACAATTTACTTTTTAACTTATTTTAAACACTGAAGTAACTGTCAATAAATTTTTCATTTTTTCTTTGATTTAGATCTATTAATTTGAAGTTTTGTGCCGTGAATTTTGTTGTGCGTTTGGCTTGGTTTTTGTATCAGTTTCTCATATTTGAGAATAAGTAAACAGTATTGGTCGCGCAGGATTTGTGGTGGTGGCGCTGAGGAGTTTCGGTGGTAGTTTGGGTAGAGGTGTGGACGTTAGTTATGGAGGTTTGGGTAGTGGTTGGATCGTGTGATGGGTTTGGTGCAAGCATTATTTTTTAATTTTACTTAAATGTTGGAATTACATTCAATTAATCATTTTTCAAATCAAAGATATAGACAAGTAACATGCATGTCAAACATTTATCACACTAATAAAAAAACAACATAATATGAATCTTCTCGGTTCTCACCAATTAAAATCATAGTTTATAAATTTTAAGGCAAATCAATTAGTAAGATAAATCGAAGACAGAGGAAATTATTATAGCATGGGATTTTCTATTTTTTAATTTCTGTTTTTATTTTATTATTATAAAATTACATCAATTGATCCTCCTACAAACACGATGGTGTATACCTGTCAAATGCTGAGCAAGATAATAAATTCAACTCAATTTATGCATAAACACTATTGCATTGGGACTTAAGAGTACTTTTTTATTTGTTATAATACTAGCTAGGTTTTCAATTTTTGTTAGTGGTATTTTTTTAGTCGACAAAATCCAATGCAACATATCACATATGGAGTTGTGGTGCTGAGATATATTTGAACCAACATTCATGAACGCAGGAGGTGTGACGAGCATGACAATCTGTCAATGGCTCTCAATAATTATAAGATCAAACCAACCATTATGAATGTCGACTGTAGTTCATATTGATGATAATCAACTTTTCAAGCAACTAGGGAGGACAAACACTTACTTAATTAGTACAATAGTAAACTGAGGAATTGTAACTCAATTAGTTGTTTAACCATTGTTGTAAATTTCTTATTATTTAAGTTTGATTCCTATATAAAAAAAAGTTAGTATCAGTGTAGTTTATTTATTTAAGATAGTATTAATTTTGTGTAACCATGAGGTATATCACACTTTTTATTTGACTTTAAATTAATTTCTCTTTTACTAAATTAATTTATTTTGAGATAAAATGATATTTTGATCCGTTATAACTTCATGTCTAAGTCAGAAAATAAATATCAAATTCTAATCAAGAGAATCAAGTATTAAATTATTTGTACGTAGTAATAATTTCTGGTTTATTTAAGATTTTTTTTATATAATTTATTTAAGATATTTTGATAACGTTCATGTGCCAACATTTTAAATTTTTATGTCAAGTGTAATTTTTTATGTAGATGTTGATTGATGTGCTTGCGACAATTGATGAGTTACGTTGATTCAATACAGGAGTGATGACAAGTCAGCAAACTATGTGATCATGTAGTTGGACAATCTACAATAAATAAGTACCCTTTTTATGTTTCCTATCTTACTTCAGTTGGCCTTTCTATTTCATGTTTTATTGGCTTGCAGGGGAAACAAAAAAGATAAGGTGCACATTATGGGAAGAATACAAGTCCATTTTGGGGATTTGGTTTTTAAAGTCTAGAGGTTTCAATAATTTTGATTTTGCAATATTTGAATAAACCAAGTTTTTCAAAGGTAGCTTTTTTAAAAATTATTGTACTTATGAGATATTTAAATGTTTCTTCACTTGCAGATGCATTATTTTATTTTATATGTATTGAAATTCACTATATCTTATACTTTTAGGTAAGATGGGAGTATCAAACTCACCTGTTATACCTCCAAGTTGAATGTTCACATCCCTGATGAGTAAATTTTTTTCTTAAGAAGTTTATAATACTTACTTAATGTTTTATTAATTGAATTAGATCCTTTTATTTAAATAAATTCTTTTTAGCAATATTATGCTATAATCTTTAGTTTTTTTTTATATTTTTCTATTCTTTATTTAGATAGTTTATCATAGAACTAGTTTTGCTAGAATTTATTAAAATTTGTCATTTTTAAGTTTTCTAAATATTATTTTTAAAGGTTTTAACTATTTTAAAATACTTATATTGATGTAATAAAATTTCAAAAATATTTTCTAAAAATACAATGAATTTTTAAATCAATATATTGAATATAATTAAATCTTATCTTCAGTTTATTATTACTTGGAGAATAATATTGTTGGTTTCAAATCTCTCTTTTTTCTGTAAAAAAATATTTATGATTTATAAAAAATAATATTAGTGGTGGGTAAATATTGAAGTCGATTGTAATTATGGGCTTGATAATGATCCATTAGCCTATTTTTCTAAATTTACTAATACATGTTGAAGTTTCAAATCTTGTCAGATATTTATTTAAGTTTGAGTTCTGAATTACGATCTCATTCCCTGCCTCAGTTGACTACAGAGCTATGATTTTTTAAATATATCTATATCTATATACAATATAATTGTTGGATTGAAAGATTATAAAGTAATATGTTACGAATTGACAAATTATGTTATTTGGGTTGCTTAATTTCAATAAGGCATGTCATAAATCTTCATATTTTTTTGGTAGAGTTTAAAAACTATTAAATTACAGTTTTAAAAAAATATAATATAAGATAAGATTTGAACATCAATTATTTATAGCCTGTTGCTACACATTATTTTATAATAAAAGAATACTTTTTTTAGGAAATAACAACTTTTGAAGATTTTCTACCTTTTTGTGCGTTTTAACTTTGAAATAATCTCCCTCAAAAAAAACTTTTGAAAATAATCAAAATCTAATAATAATCGTAAATTTTATTTTAAAAAATATTAATAAAAGGTTAGTGAGTAGTTTTTGACAAATAATTAACAAGATTATTATAGTAGAGAGAAAGTTAAAATAATAATGTTTATGAATGTAAACAACTATAGTTAAATTAGCTTAACTTTACATTTTTTTTACGGATAGCTTATATTTAAATAAAAAATCTCAGAAAAATAATTACTATATTATTTTACGTAAAATTGACTTCAATCTTAAAAAGATAGATTCTTAATAGCTAATAAATATGCAAAATATGAGTTATTGAAGTTGAATTGTAGGTACAATTTATTTACGGGCTTTATCGTGTATTTGGATATGGCATTTCAAGCGGGTAAAGTAATTATACCAAAATTATTTTTCAATGAAATGTTACATTTGGATACTCAAATTAAGAATTTAAAGAATTCTTTGAAATTTCAATCTTTTGTTAAAATTGGGAATTTGAAATTCCACTAAAAGAGGTGGAATTTCTAAAATTCTTTATTTGCAAATAGAAGAGTGTTTCGAACTCGTTGACGTTATTCTTCTATTTGTATATTTTCTCCCCTATGCCTCCTAATTGCTCATCGGCTATTGCTTTTTTCTGACGAACCTTCTTCAACAGAATCTCAATCCATCAATATCATCTTCGTCAAAGCACCAACCCATCGATGTTTATTTTGACACTCTCCTCCATGAAATCTGAATTTTTGGCAGAAAGAGTTGAATCAAACTACCGATAAAGAGAGAAAATATCAACAAACTCCCTTTATAATCTTCTTAAGCTTAAACACCACCACCAATCAAAAATCACCATGGTGGAATTTTTTGTAATACAGTGGTCCTAGTGCAACAATGCAACTGCTACAATGCTTAACGTTTGAATGTACTATGTTGCAGAGAGAAAAAAAACTTATTTAAAATATGTAATTAATAATAATTTTTAATTTATGTAAAAATAAATTCAAAACTAATAATTTAAACAAGTTATTTTGTAATTGAATAAAATTTTATTATTTTCAATTGAATTACTTGCATTTCATATTTTTTTGACATTTTGGAAATTCTATATCCAAACACAAGTTAAGTTAAGGTTAAGATCATTTTGAAAAGTCCTATTTATATTATCTTTGAAAATAGATATGAATATTTTAGTTCAGAGTATTTCACATCTACAACGTTATTGAAAATTTGAAGTTCATACATTTGGTTTTCTCAACTTAACTTCATGATTTGGTTAACATCTATACTAGCTATGTTACGTGTTAATCTTCATAGAATTAAAAATATGCTGTCATCCTCATAAAATGTACTACAAATTATGTATTAGTTTTGGGCATAACGCATACTTTATAAATCTATCATTTTTATTAAAACTAGCTTAATACCGTGTCATGTATGAGTGTTGAGTTTAATCTATATTTTTTATATTATAAAAATTCTTAATATAAATTAAAATTTGATAGTGTTATTAATTAATTTAAATTCAAATATATAATTGTATTATCAATTAGAATATATTTTAATGTTCAATAATAAAATTATATTAATTATGATTAATTTAATCTTTTTTTATTACATTACAATTACTTTAATTAGTATAATTTTATATTTTCATGATATAAAATAGAAGAGGGCTGGGGTTTGTAACGCCCCCACAGCTGGAAGGGTCATTACTAACCACAAACTCACATTCAAGCAGATAATCAATCAGAGTTTAAGCAGTTTGGAAGCATAACTAAAAAGTGACATCATCAAGGGTCACTATCATAACACTGTACACTATAATATGGTGAATATACATCCAAGTTCTCTGTACAGTACAAAACTACACGGGGTGTTACAGGGTTAGCTTGGAGTTTGGGTAATAGGATTTAGTTGGACAAGGTCATTAGCTTGCAAAAGGTAAAACATAATACCTTTCAAAAATATGGCATCTTTTAAAGTAAGCCACCAATTAAGAAAACTAGTGGTTTTCTTAGGGTTATGTAAGTATAGGTTGAACCTAAAAATGTTGAGCATACAATAAGTCAAGTTGGTGATGTTCTTTACCTTATTAGCAAATAATGAAGGGTGAGAAGTAGGTGAAAACATGGTGAAAAAGGCCATAAGAAGATGTTGAGTAAGGCCAAATTGACGAGCCACCAACTGTGGGTTGTAAGGTTCCACAAAGATCTTGTTATACCTAGACGCAGGCTTGAATCCACAAAGCAAATCCCTAGCTGAGAGGATGCTACCTTAATTTGTTGATTGTATTGTTGTAGCCTCCAAATCGGCAAGAGGATCCATCTTTAGCTAGTCAGGAACAACATGGTCAATAGTTGGATTATTCCACAAAGCACCCACGTCATCTAGGATGATGAAGATAGCCTCTATGAAGAAGTGAGCCAAACTAGAGGTGGTGGAATTTATTTTGTTTAGTTTTCATCCTCTCCACAAGTAGAAATATAGATTTATAAAGAGAGGACAAGAACAAAAATCCTACTGCTTTAGGTTTATCTGATTTGAGCAAAGAAACATGGGGAGCACATTCAAAAACAATAGCTTTCAAAGAAGAGTAGATAAAGTACTTACATAAGCAGAACAAGAGAAAAACATTGGGTCATACGTCAAAAACAATTATGATTTCTTCATGAGTCGTGATGAAATGAGAATAGTCGTTGGTGGACCGATCAAGAGAACACCTTAGGTCTTCAAAGGTTTGGTCAAATAGAGAAGGAATCTTATCGCTGACAAAAGGAAGACCTAATACAAGAGCTACATCTTGCAGTGTGATGGTCATGAAGCTGAAAGGGAACACAAAAGTGTTTGTAGCAATGGACTAAAAGCTCAAAAAGCTAAAGATTAGTGGGTAATTCGGCTCAACATCGTGACAAGTCATATTGATGGCATTAATGATACCCATTGTTTTCACTTGCCTTCTTTTGCAACAATTACTCTTTTGAGTGACCTATAACAGGGATCAGAACCCCTAAGCCAAGTGCCCAAGATGGGAGGAATGTAACTTATCTAAAACCAAGAGGTGATGGGAATCAAATAGTTGTCATGGTAAAGGTATTGATCGAGGAAAGTGACGACATCTATCACATCATTAGCACAAGGAAGAGGGTAGAAATGTCCTTCATAGGCCTTAAGGGGATTGATGAAGCCATTAGGAGCTACGAGTTGTTCTTGATTATCTTGATTGTTTGAGAAGTTGGAAGAAGAGGATGATGACTCATTATTAGAGCCATCACCATATTCGTGGGGTCTTGATTGAGAACTGTGGGTGGTAGACATGGTGAAATCAAAGGAAAGATTACCAGAGGTGAAAGAGGAAGAATACAAGGATTAGGATAAATCGCATGGTTCAACAATAGTAGTGAGAGGCTATTTAAGGTTATAAGACTTGTACATACGTAATAGCTAGAGATAATAAATGCAAATTGAGTTGCAAAGATTAAAAGAAGAAGGAAAGATTAAATAGATATATCTTAACCCTTGATTCAACCAATCAACGTCAAGATATAGGGGGCATTTGTTTCCGATCAAAATATTTTCAATTAGTCAAATGAATCGAGATATATAGAAACTTAGCCATAGGGGGTTTATGTTATTTAAGATAAAGTAAGATATGATTGTTGTAGAAGATAATTCAGCCAATTTTTTGAAAATTCAAAGGAGGTGCAAAAGATAAATACACTAGAGTTTGAATCGAGGATAAAATCACGTGATTCTGGATGAAATCAGTTGTGAACTTAAATATCCCACGTTCTAGGAAGTGGTTCCTAGAAAATCATAATGTGGGAAGTGTGATACATTGTTGCTTAGCCGAAACGACGGTTAACTAGCCAAATTAGTTAAAAATGAAGGAATCATGTAAAAATGTGAATAAACATAATTTAGATTAAGTTAGTTAGATTTTTCAGTATAAATAATTATTTTAAAAACATTTGTATGGACTTTCAACCAAAAACAACCCGTCAAAATAATTATTCTTTCCCGTTAGTTTTCAATTTTCTTTGACGAATACATTTCTTTCTTTCTTTTAAGTTCAACTTTTACTTTAATATGCTTGTGACCCAAAATTAAATGTTTCCTTTAGTTAATGGAGAACTCACAAGAACTCAAAAGTCAAATTTTCTCTCTTGACTTATCACTTAAATTTTAGAACCACGTTGAAATAATTATAATTGAATTCATTTCAACTAATCATTGGTATTTATCACGACAACAATCATATAAAAATGAGAAATGATAGGTAATTTTAAAATAGTATGTACGTCATTTGAGTAATAAATTATGCCACCTAAATTATAAACAAGTACGCCTCTTAAATATTGGTATCCAAGGATAATATAGACCTCTGCTTTTAGGTTTTAGCAAGCATAAACGGTGCCATGTACATAACCCGAATCTAATTAATGCAAGATGGAGTTCTTATATTATAATTGAAAGTTATAAAATAATATATTTTTTAGAATAAAATGTGCATGCACTTTTTCATCGTTTTTTAGTTATTTTTTAGTTAAAATTAAAGTTTCGTCTTAATAATTTACGTCAACGTTTAATATAATATTTTTTCGTAATTATCAAAATAAAATTAGAAAATAACACACAAAAATCTAACAAATAATTAAAGGTTGAGTTTTATCCTTTTAATATTGAGGCACTCAACAGTTTGAAAAATAAGTAATAATATATATATATAGAGAGGCAGAGAGAGGAGGGTTAGGGTGGGCCACCGCTCCCCCTAAAATTTTATTAATATAAATTTTATTATATATATATATATATTAAAAATTAAAAAATAATTTAATAATAAAAAAAGGTAGTATAGTATAATATAATAAGATATAATATTTTTTAATATTACATTAAAAAATAAGATAAAATATTTTTTAAGATTACGTTCAAAAATAGGATAGAATATTTTTTAATATTGTATTAAAAAATAGGATAAAATATTTTTAAGATTGTATTGCATAATATAAAATAATTTTAAGATTGTATTGCATAATATAAAATATCTTTAAGATTGTATTGCATAATATGATAGAATATTTTTAGGATTGCATTCAAAAATTAGTTAAAATCATATGCTTAAATTAGTATAAATAGAAACATATTTTTGTGTTTATAGTATACATTTCATTTCAAATAATATTAGAGTTTTAGAGAGTTTATGTTTGGATCATTGAGTGAATTATTATGAGATCATATAGAAGCATTTGACAATTCTGATTCTTAACTCTTCTTCAAGATTGAAAGGTACTTATTTATTATTATAGTGGAGTTGTCTATTGGATTTATTATCCAATTTGAACGTCATGATTTTTTATCCAATTGGATTTTCCATGCTAAAACTGATTGTGTCTTCTTTATCTTTTATCTCCATATTATTACTTTTAGTTTGATTTTAAATTGTGAATTATTTTAGTAAGACTCATTAGACTTTGTCAACTTGTTCATAACCCACCATGTTTGCAAATTTTTTTGTATGTTCGCCCCCTCTCAATAAAATTTCTAGCTCTGCCACTATATATATATATTAGCATATAAATACTTTTTAATAAATATTTTTGTTTTAATTTCTTTTAATAAGTATATTACATATTGAGTAGTATGTGTTAAATGTTTTTCTCTTTTAAGAAATTTAGACAGTACCATTTTTTAATAAGACAATGCTACTATCTAGATATAGCCCGTGCCCCGTGGTGTTTGACTATGCAGATTCCCGTGTCAGCCATATGAGTAACTTATAAAAGGTTGGTTTTATTTTCAGTTCCGGATCATGTAGAAGGCTACTTTTATACAGTTGATAGAAGAATTTTCTCTTTTGGTGACTGATGCGAAGAAACCTCCATGAAAAATAAACAACATTTGATAAACACATGCAACCTACAAAATTTTTGAAGCACATGAATTAGGTTCAATGTGCTGCTCCATAGAAAGAGTAGAAAATACATAAATAGTTAAATATTTGTGCATTTAGGAGCATTTTGAATTTAATATTTATATTGATATTTTTTATTTAATATTATCTTTGATCCTGTTTATTAGAAATATAAAATACACTACAACTTGGAGATAGTATATAGCTAACTAGAAATTTTGAGAAAATTTTTAATTCAAAATAAATATTTATAAAAATACTTTACTAAGTATATGAAAACATTCGTATTTAAGTTGGATTATATGAGTTAATTATGTATTATTAATTTATAATAGCAGAATATATATATATATATATATATATATATATATATATAAATTTTCCATAAAAGTAAATGATTATATTAATTTTGACATGATAATAACTTATTTAGGACATAAAAAACCCTTTATAATTTTTACTCTTTACATATTTTCATATAATATTTTGAGACAAAAATAATATAATAAATAATAGAAACATTATTAAGTCTATAAATTAAATACTAATATGTTTTTATATAAAGATTTTAATCATCCCAGTGTCATATATAAATCTACTCAAGATTTAAATATTAATGTAATTTCATGTGAAGTTTTCATTCATGTGAATTTGTAAATATTTATTCATATGTTTAATGTAGAATTTAGTTTCATGTGATATAAATAGTTATGTTATAATTTAAATACCGATGATGCTTCATGTAAAGTTTCTAGGCACGAATTATAAATATTTATACATAATCCACTTGATTTAAAAATCAGTATGCCTTAATGTAATATTTTAGCATGCGTTATATAAAAGTTACTCTTGTAATTTAAACATTGATATAACTTTAATGTAAATTTTATTCTCATGTAATGGAAATTTTATTATTATAAATATTTGATTATAGAATTTGTAACATTTTCTAATTCACTAATGTAAGTTAAGAAAAAAATGTATGGCTAGATTTTTAGTGTAATTTTCTATTTAGTAAAATATTATTTTTTAAATTAAAAAAAGGATTTGAACAATAACGTCGAGCATGTTTTTTGTATGGGAATGTATAAAGAAAAAAAATATTGGAATATTGTAGAATTTATTTAGTGACTAACTAAATTGTGTACTAAATTAGTTTCTAGAATGATTAGTGGTTTTTTTTTTTATTATCCACAAGTGTGTTGATAGAGTTTTTTTTTTTTTTTTTTTTTCTCTTCTCAAGTATTGTTTGCTGTGTTGCTATTGGCCCTATTCTAATTGCTTTTGGTCCCTATCATTTTATTTCTGAAACGTCTTTTTCATGAAATCATAATTAAATAAAATGTACAAGGGAATCATAATTTAATTCCGCAATCATTTTCACACCTACAATGAAATCAGGTTTCGGTTATATTTTTTTTTCTAACCGTAACAATAGAATTACGATTAAGTTGTTGTTTTTCTTACATCCCCTTAATATAACATAATGATTCCATTGTTATATTTTTTTACAACACATCATGATTACATTATGTTGAAATAAAACAATGAAATCATGATTCTGTTATTTATTTAAAAAAAAAAAATGAAATCACGATTCCATTAAATACAAAATGAGAGAAAAAAAATTCCAGGTCAGGGACGCACATCAGAGGAGAAAGAGAAGGACGAACCGCAATATGGAGGCCAAAAAGCAGGCCTTTCTTGACTGCTAAGCCAATATAACCCTTTGGGACCTTCTATGCTCAGTATGTATGTATGGTCCAATTCACATGTGCGAAAAGAAACATTCGAAATCCTCCTCATTCCTCAAGGCAGTGGTTGCTTGATTTTGTGAATATGGAAATCTAGCTTGGATCAGTATCCATCATCATATTCTTGTTGGGATAGTATGTGGCTAGATCTTGCTTATTAAGTTATTCTCATCACGCGCGCACGTCTTGTATTTTGCGCAATCTAGAAGAGAATGTGCGTGTGAAATATTTGAAATAGTAATCAAAATGATTCATTTCTTTGAGTCAATGGTGACAATAAAATAAGATATGATATGCTAGGAGCCGCATGTTAGGAGACAAATTGGAATGACATGATTTTTCAAAAATAGAACTTTGCTTTTCCTTTGGGATAGAACTTCTTTTACTTCCACTATTATTTTCTACACTTTTTATTATATTTTGAAAAGTTCATTTCATAATTATATTTTGGAATACAATAAGAAATGTAGGAAGCGACAACATTCTTTTGGATGTGAAATTTGCTAGTAGAGGACAATATTCATATGATTACAGATCCAGTATAGTTGCCTATGCCTATAATTTGAGTTTAACTATTACTTCTTGCACTTTCCATTATATTATGAAAAATTCATTCTTTAATATAAATTATATTTTAGAATAGATTTTTTAAAATATAATTGGAAGTGTAAGAAATAAGAATGAGAAAGTGAGTGATAAGTCATAGATTAATCATCACAAGTTGTCTTGATAAGATTCGATTCAATTGTATGCCCAATAACTAAGGGAAGCTTTCACAAAATAGATAAAACTCAAATTTTCATTCTGATGCATTCTTGCTTCAATACTACATAGTTTCCTCTATTTGTAGGCTAGACTTCCTTCTATAGTTTCCACTAAGAAATTAATTCCCACATAGGAAATTAATAACGACTAATAAGTCCACTAAACCTTTACTTCCCATTTCACTAAGCATTAAATTTTCACTAAGAATTAAATACCATTAACCATCATAATAATGGTTTAGGAAGCCTAAAAATCATAGAAACTGACCTAAAACATATCAAAAGTCACCAGGACTTATTACATGAAAAATAACTGCAAAAATTCATAAAAAAATGGAAAATGGGCCATAATTGATTATTTAGCCCAAAAACTATCTAATCCAACCAAATAAACTCCAATACACAATTGCATCTTGTGTATAAACTCTTGGGCTCATTCTACATTTCAAATTATTGTCTTTAAGTTTGCTGAATTTATCTTCAAGTTGTAGAAATGAGACAATTGTTGGTTTGGGCACTTGCATGACTAAGCTTTGGAAAGTCTTCTTGATGCTTTTCGGTCTTGCTTTAGTCATTCGGCCTTTCATCGATTGCATAAGATACTTGAAGTAATTGGACCATTGTCGAATCATATCATTATCTCTCTTCAAAAAGATTTGTCCTTGAATTGAGTTCATCTTATGCATCAAACAAAGTTATGTCAGCAACAATCAAAGTGAAAAAAATTAGATACTTACCTTATAACTCAAGTTTATAATCTTTTCAACAACTTGGAAAGGACAACGCTTCTTGGTTGCAACATCAAGTCTCTTTGAAAGTCAAGTTTAATTTCATTTTTGACACTTTGCATTCCTCCTATCCATTAGATTCCAAGAAAATGAATGATAAAGATGATGAGTAACTTTAAAAGAGTTGCTCTTGATATATAAATTGATCCGTTAAAAGATTTTTTTTAGAATAAAAAGAAGTGATTCCGATTAGTATTTTTTTAGAGATTTTTAAAAAACCAAAAGTTTATTCATGTTTATTTACAATAAGAAAAAGGTTAAAATATAATTTTTGTCTCCCTATTTTTTAATCAAGACATTTTATCTTTCATTAAAACAAAAATCATGATTTTAGTCTTGTCATTTTTTTATTGAGATATTTCGTCCTTCACTTTTAAAAGTAACCAATTTCAAACTTGTGTGTATTTTTAATTTTTTATATAAATTAAATTTATTAGCAGTTAAATCATTAAAAATCCATTTGTTAATGTCAACAAAATACATAAATCAATATTTGAAATGACCAAAGGAAAAAAATAAAGATTTTTTTAAAAGTAAAATGAAATGTTTCAAATGAGAGACTAAAATCATAATTTTTAAAAAAGTGAGAGATTAAATATCTCAATTAAGAAGATGACCAAATCTTGTGTGTAACACTTGTGCAAAAAAACATCTAATGGCAAAAAATCCCTCTTGCACAGTGTAACCCTTTCAAAAACATCCGCTTGCACGTGCAACCCATACAAGGAGTACGCACGTGAGACTTGACCCAATTAAGACATATTTGAGAAAACACGAAGGCAAAAATTACAACTAAGAAAAAATACTTTTAAAAAAATAGAGTAATTGATTATATGAGAACTTGTTTCAAATAGAAAATCTTCAAAACAACTGAATTTAGTCATACTTTAAATTTTTGTCAAATTCTAATTATTTTGAAAAGTTAACATCTGGATTAAAAGAAGTGTTTTACAAAAGAAGCTGTAACAAACGTACCAATCTAATCGCACCTTGGTGCAAAAACTGCTATCTTATGCATTCAAATAATGGTTATGGTTATAACCACTATCATAGAGGAATTGTTTTTTTTTTTTTTTAACGTTCATCATAGAGGAACTTAATTGGTATCAAAGGTATTTTTTTGGTGTAGTGAACGGTGAAATAATGAAAAAAAAAAACTGCTTAATTGGAAACAAAATAACAAAACCATCCACCCAAAATAGGAAAAAGCTCTTATGAAGTGAGGAAATACGGACAGTAGATTAAAATCATAATGCACTTAAAACTGAATGAAGGGTTGATTGATACACCCTTACTTTATCACTCTGGATGAGCCTTGGACCCCAAAATATGTAAAGAATAGGGTTGAGTCATGATCATAAAGAACTACTAACCTTATATAAATAATACGAAAAACAGACTTGGCTTTGACTGCATATTTGAAGACTTACAATTTAATCCAGTTTCATGCTGCTTGTCATACAAATTTAATGAAAAAGAAGCTTCTCAATACAAGAAAAAATTCATTTGGACAATGTTGTACCCATATCCCCTTTGTATAATAATGCTAATGACCTGGGCTGACATAATTTAAATCACGCAATGCCTGCAAAAGTTGTCTTGCAATTCTCTTAACTAAACTCAACTTACAAATACTAAGTTTGGTGGTTCTTCTTACTTTTCTTTTTTCTTGTAGCAAAGCTGCTTGGTCCAATTTCTATCGACATTCTTTTCGTCCTGCAGAATATGGGGAAAAGAAAACTCAACATATATTCGTAATTGTGACAATATGGAAAATCGAACATTACAACTAATTTGTCCTAAAATCATTCAGAGACTATTTCATTTCATGTATTTCATACTGAAGCAAAATACCTTGATGACAACTCTTCTGACTCCTTGCAATCCTCAGCAGCACCACCATCTATGAGGAAAACATCATCTACTCGATTAATTTTTCTCATACACATAAGCAAGAAACCATATGAGACACCAATACTCTCACTCCTTGTAGCAATGAAGAATAACTAATAATAAGAGCATATAATTGTCATCATTTATGCATTCATCATCAGTATTGAGTTACAAATCAGTAAAGTGCCTGTTTGGGAAACACTCAGAATCAATCCTTCCTTCCAAGACACAAATTTCAATGTAAAATCTGTAGTTGGGATTAATTTGGCCACACATTCCAATTACGTTCAACAGTTTAAAATTAATTCTATCAAAATCAATTCTGCCCAACGTTAAAACAAACAGACCATAAGTTATTGACTGTCTAAGTTAATTTGATATTAAATTAAATCTCATTTGAGTTGAGCAAGCATGAGGAGTATACATACCAATTACATCGCCCCCTTCAGTTTCCTGCTCTGACTCTGACTCTGACTCTGAACCCCATCGATTGCCACCATCATCATTGTCCCAACGATCACCAGCAGGAGGCATCCAGAAGTCTTCATCTTCTGTGTCACTATTCTCGTTGGAAGACTTCCTAACTTCAGATTTAATCTCTTCAATTCCCTTGTCCTTATTATTTTCCTTCTTCATTCTATCTTTTTTTGCACCATCTGCACTTTTTGACTCCTGCAATTTCTCCTCACCAATTTCCTTGTCCTTATTCTTTTTCTTCTTCTTCTTCATTCTATCCTTTTTTCCACCATCTGGACTTTTTGCCTCATGTAAGCTCTCTTCACCTTCCATTCCATGACACAACAACTTCTCTTCTTCCTCTTGCTCTGTTTACAGAAGCCAAAATGCATCAGTAAATAAAGCTCTACAAAATCCATATGCAATCATGTATTATATAATCTGCAAATACTAGCAGAAAAACTGAGCCTCACTTCATCATTGAAGCTCTGACATCACTCCAAATCCAAAAAGAATTAGCAACCATAAGACATCACTGACCTAATTTATTGAGAAACCTTTTCCCACTCATATGCTTCCAGATATGTTCCTCTGACTTATTGACATTGTCTCCAGTCAGCTTACATATCAACTTTGAACTGAAGAATAGGAACAAAAATAACTGTTATTACATACTTGACAGACACAGAAAATGGGGAAATTAGAAATACTTGACAGACCCTTGAAATTTAGCCGTTCAGAGTTGCTATTTCATAGTCACACGCAAATTCAATAGACAACTCACATTTAAAATAAAAAAATATTCATTAAAAAAGTAAAACATGGAAAACACTAATTAGTATGAAATACTGCAATTGTGACCATATCTGTTGCCTGTTGGCAATTTCCTGTAACGTCGTTTACGATTTGTCAAATTTTGTTTTACATTCTTTCAACTTATTAATTAAGATTTTTTTATATAAAAAAAAGGAAGGTTTTGTACACATGCTCAGTATGTGCAATTCGTGCCACTTACTTTCCTAAGCAACAGCACCACTGAAAACAATTATACAAAATCCAATTCGACAGAAATCACGATTAATGTAAAAATGACCAAATCCATTTCTAAACAACCACCATTTTTTTCTTCCATGTTTGGCGCACAAGGTTTGTTCAGCAACACACAACCCCCTAAGCGACGGTATATTGAGAAACTACCAATTCCAGTTTTAGATTTAACAGTCATATCACATTTGGTGGTTAAATAATTGAATAAATTAGTTTTTGGTCCTCTGATATAGTATTTAAGTTCTATTTTGTTCTCTAATTTATAAACCGACTCAATTTGGTCCTTTACGTTTTTTTTTTTTCAATTTGATCCTCTAATTTAAAAAAAAAAAAGTGCATTTTATGGTGGTTTAAAACCACTTAGTAATGATTTTGAATGACTATAAAGTGTTATTTTTTACAATTTAGACCACAAGACCAAATTGAATTGATTAAAAAGTTAGAGATTTAAATTGAATTTAAAAATAAATTAGAGGACTAAAAAAAACTAATTTAACCCTAAATAATTCTCAAAAGTCGAATCTATGAAAACCAAATGCGAAAACTAGCTAAACGTAAAAGAGCGTTCGTTATTCGCAAGATTTGATTAGTTATTCTTTTAAACCTAAAGTCCCCTATCGAAACACAACACACTACTATGACAGACACATTTGAAGTTCCAAAGGCAGAGTGTAAAACAATTGGAAAGGAAAAGAAAGGAGAATAGTTATAGTTATTATTACCGGCAGAGGGGGTCTTGTTTGAACATGTTGAGAGGGGGTTTGTTATTGGACAAGGCGAAATCGATGAGACCCAAACGGCATTTTTTGCTGTGAGAGTAGGACGCTATGTCCTTCGAGAGGACCTCGTGCCCTGTTTCTAAGCACTTGAAACGCCCGTTTCCTAATTCTGTGAAATTCGGCGACCCTAGCAAGTCAGTCCCTTCCATCTTCCGAGTGTCTTCCGTCGTTGCCATTGTCTTATTCACCCTTTGCCAGCTCTAGCCCAAGTAGCAGAGGAAAACGGAAAATGGTTCTTTGGAATTAATAGTCTCGTTAAACGGTGTCGTGTTAGCGCACAGGATTTTATTTCTTTTTTTTATAGTTTATTGTGATTTAGTTTTTGTTATACTAATATTCAATTGTTTATACTTTTATATTGTAAATTTTATTTAATAACTAATAGAAATACAATAATGGTATGAAATATGAATAACAATTTATAAAGGACACCCTTCTTTTTAATGAAATTTAAGATTTTTAGAAATACTTCTCTAAAAAAATAAATGAATTTTTTTATAAATTAAAATAAGTTTTTCATTAATTCATTTATAGATATCATATTATTTTTTAGAAAAATTATATCGGTAAGTTTCTAAAAATTAATTAATAAAAAATTTATTTTTATTTATGAAAAAATTTATCTTATTATTTTCTTTATTTAAAGTTTTTTTTAAAAAACTTAACCAAACAGAAAGTAAGTCATATTCTTCCCTTTTTTCTTCTTTTGTTTAGCTAATTTGGTAATTGTTCTGATAAACCGATTTAGTTTTCTCTTTAAATTTGACCTAAATCGGAACCAATATTATTATAGTTTTTCCTATTTCATAATAGGCGGCTTCTACCGTGAACTATGCGATTATATGCTTCACGCGTGGTCCATTAAAAAACGCAGTTACAGTAACATAATTTTTAAATAAAATATAATTTCATTAATTAAGAAGACAAATATACCCTTTTTACAAAAATTATAAAATGACTATTGAACCCTTTGTGAAATGAAAAATGACAAATGAATCCTTGTATTTGTATGCAGCCTGAGATAATCACAATGCAATCCAGATCCCCTTTGACAACAAGCATCGGTTGACCTAGATTTTGTGGTGGATTACACAATCAATTTATAAACCTTAAATTAAGTAGTCTTTTTTTTTTTTCAAACACATCACACATAAAATGCCTATATAAATAATTAAATGGTTAAGATAAATAAAAATTAAAATGTTTTTAATTTTTCATAAGTCTTTTTCTTTTCCAACCTCTGTTCTCCTTCACGGCAGGACGACACCGGAAACTTTCACAGTAAAATGTGATTCAAACAGCCGTGTGTAATTGATCATTGATTCAATCAAATCCTCATTCAAGATATCCACCATAAAAAGAGGTTCAGAAGAAATTAACATCCCAGAAAATCAAATGAAACAAAACACAATAGCGGAAGACTGAAAGCCACATTTTTTCCATCACTCAGCAAAAGACGTTAGGCACAATAGTGAAAGTCACAATTTTTCCTGAGCCTTATTCTCATTCTCTTCCTCAACTCATGGTGGATCATAAAGTGAAGTAACTAATTTTGGGGTACACCCGTGAGGAAAAAAAAAACCGTAGGATATATTTAAAAGATATTGAATGGCTGATATTTAAGTAAGGATACTGTATGAGAAAGTTATTTTAATGATAAATAATCATTTTCTAGATGTATAAAGTGCTAATAAATTTATCTGAAAGATGAAAATTTAATTTTTGGTTGTCCTCAAAATAAAAAATGCGTCATAAAATAACTTATACGTCACCGTAGACTCTTTTATTAAAACAACGGATAAATAAAATGTCACATTTTTTTACTTATTTTGGATTAAAAAATTAAACTTTTGGATACTAATTTCTCAATGCTATACACAAGCGGGTATGAAAATAGTTATTGTATTATTTTTTCTTTTTCTTTTTCTATCTTCCACCTTTCCCATCACGGCATCACCGTTCTTCTGCTGCTGCTAGCAATCGCACGAGACCCAACATCAAATTTCATTCAAATTTCCAAATCAAATTCTAAAACTTCATTTATTCCAAATTTTAGATTTTGAACAAATTACACACCATCAATCTCACATCAAGAACATTACGACTTCAAGTGGGTCATAATGAACAAGGAATTTGTGCTTGTAATCGCCCCTATGTTGTTGAAAGAACCCAACACCGGCGAAGACATGCCGCCGATTGAGGCCCTTCAAGAGATCAAAGAGGATCGGAAAAAAACATAAAAAACAGAAAAAAAATTATTATTTTTATTTTAATATTTAAATTTTTTTTTATTTTTTTTCTTTCGGTTTAAAACCTACTACTACCGGTCGTTTTAGGGGTACACGGGTGAGGGAGAGAGTTTTGCACTTCACCCTAGAAGCCACCCTCAACTCATAGTCTAGTCCACCGCGACGGGAGTGACAATCTCACGGTGCGGCACATGACAACAACGACGGGAAAAGCAGTCTCACGGTGCGACACATGACGACGGCGACGAGAACAGCGAAAATGGACTTTGACGGTGCTGGATTTCAGAGAGAAACCAGGGTTCTACAGTGAATACCTATTATGCCCCAAGGGTTATAAATGACAATTAAATAGAGAGCTATTTTTGTTAAATATTAAAGTAAAATGAAATTACAAATCAGCAGCTCTCGTAATCTAACCGTTCATTTACTTTAAAATGATATCCAACGGTTGTAAACAACTGTCTCACCCATTATTAACTTAAAAGCTAATTTTAAGTTAACGTTAAAAAAAACTTAAGAAATAAATAGAAGTTGTTTGTCAATATTTTTTTCTTTAGCTTAAAAGTTAATTTCAAGATGGAAGTTGTTTGATAAAAAAAATAAAAAATTTAATTTTCTTTAAAAACAATTATCTCACCAAACGAAAAAGTATATTTATAAAATGAAAAAATTGTGAAAAAATTATTTTTTCTTATAAAATTATTTTCACAATAATAAAAATTAAAAATTTAATTTTAAAATATGTAAAAAGCACTTTAATTAATAATTCTTAATAATGATTAGGAAATAATTTATCGTATATAATATTAATTGAATAAGTTAAGATATTAATTATTAAATATATAAATGTTTAAAAACACTGATGCTGGTGGAAAAAATTATGAATGAAGTTATTCTCCAAATCCTCGTTAACTTTTGAAGAAAAATGTGTCTTTCTCCAGGTTCGGAAAATTGCTGCAAACTGCACCTGAGAGTAAGCTCCGCTTAATTAACCAAAATAATAAATAAGTTGAAGTTGGTTTGTTTGTCTTCACTGGGTATCGAATAAGGGGCTTGTAAAATAAGCTTGGCTTAAGCTAGCAAGCACACTAGCTTTATAAATAAATAAAAACTACTTATTTTTAATTTTCTTTTATTAAAAAAAGCTACTTTTTTTTTCATAAAAGCGAGCTTATATTAAAAACAGTTGGCCCAGCTTTTACTTATAAGTGAAAATTAAGCTAAAAAGAAATTGGGCTAAACATACTTAGTTGTTTTCGAAAGAAACGTGTTAAGATTTTTCCTTGTTGGAAACTCGTCATTCTAGAATGTAAGAGAGACAGCATATATAAAATCTTTTATAAAACAAGCATTTATGATAAAAGAAAAAAAAAAGAAGATATCGTCACTTTAAATAAAGAGTGAATGGACGCTTCAATTAAGTAGGATGTTTATCTAGAAAAACATTGAGTGACTGTTAAGATAAATATCGGACACTTTCATACATAGCACAAAAATATTTGAGTAAACACAAAGTTATCTGTATGTGTTTTGTGGATGCTTAGAGTCTAAAAATACTCAAAATTTGCACTAGAAACACGTGTTTTTTTTAAGCATAGTAACACAAGTTAGATATCTTCAATAATTTTAATTATCTTTATCAAAATTATCATCAAAATACTTTTTTCAACTATAGTCTTAGATTAAGAGAATAAATTAAGATTCTTATTAAAAAAAAATACCAGCCATAAAAATAATAATCTTTGCTCTCTTTAATTTATATTAGTCAATTCTTACTCTTATTTATTAATGTGGATAGTTGGAAAGTATGAGGATTTGAAGAATAATTTATGGTATAGTAATTGAAAAAATGAAGACATTTTAATCTAACTTTGTATGAATTGAATACTTCTTAATAAAAAATGTGTTAAAGAAAATGTTAGTAATGCCCTCCTCGGATTAGCAAATGATTAATGATTTATTTAAATCTTATTGTATTTTTAACCCTAACAACAAAATAACTATTTCCTGAAGAAAAAGAGAAAATTTTGACCTTGACACAAGTAATACTGCTTGATTTAAGGTTTAACTTTTAATTAATTTTTAAATATGAAATAAATCTTATTTAAAAGAAAATATTCATTCATATGCAGTAACACTCAAGTCCTCGAATAAAAAATAATCATTGTTTTCAACAAAGATTATTTTATACGAATACAATGACGAAGGAAAAAAAATCATGCAAGTTCGGTGGCAAACCCACCGCAAGTAACCGTCAGCGCCGAACATGACCGTTTTAAGTTCGAGTTCCAATACGAAACGCGAAACTTCCATGCTCAACACTCCCACAAAGCCTTCAAAAAGGAAGAAAGAAAAAAAAAAAAACCTCTATTGCTCCCCTGCACCACCTTTTCATAGTTTTCAAAATGTTCCATATTCGACTCTCAATTATTGCTCTCATTTTGCGTATACACCATTCAAGATTCTCCACCACTGTTACTCCACGCACCATCCCTGAACGCTCCAACATCATATCACCTTTTAGTTACTCTACTCTTCATCTCAATCATCATAGGGTATCTTCAAGATTCAGATATATTTATTTTGTTAAAAAAAATATAGGTGAATTGGAACTTGGAACATAATATTGACATTCTTTTTCTTTTTTTTTCGAAGTATTGCTGTTTTGAACACCTTTCCAACACGATATATTCCAACAATTATTTGACATTTGTTGTGTCTGATTCAAAAATTATTGTGTTAGCTTAAATACTTAAATTGTCACTTAACACAACTAATAATACATTTAAAAAATATAAAAGATTAGTTTAAAAAGATGAATATGCCATTATTTAGATATTTTGTTATGTTACTCATACTTTAATTAAATTATGCAATATCTTCGTTTGTGTATATGTGATATTCTGATATCTTCTTAGATATTAATTGTGTGGAAGTGTCCGATATGTATCCAGGTGTCAGTGTGTGACTGTTAGAATCCGTGCTTCATAGCTCGGAGCTCACCAGACCTTAATGTTAAAAGAACCAAAATACTTACAAATCGACCGATTTTCCACTTTAATTTTCTACAAAACGCGAGTCGTTTCCACTTTTCCGCGCGCGAAACAGCAAACTCCGTTTCGTTTTAATTGCTTTTGTTGGTTATGCTGTTGACTATGAAGCACTTGAGGAATCTACATTATTCTCATCAGAATCATGTGTTCTTTTCTTCTAGGTTGTTTTCTAAGACTACACATTATCTTTCTCTTTCTTTTTTCTTTCACTCTGGCGGCGACATGTCGTTTTGTCAAAAGAAACTTGGTTCCTTGTGCTTCAAGCCACAAGCAATAACTGGTGTATTTTTGGCTTCGGTCATGACTTCACGACTTTGTGTTACTTACGTTGGTGGATTTCGTTATAAGTTATAACGAATCGTTTTCGTTATCGTGAAGCTTCCATTTTGCTCGTTAATTACTTATCGCATGAAACAAGTTTTTATTAATTAGAAGTTGCTAGGAAAATGGAAGTTGCAACCTCGAGGACGATACACTCTTCTCATTTTATATAGCATTTGGAAGAACTATTGGTTTTATGTTCATTGCTGCATTTTTAATCGTCTTCGTGTTTTTCGGTTTTCTGAGAAGTGTTTGTGTTCATGGGGGGTCAAAGTTCTAAGGATTCATCTATAGGGTCTTCTTCTTCTTCTTCTTCTTGGAGTTCTTACTTGGATTCGCTATCGAGTTATGGTTTTGATGAACCAGAACCATCTTATTCTTCTTATGGCTATGAAGCTTATGGTGGTGATGGAATGGTACGTTATGATAGTGCAAAGCTAGAGAAGAGGTGCTCAAGAACTTCTGATCATTATAGTTCCATAGATCAGGTAACAGCTTTACTTTTTTAGTGTTTTATTTACCATTTAAGTGATGTTTGGTTTGAGAAATTATTGTATGATCCAAAATACGTTTGTCCGTGATCCGGACTAATTTTCATGTAACTGAGGTTTTCAATTTCAATTACGAGAAAGAGTTAATAAAACTGACGGAGATTGATTGAAACCACGAGGAAAAAAACTTATAACTCTTCTATTTAGGTTATTTTAATAAGTTTCATGATGAAACTTAAGCTCTTTTATTTAAGTTTCTGGGCAAATTTATGGAATAAGATTTTGTGTGATAATAAAATTATTGAATAAATGCTTAGTTAAGCTGTTCACTCAAATGTACCATAAGATGATTTTTCTTTTTGTCTATCTTGACATTTAGGAAATTTACATTTTTAAAATAAAAAGGAAAAATTACTACACTTGTGCAATGTTTGTCATATTGAATTTGTAGAAGGATGTGTATGTGTGGTACTTCTTTCTCCGATATAGATGCATTATGAACTAGATTTCAGATTCAGAGCGTAGATGGCAGCATGTTCATCTTGCTTTGATATGTGCTTGTTGAACTATGCTAAATTGAATTCGCTGAAGAGAAAGATAAATGCTTCGTGTCTTTAGTTATTTGCAATGAGTTTAGAACTACACAATTTGCATATAGCCATTATGATTCATAGTGCATTTTGGAATGGCTTAGGTTGGTGTTAATATTGTTCTTGTAATTTTCAAATTCCTTTCTCATTGATGGTGCTCTTGCCTATCTTGTATTACTGGAAAAGAATCAACACTTTGCAATTGTTTTATTTCTAAGCATTTCTATCATTTGCAACACTTATGGTTGATTACAGGTTACTGAGGCTCTTGCACGTGCAGGCCTTGAGTCTTCTAATCTTATTGTTGGTGTTGATTTCACCAAGAGTAATGAGTGGACAGGTTAGCTTTATTCATATATCTTAACTAAAGTTTTGGATTTATGAAGAGTGTTCTAGTGTAATTAATATGCTGAACTTGGGGTTTGATATTTTAGGCAAGAATTCGTTCAATAGGCGAAGCTTGCATCACATTGGGAGTGGTCTGAATCCTTATGAGCAAGCAATATCAATTATTGGGAAAAGCTTGGCAGCATTCGATGAGGATAACTTGATCCCCTGCTTTGGATTTGGAGATGGTATCTCTTTAAACAAATTTAACTTATGGAATGCATTATTTTGAAGTTAAGATATGGCTAAAAGAATTTCTATATATGATATCATGGCAGCATCAACACACGATCAAGATGTCTTCAGTTTCTATCCAAGTGAAAGATTTTGCGATGGATTTGAAGACGTGTTAAGTCGGTATAGGGAAATTGTTCCTCATCTTCGACTTGCAGGTTATGATTTAACTATTTTTCTTGCTACTAGCGATACTCTATTTACTCGTTATAGATATTCCATTGTTGAGTTAATGACACATATTTTAATTTCAGGTCCTACTTCATTTGCGCCAATAATTGAAATGGCCATGACCATTGTTGAGCAGAGTGGAGGCCAGTACCATGTTTTGGTGATAATCGCAGATGGCCAGGTATTTTTTCTATCAGCTTTCAAATGAAGATCTATTTGAGTTAAGAATGGGCTACTTCATTTAATTATCTAATTAAAAGCAAAGGAATTGATTATTATTGAAGTAATTTTTTTACAACTAACCCAAATACACTGAAACAATACAGTAATTATATGCATTATAAAGCAAAGGATCTATAATGAGCACATGCTAGTAACAGTAAAAAAAGTATTTATTCTATAGTTTCTTTTAAAAATATGACTTCTTAACTGATAAAAAAAATCAAGAACAGAATAAAACAAGACCTATACTGCTTGAATTGTTACCACTATTAAAATGTCCTACGCAGTCTTAGAATGTGACCTATAAGTATTCCTTGTAAGGCCTGACAATCCTTCTCTTGAAGTAACTTTTGGAGTTGAATCTAACGGAGTCTGTTTATAGTATGGTATTAGAACCTACCTAGTTTTGATGTTGCGCTACACTTAGATGCCTGGCTAGTCTTAGACATGAGAGAAGTGTTATGATGGCTCCACTTTGTGATAGGAAACTAGAAAATTTAGATATTATTTAGATATTATTGTTTTATATTGTTTAATTTTATTTTATATTTTTAAAAAAATATTAGATTGTGTCACTTGTATGGTTGGTATTTTTTGTAAACCCTTATTTAATAAAGTATGTATTGTGTAAGGAATTATGAATGAAGAATATCAATTTTATGTTTATCTTTTAGTTTTGGTAGAATGATGGAATAGTGATAGAATAGCTATCTTGTGCTTGTCAGTTTGACTAAAGAGTATGGATGGAATATGTTATATGACTTGTTTATGAACATGTAAAACTCTTCTAATGCTGTAATTTCATATATGGTCACATGTAAAACTATTTGCAGTTGCTATTATGTTTAGCTACAAAGTGCAGACAATAAACTAATCCACAAATGTTTGATACAGGTAACAAAAAATGTTGACACCAAACATGGAAAACTAAGTCTACAGGAACAGAAGACTGCGGATGCCATTGTTGCAGCTAGGTAGATGATTGTGATGTAATTTTTGCTTGACAAATGACAATGTTTCCTTTCCTTGAAACTACTTGTGCCTTATATGCCTGATTTGTCGCAGTAAATTTCCTCTTTCGATCATATTGGTTGGCGTTGGAGATGGACCGTGGGACATGATGAAGGAATTAGATGACAATATCCCAGCAAGGGCCTTTGATAATTTTCAGGTAAGTGATGGGATAGAATTTTCATTATTAATATAGTGTGGCATGGTTGGTAGATAACTTTGTCTTTTAAGCATGTGATCATGGGTTTAATCTCTGACTTTGTCTTTTAAGCATGTGATCATGGGTTTAATCTCTGACTCATGCATATGAAAAAATATCTATCAGAAGAGATCAACCCTTTAAATTAATCTAAATATATTTACTAGTGGAAGTTGATCCAGTGAATCACAGTGGATTTATCCTTCTTCTATAGTTTGTGAATTTCACAGAGATTATGTCAAAGAACATCCCTCCTTCACGAAAAGAGGCATCATTTGCACTTGCAGCATTGATGGAAATTCCTTCTCAGTATAAGGCAGCAATAGAGCTTAATCTACTGGGGTAAATATTTTGGTTCCTTACTGTTCTTATTAGTTTCAAGGTTTAAGGTTTAATTACTCTGTGTGGCCCTGAATTTTTACCAAATTTTTAATTAGTTTTTAAGTACTTGCATATTTTTTTTAATGTCTAAAATATGTTTTAGTTACATGATAAATTAGCAAATTTTGTGTTTATTCTTTGATAAATATTTTTTTTGCATTAAATCTTTAATAAAACAACAATTTTGTTTTTGGTCTTTGATACTTTTTTTATTTCATGATAAATTAATGAATTTTGTGTTTGCTCTTTAATAATTATTTTTAATTTGTTATTAGTCTCTTTGGATCAAAAGGTGTCAAGTACCTAAAACAAAATTGTTGTTTTATTAGGAACTCAATACAAAAAAAATTATCAGAGAATAAACACACAATTCAAATATTTATTAAGGATCGAAAACATATTTTAGTCTTTTTTAATTAAGTTTCGGTATTAGGGAACCAATTAAAAAATAAATACAATTTTAGGAACCTAATTAGGAAATAAAAGTTAAGGAACCTAATTAAAAATTATCAAATAGTTAACCTTGTTTAAAATTCTATGTTCATTTTCTGTGGAAAGTTCTGTGATCATATATGCTAATTAATTACTCTTTAGCAGTACTCGGCAAGTGAATGCTACTCAAAGACATGCCCTCTCACCTCCCACATATAATTCTCATGCTGCAAGGTTTGAGCCAAGTATTCCTCCTCAACATGGCAACAGCCACCTAGTTGCCACAGCTCCTTCTGCCCCAAGTTCCACTTATGACAATCAAGTATGAAATTTTCTAATAGAATATATAATATGTTATTTTCATGAGTATATCTCTTTTTGGGAGCAATATCCTTTAGGAATTTACTTATGAATTGCATGAAATTGTGTGAATATATTTGTTTCTTATTTCATTTATTGAGATTTTAGAAATTAGATTACTCATGTCTCACTTATCCACATTTTTTTACTACAGAGTTCCTTTTATTGATTAATTGATAATAAAAGAAAATGGACAAGATTCAAGGCAAGGCTAGGTTAACCAGTGTGTTTGCACTTAATATATCATATGTTGATTATGGTAATAGGCAGTAGGTGTATCATCATTAATAGGTATTGTAAAGTAGCTGCCGAATTTAAAATATTTGGAATGCTACAAATTCTAGCTAGTTCTCTTTTTTGTTTATTAAAATGGTAATAAGGATAAGTTACTCCAACACCAACATAAAGGCACCCGAACTATTTCATGTTTTCTTGCTCACCTTATTTTTAAAATCTTTAAAATAAAAGAATTGATATAAATGATTTTTTGCATAAAACATGCTTGGATGATATGTGTTTGAGAAATCAATTTATTTGTAAAAATAAATTGTGTACTTTTTCATGATTTTGTAAATTTTACTTTTTGATAGGATTTGTAATTAATTTTATTTCAAATGACCTATTTTTTTAATTTTAAATTCACAAGGTTGCAAACATTGTTCCCTTGTAATTTTGAAAGCTAGTGTATGTACAGGACCAAAGTTAAAATAACTGTTTTTCTTCCCTTTTATGGAAAATAAATATAAAATTGTTGGACTGGTTAAACCGGTGAGTCCGGTCTAGCTTTCAAGACACTGGTTAAATGAATTGAATCATTTTGAGGAGGTTTTTACTTTTTGGTTTATTCTACCGGAGAGAGATGCAAGGCATCGGTTGCATGATTAATCTACTATCAAATGAAACAAACATGCTTATGATGTGGGTGATAAAACAGAATGTGTTAATCTAGAGTGTCTTGGTGTCTCTTCCGTACGTCATAAGGTAACGTCAGAATCTAAAATGGTGGCTTTCAAGAATCCAAAATGTAGTTTAGTTGCATAATTTCATTGTTTGGTTCCCTTATTGTACCATCCATTTTATCTATAATAACTGAATATGAAATGGTTATTGTTCTGGACTATGTTTTCAAGGGTTAATATAAATAAATTTGTAATCTACAACAGTTGACAAATTAAAATTGGCCTTATGCAGCTTTGTCCCATTTGTCTGAGCAATGCGAAAGACATGGCCTTCGGATGTGGGCATCAGGTAAATAGTAATTTCCTTCCCATATTTGTTCAATAAACATCAAATAAAGTAAGTTTATTTGACATATTTTGTTTTATTTTTTCTGGCAGACATGTTGTGAATGTGGACAAGATCTTCAGTCATGCCCCATGTGTAGGAGCCCCATTAATACAAGAATTAAGCTTTACTAATCGTATGTGGCTTTGGAATTGCTATTATTTTTTTCTTGTTTTTGTGTTGTGTCGGTCACAATTCTTTGGTTTTTTTTAATTGATTCGTTAAATTCATCAAAGATTAGCATTAGATGGGGCTGGGTACAACACTTGATCAGCTGTTGTATGTTTAGATATGAAACGGGGAATTCTCCATCAATTATTGTAGATATATTCATTTGATGAATTATATTTTTTCTTTTTTCTTTTTTCTTTTTTTCCTATCATTGCTTTTCTTATCTGAATGTGATGAGTTTGACATTGGAATTTGGCATATAAAATTTTGATTATGGATCTAAAACGTATGGTGTATTTACACGAGAGATTATGCCTTGACCTGTTTGTTTGGTAGTTAGGATATAATAGAATAGAATATAAGAAAAAGATAAGAAAATGGTAGAACAAGAATAGGATAATTGATCAATGCACAAGAAGATCATAACGTTATTATGTTATTGTATTGTATTTGATACAAGCGGGTGGTAGTAGTAACGGTCACGGATAGATTCATAAATCTTATAAAGGGGGTTTGAATTTTTTTTTTCTTCCTTTATAATTATTTAATGTCTAACTTTTAATAAATAATATTTTTAAAATATTTTTTAGGCATAAAATTAAAACTAATTTTTATATTAAAAAGTAATAACATTAATTATCATAATAACAACAAATACACAACTAATTTTATATAATTTACACTAATTATCATTTTAACTATTGTAACATAACAACAAACAACTAATTTTGTACAATTTTGCACTAACTAACCTTAATCATTATTATAATAATAACATACAAAATTAAATTTATATAATTTTATATTAATTAACTTAAAAATATGTGTATATATACACAAAAAGTTTCAAACAAGGGAGGTTCGGTCATGTTTGCGCCTTCCTTTAGATCTATTCCTGGTAGCGGTGGTTGTGATGACAATAGTTATAGTAGTTGTAATAGTGATGAGTGGTAATAATAGTTATGGGAGTGGTGATAACAGTAGTAATATGGTGCTAGTAGTTATGGTGGGAGGGATCTCCTAGCTAAACACAAACCCAATGTGACTTTTCTAGTCCAAAATTTGTTACACTCAAAAGTGGCCCAATAGGTCAAGACTTACAATTTTCTATTCATGCACATTGTTTGTCCCTTCCATTTCCCATGCAATAGGCCTAGACTTAAATCATGATGCACATTGTTTGTCCCTTTCATTTCCCATGCAATAGGCCTAGACTTAAATCATGACTCAGCTTCATCAAGCTAGCAGACTTTGTGCTTTCACGTCCCTTTCCTCATCACATTTTCAATGCATTAGATCACTCATACCCAAAATCATTATCTCATACCAATTCTAACCATACTTCATACTAATAGAGTAAGAGCAGAAGAGAAATACAATAATGAATTTCTCTTCCTTGTCTTTTAATAAGCTTGGTTTCAAGAAGAAAAGATGAAGTATTACAAAGAGGCACCTTTGTCACCCATTATCTCTTCTTGGAAGGGATGAATTCTAGCTTAGAACTTTCAACCAACAAGTTAGATAGAAAAAGGAGGATTTGTGAAGAAGAGAGAGAAAGGTGAGGCAAAATGATGAATAGAGGCCTTATTATCAATTTTGTACCTTGGGTTAAAATGATTTTTTATAACACTTAAAATTAATTCTGTAATATTAATATGTGTGTGTGTGTGTGTATTGATATCCTTTTTGTCATCATGAGTTGCCATTTGCTTGGAGAAGAGGTTATGATCTTTTTTAAAAATAATAAGCTAAATGTAGTTGTGTTCAAGAAGGCACCAAAAGATGTAAAAAGAATCTTTACTTACTAAATTGGTGAAAGTTTGTTTTTATGTATGTGAAAGAATAAAATCATGTTTTTTAATGCTTGTCTTATATTGAAGGGTATTTTGATCTTTTCTATTATGTTTTGTCTTGATATGAACTCAGATTTTGTCCAAGTCTTACCTATTGTAAAACATGCATTCAAGATTGAACAAAATATTATTATTTTATCCAAAAATGTCAAACTTGTAGCAAATATTCTCCTAAATCTATGTATGATTATTGACATTAATCACACTTACTTGACACAAAAATCTAAGTTATTCACTTACCAAAGTCAGTGTAGGCTCAAAATCTCATAGGGTAAGAAAGTCCTACATAAAAAACCCACAGGACCAAAAGCCCATAAGACTTGTGGGCTAGAGTTGTCACATAGGTCTTAAATTCTAATAATTTGGTATATTTTCTAATACTCTATCCAAGATGGAGTTGAAGATACTCTGAATAAGATTGAGCTCAAAATACAATGACTAAGACCGAATTGAATATACTTTAGTTAAAGCCGACTTAAAGATATTCTAACCAAGACTGAGTTGAATACTTTGACTAAAATAATGTTGACGATACTTTGGCAAATACTAAGTTGAAGATACTCTAGTCAAGTTAAAGATACTCTAGCTAAAACCTAGCTTAAGAGTATCAGTCAAAAGATGCCCTAATCAAAGTCAACCCAAAGGTGCTCTGGCTTAGGTCAAGCCAAAGATGCCTTGATTAAGGACAAGGAAAAGATGTCTCAACCGAAAGATAAAATGGTCAAAGTTGAACTAAAGATGTCGTGGCTGAGACCGAGCTGATGATGCCTTGGTTGAGGTTGAGCCAAAGATTCCCTGGTCAAGGTCAAGTGGAGATTCTTTAGCTAAGGCCACAACACAAATGTGTTGGCCAAGGTCGAGTTGAAGATAATCTAGCCAAGGTCAAATTGAAGATGCCTTATTCAAGGCTAAGCTAAAAATGATATAGCTAAGGCATAAACAAATTTACTCTAGCCGAGGTCAAGTTAAAGTTACTATAACTAAGGTTGGGTTAATATTTTGAGGACAATTGAAAAGAAAACTAGTTTTTGACATAGTCATAACTTGTTGTCTTACCCTCTTTAAGCCATGGCCCCATGATAAGTGAGGTTGTATGGGCCAAAGGCTTTTAGGCCCCTCATTAGGTAGGTTAAAAAGTCTTATGGCCATTGTAGAGGGCTATGTAATTGAAACCTTTAACTCTTATGCTTAACTCAATATTTTTTTGTAGAATAACAATGTAACAAATGTTTACCTGACCTTGAGACAATTATTGTATGTATAAGAGTTTAAGATAAGTTGGACTACTTGACACAAATCCCAAGTGCTTTTGAAGTATTGTTACCTATAGGGTTGCAAAAAAACTAGTTTTTTAAAAAAACTATAACTATAACTAGTTATATAGTTATAAAACTATAACCAGTTTTATTGTTTTGATTATTTCAAATAACTTTTTTATTTAAAAAATAGGTACAATTATAAAAATTGCAACTAGTTTTATAGAAATGGTTATTTCAATTAACTTATTTTTATTTATTCATAATCAATTATGTAATTGATTTTAGATATAACTAGTTTATTCAAAATCAGTTACATATCCATATTTATATAAAAAATACTGGTTATATCAAATTATAACTAGTTATAAAACCAATTATGCTTATATTGACCGCTATAAAAACACACTTAAAACCTTTATCTCTAAGTGTTGACTTCAAACCACACCACTACCAAAGCACTAAGTTCCAACAAAAAAATAATAAAACACACTTTGCCTTGGAGTAAAGTTAGTGTTGCTGCACTCAAATAGGTAACTAGGGATGCTCATGGTTTAGGTATTTATATAACTATAACTATAACCATAACTAATACTCCTCATGTTCCTATTTATAAGACCCAGGTTTGAAATGATGTTTGTTCCTTTTTATAAGACCTTATCTATAATGTTACTTGCATTAATTATTTTTAGACTTAAAATACCCATCATTAAAAGAAAAAGAAAATGTATTAACAAATCATTATACGAGAGAAGCATTAATGATAAGGATAGTTTTGGAAAAAGTTACAAATTTATTGTTATCAACTAAATCAACTACTTTTCTTAATCTTGATGAATTAGGTAATTGGATCTTATATATAGGAACGAAGGGAGTAAATAACTAGATTATAAGTGGATATTATTAACTAGTTATAATTTGATATGACAATTATTGTTTTTAAAATATAGATATATAAATTGTTATGAATAAACTTGTTATAAACCAGTTAAATAATAAGTTATATCTAAAATCGATTACATAACTGGTTATGAATGAATAAAAGTAAGTTATGTGAAATAAAATTGCTATAAAACTAGTTATAGTTTTATAACTATAACTATTATTTAAATAAAATTAAGTTGTTTGAAATGACAATAACTATAACACTTGTTATAGTTTTATAACAACTTTTATGAACTAGTTATATAAAACTAGTTATAGATACCGTTATTTTTTAAGGCTTAAATATGTTTTTGATTTTTAATATATACTTGAATTTTAAACCACCAACATTTGAACCCTCTTCTAAGTCGTCACACCAGCCCTCCACCTACCTCCTCCTTCAACTTTCATCTTCTAGAACAGATCTCAAGTTAAAAAAACATCTCAAATCAATTGAAAAACTTGCAAACACTCTTATTCTTCCCAACATCCAAGATTTCATTTCACCAAACTCACTTCAAACATTAACATGCAACACAAACACACAATTGTGAAGAGGAATGACAACACTACATGGTGGTTTTGATGGTAATGGCACTAGCAAACACAAAACTTTGGCTCATCATTGACACTGGTGTCTTTGGTGGCAAATGTCGTTGCGTCTCCATCATAATCAATATTATCCATGACTCCACCATACTCTTCCTCAATGAACCAACTTCCACAATACAATTCTTGTTGTCACCATCGTGCTACAACCGAACCTTGACACAAATCCTACCACACCCTTAACCCAACAATGCACAACCCAGATCTGAAACTTAGATCAACAACCTAAATCTAAGATCTAAATCAATAACATAGGCATTTTCTTAAACACACTATATATTGTGTTGGTCTAGTGCGTCGTTTTGGGACAAGTTCGCCATTGCAGCTTGTAGTAGTTTTGGGTGGGTTCACGGTGTGTGAAGGATTGTGCAATGTTGGTTTCCTTAGTTCCCATGGAGGAGGAAGAGAAGAGGGAGTAAGAGTGAGAAGCAAAAAAGAAGGGTGTAATAAGAGAAAGAAATAAATTCATTTTTAATATGTTTTTTAAATAAGTATTGACAATATTGAGACACCACAAATCCCATTATCAAATATTTAATCTTTTTTTAAAACTAATTTTTTTAGCAGCTCTACTTGGCAAGATGGGCTAAGCGAGTTCGGCTGGTGTTTACAAAAGGTTTATTAGAAGAGAAAATTCATTTTAATGATCTTGGAAGAATAAATCTCCTGTAGGTTTGAACTTTGAGGATACCCTTGATCAACAGCAAAAAGAAAAAAGAACAAAGAAATCCAAAGGAGAAACCCTTCAACTTCATTTATAAGTCATTCTGAGATCTTCAAGAACTGACTTTACCATTATGCAACAATGTAGTCCCGGCAAAAAATGTCAGGCACCTGAATCAAATTTTCAAAGAATAAAATGTATTTTGGTAGATAATCATTCTCCAGCTAAATACCCTTGCAAATAGCAATGAGACACAGGTTACTAAACACCAAGTGATGATACAGTACAAACAATAAATGGGATAGGGGGAAAAAATGCAACTGTGCAGCGGAATCTACTGTCAATTGAGCAATACGTCCACCTTAATTGAAGAGTCTGTTAAGATAAAATCCCTTCCGTTATCAGCCTTTGGATGATCCTGACAACTTAATCTTAATCTAATGTGTAGTGGTTTTATGAAAATAAGATCTCTCAAATCACCCTTAGATTGCAAACAAAATGCTTTCCATAAATCTCTCTCTAGTTTCCCAGATCTGTTGGAACTCAAAATATCAATTATTCTTGCTGCATGTTCCTCCTGGTTGCCTTCATTTGACTTTGAGACATTTCCAAGTTTACAATACAGTACAGCATAAATTATAACCTGTATGAAATGAAAGTAAAATAAGTATAACCCTTTGAAGCCGCTCACAACCTTTTTTATATTAAAAAAATAGTTTAAGTATGTTTTTAGTCCCTCAAATTTAGGGATCTTTCTTTTAGTCACCAAATTAACATTTGCATTTTTTTGTCTCAAATTTGCAAAATGTTTTTTAGTCCCTCCTACATTAAAATAATCGGCACAAATTGTGCATCAAAACCACCAAAAATCAGACAGGAGACTAAAAAAAACATTTTGCGAATTTTGGAGACAATAAATGCAAATTTTTATTTGGGGGATTAAAAAAGGCATACTCCTAAATTTGAGGGACTAAAAATATATTTAAGCCTAAAAAATTATGTAAGCGTCCAGCCAACAAGAGGTGTCTGCTCATTTTCTTGGTCTCTGTGTCTGAGCCATGTCCAAGCCAGGAAAAAAATACATTTTAATTCAGACACTTGCCAAGATGTGTCGGTGTTGGAGCAGTGCCAACACCCACACGCCAATCTGATGCAGAGTTTCATGTTTTATAGTTTACAAGGAGAATAATAATTATTCTAGTTCCTATGTTCTGGGTACAAGAATAGCTACCGAAAATCTGAAAATTAATTGCTTCCAATTTCACTAGGTATTTACCATTAATTGATACAGATTCCATTGCGCATTTAACGACTAATTTCAACAGCAGGATTGTCCAAGTCATAAAAACTATTGATATATTCTTGATTTATGAAGTAGCTCAAAGGAAATTTAAGAAAATGTCAGCATGACTAGAAGAGAAGCGCTTTGATCAATAGAACAAAACACACAACATCCTTCTAATTCTCATCTTGTTATGTTGCTTCTAATATGATAATCAAATGATAGATACCAGACAAGACCACAATAGATTAGCATACCTCACTTGTTCCGGGGCTAGTAAAGACTCCACAGCTAAAGGGAACTTTCTCATCTTCTACCACCGAATTTTTATCCAAATTATCATCTTGAACATTTATTTCGGATTCAGGTCCTGGAGCAGCAAGATCATCTAATTCATCATACCACTGTTGTGCAAGGCCACTCTGCACCAAGAAGACATTAAATTACTGAAAATGTAGAATCAGACTACTTTGCTAACGAAAGTTCCCATTTGCAAAAGAACCTTGTTTAAGGAAAGCTTGTCCATTCCAGAAGTTTCAATAGCTGCACCTCTTGCTTGATACCATATACAGGATTCTTGTAATGGTACAAGCAGCTCAATATCCATAGGAACATCAACCCTCAAATGTATGTCAGTCCTGCCTGTGAGACATTGCAGAAAAGTTCTAGATCAACAAAAATAATTTTGTTATAGCATTACATTGTTGATGATTACGTACAAAACATAAGAATTTATAAGATATAGGAACAGCCAATCTAGTTGATAATCCTTGATATATTAACAAGTCTATTAGATTTCAGGAATTGTGAGTCCTTGAGATCACACATATGATATTATTTATAATCAGACACAATGATATAATTAAAGATTGTCAAAAGTATGTTTGGGCCTAACTCAACCCTACAGAATTGACTTATAAGGTGAGGATTGTTCTCCACATATATAGTTTATCTCAGTACTATCTTTAGTCGATATGAGACTTCAACATATCACATATGTCCACAGCTACCCGCCACGTGGGACTTTCAACACCCCCCTCCCCCCTCTATCTATGGGTGACCACAATTTAGGTGGCTTTTTCCAACAAAGATAAAATCATATCTTCAACAAAGTCTAGTGAAAGTATTATTAGAGAAATAGTAGCATAATCTGATCATTCTGATGTAAAATCTAATTGTATTGGCTGCTGGGCTTGCGAACCTTCTAGGCTGTTTACAAATCTAAATGTATAGGCTGCTGGGCCTGCAAACACAGTATTTTTCTAGGATGTTTAGTTAGTTTCTAGCCAGCTGGCAAGTCTGGGAAATCACAATGAGGTCTGTTACGACTGACATTTCAGTTGCAACCTCTTGTATCAGTATAAAAACTAGAATCCATCACTGTAATTAATGAATCGTTATAAAAACAGATAATAAAGCACTTAGTCTCTCTCTCACTGTTGTTCACTTGTTAGTAGTCCAAACTATCCATAAACTGAGTGATGCCATAAGCACTACTGATATCAAATAATTTACATAATCACTAAAGAATGTTTGATTCCTGACATAATGCTTAAAACTTTAAATTCATAAATACACAATTTTAAAATGTAAATAACCTGGTAGCAAATCAAAATGTTGTAGATGATCAATTGGTGTACCCGAAAGTCCATTTGCCCTGTCAAACAAGAATGATAAAAAAAATTAGAATTGTGAACAGTGTAGGATTATCTCTAAAAGGTAGCTCTTGGAAGAAGGATTTTCCAAGTCATTAAAAAAATACTACAGCCATATATGCCTAACACACCCATGACTAGCTAGATGTATGGAGCATGAAGTTTGCAAGAGTGGATAGACTTTGAATTGAGAATATACTACGCCTAACTCCATGCCAAATCTTACACAAGGGAAAAGGATTCCCCAAATCATTATATAGAATACTGTGGCCATATGTGCCTACACAATGCAGAATCTTAAGTTTCCCTGGAAACGATCGTACATTTTAACATGCACTGAAACAGAAAAATGGGAGTTTGTGAATAAAAGAATATTAAGTTTAATTGAAAATAACTTACCCAGCATAAAATGTCTCCGGGGGGAAATTCAGCCAATAAGGTAATCCAAGTATCCCTAAATTAGATAACCGGAAGTTTGAACAAACCCCAGATTCTTGATTAACCTTCAAAATCCTCTGTCCAACTAGTGAGACACGAAAATTGGGAGTGAATAATCTCTGAAATTGTAACCACACTACAAGAAAGCATCGAGTAAAAAGGGGAAAAGAATACCTGGATCACAAATGAAAATGTGATTATGCAAAGTTGCAACTGAAGATAAAAGATCAGAATTTGGTAGGCCCCCCAGCAAAAAGCCATTCTTAGTTTGCTGTTGAAACCAATCACTGGGAATCTGATCTATGATGGACAAACTTTTTATGATTAGCTGTCCACAGATCTCAAGAATTCTAGGAGAACCTATTTTTAGGTAAGAAATATTACAAAGAATCCATCAGTTCTAACTAGATGCAAGATTATTTAAACAAGTGGTCATACAACCAATACAAACAAACCTTCAAAAACTTCATCTATCTTTCCTGAATTGATATCCATGATCCACAAAGTTTGAAACCTAAAAGTAACAATGTACGAGCAGCAAAATGAAACATCTACTATCACTCTTAACCCAAGACAACTTAGTTATAAAAAAAGAAAATTAGAAGGAATCAAGAAAGATGTTCGACAGAAGGCAAGATATGAAATTTGAAGGAACAATGAGGCACAAGGGATATTGTGGAATCATTCTTTAAAAAGTTAGGGTAGTTTACCCTCATAAACTTAAGGGGTTCCACCATTCCACAAACTTCAAAAATTTATACTAGAGACCCTCACTCTTGTTTGGAGTAATAAGAAAATCTCAACTCCTCAGTTAAGTTGGACAGAAAGGCCTGTGCATTTTTTCACATGCAAATATTCTCTCCATTGTTTTTCACCACTTAAAAACAGAATATGATGAAATCAATAGCATTCTAAAGTCCAATTCCTATCTAAATTTGACCAAATTTCAAGTCAGTAATATTGGTTGAAACAGCCAGGTCAGGCACAAAAATAAAAGAAACAGTTTATCTTTCCTCAATTTTACAAGGTTGTTCTTGTCAAATTGAATACAAAAATTCATATAGACAAAAATGGTTCCATGAAACAGGAGTTATCGTGTTGTCAAGTCAATAATACTTTGCATCTCAACTAACGATTCAGATTTTAGTGACCAAGTGTTAGCAACCCAAATGTTATGGTCTCCATCACTATGTAAATTGTAGCCCACTGCCAATATTGGTAGAAAGTTATTTTTTCTAATGTGTACATCGACATGTGGTAAGGAGCTTAAAGATATATCCTATTAAATGTTTTTAATTACTTAAAATAGCAAGCATTGTTCAAAATATAGAAGGGGAGAGAGACTTAGAGAAACTGAAAAAATAATAAAATGTTTTTTTAGAGAAAAAATAAAATAAAATATTATTGAAATGTATTATTGAGAGATCAGATACAGAGTCCTTTATTTATTCATAGAGGATTACAATGAACTAACTAACGAGCAACTGTACACAACTGTATAACTAACTACAGCTGTCTCTGACAGTAACAAACTCTATACTCTAACAGCATTCAACAATTTTTTGTGTTTTTAATATAATGTTTTCAATAAAATCTTTCTATTTTTGACTTCTTAACATTTGTTTATGGGCAAACAATAGACAAACTGTTGTTAAAAGGGTTCAGGTAAAAGGGTAAGAACCAGTGGCTTAGTTTCAATGAAAGACTCATCTTTCTGTCGTTTCAATGTTTCTTTCATTATGCAATTAATGAGTTGAAAGAGACAGAATCAAAGATCTCTACATTTTTGGGTTTTCTGAGATGAATTTTTTTCTCTAACCTCCAATGCCAGACAATGACAAAAAATAAACAAATGTTGGGCAAGCCATTCTTACATGAATTTTTTTCTCTAACCTCTAATGTAGACACACACAAAAAGAAATGTTGGGCAAGCCATTCTTACATGACAGTTTGATTTTACTAAGAACATCAGGTGGTCTAGACTAGGTTTTATAGTTTCTGCATGATAGAACCATGGATCCAAAACAAAGTTCATCAGGATGCATCCAAGGAGAAGGTGTTACAGGTTTATACATGAAGCCTTAAGACTACTATAGCTTAGATACAAATATAAGTAAACATGAAATGCAAGTGGAGAAGGAATGCATTACTGAGAGTATAGAATATGGATAAGAAAGAATATAGATCTGACACAACATACAGAAAATGAGAAAGAGGGGTACATTCTATTCAGTTTCAGCTCCTTACGTTGGACAATCCAACAATACACTTGGCTGGGAGCAAGTACTGCTCAAAACTTTTGTCTGTAATCCTATCCAAATTCCACCATCAATACAATCTACCTTTTAACTTCTCAAGTAGGGCAGGGATAGGGGACTGGGAGTTAGTAGCATTTTAACAAAAAGTTAATAAAAACACATTTTCACCTTCGGTCCATAATGTAGAGAGTGTCATCAACTGATTTCAGCAAATGCCATGGGAAGTATAATGATTTAGAATCAAATACTTCAGATCTTTCCTCCACACTGGTCTTCCCACTGCTTTCTAAACCAAGCTTACTCATGATCCAATTCCACACATGAATACCTCCCTTGTTAGAGGCACTTGTAGGATAGAGAGTCTCCACTGTTCGTGCTCCCATGTCAGCTTTCCTTATAGCATGGTTCTTAGAAAAGAACCAGAAAAAATAATAATAAGAGACAACACTATCAATAGATATAGATATATAAATCTGTTAAATCAATCAACAAAAAAAGAACAAGAAACTTATACATTGAATTTACGCAACTTATAATAAGAGGGGGGGGGGGGGTGCCCCCCCCCCCCCCCCCAAAAAAAAAACCCCCTTATTTGTTTGGGAATGTGAAAATTTTTAATTAAAACACTTTAAAAGCAAAAAGCGTTAAAGATGTAGTATTACCATGAAAATAAATATTGAGGAAAAAATTATTTATTTTACACTCCCAGTAATCAAAGCATAAGGATAAAGTATTAAAAACTGCTCATGTGCCTCTCCCTTTCATTCAAATATGAAAAAAATACTCCCAATAAATTTACCGCAGGATTACAGATGTGATGGCAAAAGCTCTTCCATCGGATAAGTTCAAAAACATTGTTTCAACTTAGTTGGAATTACAATACTTGACACTGGAAATGGGTGGAGTAACACTGGTAGAAGGTGAAAGCTAAATGACATAGGGAATTCAAGCCAAGGTGGGGATTTGTTATGCATGGCTTGAATAGGTTTTCAATATTTAGTAAATAATTATAATCCATTATTTGATTTAATGGATTAGTTGATATTAACCATTCATAATGGAAGGCTTGTTTGCTTGTATTCTAGTATAAATAAGTGAAGAGAGATTGTAACAATCCATTTAGAGAAAACATAAGGATACAAATCCTTTAGAGAGCACACTTGTAATTTTGTTCTTTTCTTATTAAAGAGTTCCTTCTTTATTTTGCAGTATAAATTTCTATGTCTAAAATGGTTTATCACAACTGTGATGAGCCTGGGTAGAAATCTTATAATAATTAATATATACATCCAAATGCATACCTCTGAATCCACAAAATATAAGCAATCCTCAGTAGCATGGTAATATGAACCTGCAGGACGCCTTAATTTAGCAGATTCAAAATCTCCATCCTCAAATCCTGGGGAAGAGCCAATCTGGAGAAGAGAAAACGTACGTTAAAAGTTTTAGTTTCATTCTTATGTAAATACTGAAAATCAATATCAAAATGAAATACCAAGTTAAAGCTATTTTATCCTGACAAACATTTGCAGCCAAATGGTTGAAAAATGTCCAAGAGTTAGTTGCATAACTTCTGATATATATCAAGTTATGAACTAAATGGAAAAATCTCTTGTTGTAACATGATAGCAAAAGAAAGAACACCCACACAAAACCTAACTAGATAACTGGGATGCAAATTGGGTAGGGTCTCCAACTGATAGACCTTCTACTAAGGGTACTATGTATCCAATTGAAGAAGTCCATGACTAAATTGATATAAGCTCCACCACGTGATACATCATGGAGAAGCAAGCAAAATTTTGTTGTCTAGTGCAAAAGCAAAAGATAGGGCTATAGCCACAGCTACATGCGAACTTATCAAGAGTAAACAACTTCATTAGGAATTGAAGTTGTGACGTTCAACAAATGAAGTTGTATTGTGATAATCAAGTAACTGTTCATATTGCCTCCAATCCAGTGTTTCATGATAGGACAAAACAGAGAAAAATTAATTGACGCTTTGTTCGTGAGAAGGTCATGTCCAGAGAAATTGTTATTGTGTTTGTCAACTCAAATGATCAACTTGCAGACATCCTTAACAAAGAGGACCACTAATCCAATATATTTGTTCCAAGCTTGGCGCATTCAACTAGCGTGAGGCCATGTTGGATAGATGAATGGGCTTTGTAAATTAATGTCTAGGACAAATGAAAGATAGAGACTTTGTATAATGCTCATCATTAGATAGCATGGAAAAAATAAGCCAATAAAGAACCTGAATCAAAATTCATCTTGAAATGCACTTATTTCAATAATTAGTATACATACACAATCTAGAATCTCTCCATTCCCATCAGATACAAGAATCCTATGATGGTTGCAATCAGAAAAGAAGAGGCAGTTATTACTTTCATCTGTGGAGACGCAACCTGTAAAATAGGACAAAAAAATTTCAATATCTAAATAGTTTCAATAAAAAGAACCACATACTTGAAATATAAGTTATTATCTCGAAATATTTCTACTTATTATCTAATTATAAACCTCCAGATTTAATTTCCACATGGACTAACCCATATGAGATTTTAAGCCAACTGTTCACATGAATATCTCTCCTTAAGGAAAGAATCAAATGGTCAAGGCAATAAAAATGTAAAGCATAAGGAGGGAGTTTAAGGAAAATTGGGTGAATAATCAGTACATGCATATATTTATACAAAGACCTGTATTAAGTATAAGAGGAAACAACTAAATTACGGCACTAATCAGCTACGAGTCAATAACAGCTAATACTACTTTAAATTGTACAAATATTATGGTATCTAACTTTTTGTTTTTTATAGCTAAAGAATGGAAGAATAAAAGTACATGAGAAGGACAAAGCAAAAACAAGATACAACAATGAACATAAAAATGTCACAATAAAGTTGAAGTACATTAGAATAACACCAAAAGGAAACATAAAGATAACCATGTCCCATAAAAAGTTTACAGGATAAGGGAAAGTCCAGAGCACTCAACTTCAACCAAATGCAACAAAAAATTGCACAATGAACAAAAGAGTGTGTGCTAAACTAAGATCTCCAATTAGGAGGAACAGAAGAAAAGCAAAGGATCATAGCCTCAGAAGTCAAAACTAGTATAATTGTGTAACTGTCTAATAACTGCCCAACTAACAGCTTTAGTAGTTAGGACTTAGGATTGTTACTTGTAATAGATATAAAAGAGGGGAAAGGAGACAAGAGAAGGGGAACATTTCAGGAATCAAAATTTGGGAGAGCACTAATATCTTGAACACCAGTATCTATATATTAACCTTCTTTCAGTTCTGTAATCACATTGATTTAGAATTGGTAAACTGAGATTTTGTCAAAAATATCATTATCCTGCTCCATCACCTGGTATCAAAGCTCCAATTTAGGAGTTGTGGGTACCAGGAAGCCCACACATGGTTAGCAAAAGATGGAAGGAAGACTCAATGAAAAGATCATGGAAGCAGATCATGAAGCTTATAATGCAAGATTCAAGCATCTGGAAGAAATGATGGAGCTATTTACAGATTTGACTGAGGAGCAAGTGAATCCAAGAGGAATAATAGAAATTCAAGCAGGACCAGATAAAGGATCAAATTGGAGGGAGAACACGTATTGGACTTTGGCAAGAAATGAAGCTGGAGGTTCCTGTGTTTGTAGGGGATATGGACAGATATGGATGGGTACACAAGTTAAAGCTCAAGATGAGGGTAGCATCAGAAAAAGAACACATGCAGGCAGTCATTGTGGCTTTGGATAGTCAAGCGCTGAGTAGGTTCCAATGGTGTGAATATTGCAAAGCCACCCTTGGGAGAAATTCAAGATTTTAGTGGTAGAGAAGTTCCAGCTCACCTCATCCCAGAACGTATTTGCAGCATTCTTTGGGCTGAAGTAGAAAATGCAGTGGCAGCATACACGGAAAATTTTGTGAAATACTCTAGGACAATAGAAGGGTAAGACAACAAACTTGAGGAATGTTTTCTTGTATGGGTTAAAAGAGGAAGTGGGAGCTAAAATGAAGTAGATAAGAAAAAAATAGTGCTGCTACAAAGGTGGGTTATATAATAGTGGCAGGTCTAGTAACTCTTATAGACCTTACATGAACCAAAGGGTACTGACAGAATCTTCCAATTCAGGAACTGGGTTGAGAAGAGCTGAAACAGTAGCTACTGCATCAGTAGTATATTTTAACAATAGAATTTCTTAAAATAATGGTGGATTAAGAGGAAGAGCAGGGGGATTTAAGAAATTATCTGACATTGAGATGCAGTAGAAAACAAGAAAAAGAGGAATTAATTCTGAAGAATTCACAATGAATATATTAGTTTGGAAGTCCAAAAGAAATTGTAGAGAGGAGAAGCTGAACTATTAAAATACTGCTTCCTTAAAAAGTGAGAGGAAGGTGTTACAAGAAGAGGGACAAGGATTTTGTTTCTCAGCTGTAATTCATTAATTGAAGTTGACAAATAAGAACAGATCACTTTGAAAGATGTTGAAGAAATATTACATGAATTTAAGGAGGTCTTCAAGGCACCAGGAGGCTTACTGCCCAGAAGGAGAAATGATCAGGCAATCCTTTTGAAGGAGGGAACCAGCATTCTAAATCTCAGACCTTACAGGTATCCCCACTACCAAAAAAACTGAGATCGAAAAACTAGTAAAAAATTACGCCAAAAAGGATAATTAGACCTAGTATTAGTCCATATTCTAGTCTAATAATTATTCTCAAAAAGGATGAAGGGTGCAGGTTTTGTGTTGATTATCAAGCACTCAACAAGATCACAGTTCCCACCTTTCAGACTCATGAAGGACAATGTGGGTTTCTTGTTATGAATGGCTTAAGCACTTCATTCATTAATGCTTGAAAGGTGGATGGGGTATTAGCCAGTCCAAAGGGCATTAGACAGATTGGACCTAATGTTCAGTAACAGCCCCTGCATCCAATGTTAACAGCAGAACAGGAACTTCAAGCACAGTGGATTACCTGGTTATTACTTCAGTGAAACCAGAAGTACTCATCATCATATGGCAGCAGCTACCAGATTCAGAAAACAGTTGGGAGCTAACCATTAGATTGAGGAATAATTCCCTGGGGGGAGGATATTAATATATTAAGACCTCCAATTAGGAGGGTGTAAGTAAGGGAGGAAGGAGGAAGAGAAGAAAAGCAGAGGAGCATAATAGCTCCTGAAATAAGGTAATTAACTGTCTAATAACTGCCCAACTGACATCTGTAGTTAGTCAAGGTTGTTATTCATAATAGAAATAAAAAGGGGAAAGTACAGAAGAGAAGGGGAATTTATAGGGAAGCAAAACTCAGGAAAGCCTGGTCACTCAAACACCAATATCTATATCAAGTTATCAACCTTCTGCCCTATCCAGTTCTGTGAGTGATCACATTGATTCAAAATTGGGAATTGAATTTTCTCAATATATCCCATTCAGTGTGTTGATTTTCTGATCCAGCTCTATCTGAACGGCACCAATATCCAATGATTGCCATCATTTTCAATGCAATCATATTATACTTTGAATACTGGTACTCTGCCAAAATTTATTTTATTCTCTGGGTTTCAAACTATGCCTAGAAAATGTCTACCAAACAAAGTTACAACAAATGCCCATCTGCAATAATGGTGTAAGACTCTGCAAGGTATTGTATGGATTAGGAGACACCTTCCTGAGGTACCAAGTTCAAATGCCAGTAAGAGGGGAAACCTATTGAACAGCTAGAATTTTAGTTAAGCAGCATAATGTATACATTCCCTACTGAATTCCATGCCTGATTTCACAACATCATTATGTTTCACATAAACAGAAACAACTTTCCATCCCTGGTATAACATTGAATTCACTCCACAAAAATTGGTGGCAAATATATTACGACACTTAACAAAGGTATACAAAAGCATACTCTAAGATGTAAAATTTGAAAAGGAAAGATAAAGGACAGAGACTTGATTTATCTGGCTCATTCTCAGGAAATTTGCCTGTCAACTCTTCTGAGATAAGAAATACAGAAAAATCATTTATCAACCTCTTGGCTACCTGGGTAATATAGAAGTAAATTCTGAAGAGGAGAAAAACTACATTCATCCTTAATGATCCCATCTTGCTTCAATGACGTACATCTCACTACATTAAGTGACTTAGAATCACCACCAGGTTGCTCTTGTAACTCCTGAACAGCTACAGTTGAGACCGGCATCAAAAATTGTAAAATGCAGACATTAAACATGAAAAATAGACAAATGTCACATTGCCTGCAAGATGTCAATCACGGAAAATTAACCATTACCTTTGCTTAGAATTTCAAGACCTGCATCCTTCTCATGATAAATTACTGGACTTCTAAAATTTTTAAACAATATGTAGCATGCACCTTTCTCTATCTACACATATCAAAAGAATTATCATTAAATAAATGTGCATGCCAACATCAAATATATATTTGTAAACCGGTAGAACATAAGCCAGTCGGTCAATATACACAAAAACCGTCAAGGACCAAACTAGCTCAGCTAGAAGCTTAAGTTATTAGATGAAGGTTAATGCCTAGTTGATATCTTAAGATGCCCTCCTATGTTTTAACAAATTATCAGCAGCAGTAGGCCAGTGGTAGGCCCCCTGGGGACCTTGATCTGTTTGTGTATACTCCCAGAAGGCACCCAACATAAGACGTTGTTGACTAATTTATGCTTATTAAGATAATTGATTAAATTTAGGTGTTAGCATTAAATTGGTTGTAACTATAATATGTTGTCAAATTTGCCCTTAACATAATTGGGAGCCTATTCATCTTCTTCAATCTCCATAGGAGAGAGGAAGAGACAATTCAGAATAGCATTCAATTATGGATTAAAATAAATAAGAACATTTTAGTCAAAAAATAATAATTGATGCACAAGACAAATGAAATGAAGTCTTATAAAAAGGGACAAGAAAATTTCAAAACTAAGTCTTATAAATATGGATGGAGGGAGTATTTTAAAAGCTAAACAAGGGATTTATCTAACCTTAGGAAATTTCTGCCGAGACAACAAAATGGGGAATGTTATATTTTCTGTCATCAGTAACTGGATTAGGTGCACTTGATCAGAAGAGTGAATTGCTTTCAAACCCATAATATTAATATGAGGGAACCTGCCACCAAAATGTATTTTAATTATTATGAAAAATCCATTCCTACAAAGTGAGAAGAGAAATTTTAACTTCTGTATACCTCTTTTGAATTGTCTTCAATTTTTCAAGCATAATGCCACAGCTAAAAATCCTTGCAGAAAGAACTAAAAATATTCCATCAGCTCCAAAAAATTGGTCATTTTTGTCAGATCTATTTAACCAATAATGATGCGTGCCTGCACTTTAAAAGACAAAATTATTTAATAGGCAAAACATAGAGAGAATGGACTATTTAACTCATTGAATCTAAAAAACTCAATAACAAATGTGTCTTAGAATTGAACTAGTGATATTGCAACACAATATAATGGTGCACACAATTTCAAATCATAGAAGTCAAAAGAAGAAGCTCTCAGCAGAACTCCTATATCAATGTCAATGATGGGAAGAAATGAATGAAGTTTAAAAATATAAAGAAGCAAAAGAAGTTGCTTATCAAAACAAAACAAAAATAAGCTATAGAATTAGATCATATAACCAACAGTCATAAAATATTGAAGAATATGAAAGGACATAGACTAGCATAACAATAATAAATAGTAATACCTTCAAACTCATCCAGTGAAGCCTTAATGAAAGACAAAAGATCAATTTCAGTTGCAGATTCACGCAATTTATCAGCCTTTGTTGAGATCCTGAATAAGACTGCCAATCAGAAGTCAGGAAACCTAACAAAGCTAGAAAATCCTAAATTATGATGCTTCAAAATTAACATCATATATGACGACTAATGCTGCATTTTATTTGGTCTTGCTATGCTGTCACTCACAAAAACTTCAGAAGAAACACAAAATCACGACACCAGCAGATACCCTGTAGGGAAAAGTTGAACCTTCAAGAGTAAATTACCTGTGTTCACGAAACCCTCTCACTTGAGTCCAATTGTTAGTTGAACTCTGAGCAGAAGGCATATGCATTATAGACAAAGCCACTAAGTTCAAAGCTTTGCTAGATTGCTGACAGCAGTTACCTGGAGAGAGAGGGGGAGTAAAAAGTAAATAAATAAATAAATAATCACATTGGAATTGGTTCAGAAAATTCATTTATTAAACATAAGAGCAAATGAAAACAAAGGTAGAATAATCAAAACTTACATGGCACTTTCATAATTCTAACAACTCCTAAGAAAAACACAAAGGAAACCTCAACTAGTGGCTAAGAATTATAAAGCGAAATTAACATCTGTAATTTAGGACTGATATATTGAATCTCTACCTTTGCATAGTGACCATGATATTAATGCCATATTTTCAATTTTTCAATGGATTTCCAATTTCTCAGCAAACATATGGATAAGCTCGCTGTCATTGATTGAGGAAAATTTATGTTTTTTCCGATAAAAAACTATAATCGATACAATGAATAAAAAAAATCATTCAACTTGACTCTAGAACATTAAAAGTTGTCTGCTATGATTTCTAAATGTCATACTATATGGGAAAATAAGCTTAGGCACTGGAATTTGTAAATAAAAGAAAAGTAACACAAAGACAAGAACGATTATTTTCTGTTTTAATAACTTGTTCATTTTCATGTTTGGGAGCAACCAAAAGAGAGTGTCTGCGAATGAAGAAAAAGAAGCACCTGCATGAAGAAGAGGGGGCGTTAGAAACTTGGAGAGTTGCTTCGTAAGGCAGCGATGTCTCAGAGCCATCTCTTTGTGGTTTCAATGTGATACAACCAAGAACGACAGGGAGATTTCGAAGGAGCGTGAGGAAAGTACTTCGACTCTGGGTGACGCTGAACAGAAGATCAAAGGACTCGAGATATGAGAAAGGGAAGAAGAGATGTTCTTATGACCGTTGCTGCTGGTGACCTTTCAAACCTAGGGGATATGGACCTGATTTTAACAAGGCCCAACAACATATTAGTAGTGGGATATGCTTCATAGACCAGCCGAATTTCTATTACACCCAGCACGATCAGTACACTTTCAAAAATACCATTCATATTATTATGGGTTTCATACACGAATTGACTAATGTGTATAATTTATACCAATTTGTAAGTTAAAATATATTTTACAAAATAATGATGCATGTAAGTCTTGAACTTATGACATTTGTATTATTAAAACAACATTCCAACCAACTGAATTAATAAGCCAATTACATTAAAAATAATTAATGTTGTTATATATAACACTAAGATTTTTAATGTATATTTAATACATATATAAGTTTACATAGTAAATTTTGTAACAATTAATTTTGATCAAATAATTAAAGTATTTTCTACATATAAAAATCATATATTTAAATAAAAATTTATGAGTTTAATAAAAAATATTAGACCTATAAATACAAATATAATTTTTTATATAACTTGTAAATACAAATATAATTTTTATTAAACCTGTAAATATTAAACCTATGATTTTTATTTAAATCTATGCTTTTTATATTTAAAAATATTTTAATTATTAGATCAAAATTAATTATTACAAAATTTATTTTGTAAACTTATATGTGTATTAAATATACATTAAAAAATTTAGTGTTATATGTAATAACATTAATTATTTTTTAACATAATTGGCTTATTAGCTTAGTTGGTTGGAGTATCGCGTTAATAATATGAAGGTCACAAATCCGAGACATGTATGTGTCATTATTTTAAATTATCTTGTAAAAGATTGGACAATCCGTAAAAGCATTGTGAAGGAGGGCATTTTTGAAATTTTCAAAAGTGGAATGGTGTATTATAACTTCTACAGGTGTATGAAGCATATCCCATTAGTAGTGCAACTAAGCTGAAGAATGCCTCGTTAGTGGGCTGTGTTGCTTCAGTTGGGCCAATAGTGGTGGATAGAAAAAGTGTTGTTTGAAAATCAAAACTTATTTAAAAAAATCGAATAAAAGGAAGAATAAAAAATTGAAACTTTAAAGGGGAAGATTAAACAACCCACTGCCCTAACCCAATTTTCCTTTGATGTGATGGATATGCAAGTTTTGGCAAAGAAGAAGGAGAAATGGTGAGGTGAGACGCCAAAGAGAAGTGAGAGAGAGGAAAAGACACTTCGAAAATATAAAATATAACTTTGAGAGAGAAATAGCGGGATATGGTGGGTGGGTTTGATCAGTTAAACCGAAACTGAAAGTGGGAGTGTGGTAAGTTAAGTGAAAATCTTCACTCACGGTGCCAGAATTTTTTCAGAACTTTGGATTTAATAGTAAAAACTCTAACGGTAAATATATTGAGCGTGTAAGAAGTATATATTATACTGGATAATAAGCACTGAATTCGTTGATGTGGGTTCCGCATCGGTTATATTTTTAAAAAAATAATTCATATTAAAACAATATAAAATCTTACAATTATAATAATTTAAAAATATTTCTTCTATAATAAATAAAGTTAAATAAGTATACATTATTTTATTATTTTCTTGATAGCTAAATAAGTGCAGATGAAAATGAGTCCATATCATTGATAGACCTCGTAATTAATCAAAAACAAAAAAATTAACAATAAAGTAGTCTTATAATTTCTATAATTAGGATCAAGAAAATATTACAGTTTATTTCTTATATATATATATATATATGACTAAATATAGTATTTAAATAATTAAACATAATATTGATTTGTCAAAACTTAAATCATAAATAAACATTACAAATATAATCATCCAATAATATAAAGATAGTCATTAAATAAGTGCAAATCTACTCTTCTAATTGAAGCATTGAACAACACAAATTATCATTCCCAATTTGAAGTTAATCTTAAAAGAATTTGTTAATAAATTCATAAATTTATACATATAAATAAATAATAGATTAATATTCTTAAATAAAATATAAAACAAATTTAATATAAAGTATGTTGAATTAACATTCACTATTTTATGTTAGATTGTTATTGACTTATTGTTAATCATAAAATTAGAACAATATAATTTTTTATAGAAACATTATATGTATAATATAAATTATTTACTTTTTAAGGGAATAAATTATTCACTCAAATAACATATTTTAATACATTAATATTTAACATGTATGATATAAACGTGTGAGGCGGGGTGAGTATTATAGTACCATACCCGCACCCATCCTTGTAAAAAGTTACCGGCAAATATCATCTCTTATCCTATTTCCATCTCTAATAAATAGATAAAAATTCTCCTTTTTGCAGATACTTTTGATGATACATATAGGATTTAGGTCTATTTTTTCATCCCCTAAATATGGGCAGTAGGCAATATTTGGGCCGAAGACAATTAATTGATGGATTAGATGAGTAATTAGTGGGAATGATTGATAGGGTGAGAAATTGGTTAATTAAGAGAGAATTAAGAATCATTAAAAAAATGGACAATTAAGAACAAATTATAGAGTAAAATGTTAATTATAATTTATTTTGAATTATATAACAAGTGAGAAAATCTTAAAGTAAGTTTTTGCAATATTGTGTTTAATTCATTCCACAATGACCGCAATCCACAACACAACAATTGAATCATCTGCAATCACAAAAATCTTAACGCGACTGTGACTGTGATCACGACCGCAATTTTAAACCTTGCTTTTAACTATAATAGATTTGAAGCCTTATCAAGAAGTGGACCTCTATATTGTTTGCGTGAAGTGGAGTCCGAAGGGGGAGTGGAACTAACAAAAAAGGGTGGCATTAGCAGAGAATATACTTGGGCCTAAACATGCTGGACCAGAAATTTCACAACTCAATTGCATTGCTGGTGGAGGGATTGAGGGTGATAACAAAGGTCTTTTGGAACTTGATGATCTTCGTGGAGATCCCTCTTCGAGTAGAGCCAGAGGTATGAAGTCTAGTATTAAAAGAAGAAGAAGGGAGATTAGACAAGGTAGTTTATCATTCAGCAATTCTATTTCGAATTGTAATTATAAAAATTGTAATAAGGCTTTTTTGGCAAAAAATGAAATCGGAGAGGCTTCCAAAATCTAGGAACTGAGGAGTAAACGGTATAAATTAATATGATTAATTAAATTAATTATTTTTCTTAAAAAATATAAATTAATTATAAAATGAGAATAACAAGTTATTTGTTAAAAAGTACTACCAGTATATGTTTACAACTCTTTGAGCGAAGGGAAACTTCTTAATTGGACAGGTACTCATCATTGAAACGAGAGAAATTTATTAACATAAGAAAATATGGATAGACTCACCAACCTTCTCACGTTGCATTTAATTCACTCAACAGCTTCTCCAGACACTCCCCTATTCCAACCCACCATTGAGCTTTCACCATTTCAATATCACACTTCACATTTAAGGAACCAACTACTCACAAAAAAAGCAAACCCTACCAAGATAGGTGATAATAATAAACACCACCTAGCACATTTTCTCTCTCATAATTCTCTACTCTCTTTGGTTTTGTTTTGTTGTCCTAATGAGTTGTTTTACTTCTGAAAAATCCACCATGTCTTCCCAGCTCCAAATGATTCCTCTAAACAAGCTTCGTTACCAAAGGCTAAGGCATGAAAAAGGGTGGGATGATGAAAGGGAAAGGAGGCCAAGAAGCTCGTTCAGGTTTAGAAGGGTTCCCATTAGAAGGTTTAGACTCAAAATTCCAAGCTTGAGAAGACTTTGGAGAAAAAGGGCTAGGTTGGTTTCTTCCATGAGAATTTCATATTCTAAAGTGATGAAAAGATTCAAGGAAGGTCAAGTTCATTTTGGTGACCTTTTTGCTGGGAACTACTTGTTCATGCATGTCAACCCTACCTCACTCAAGTGCCTTGAAAGGGATTTGTCCCTCTCAAAAATTGCATAGAGCCTTTATTGTGTTATTATTTTGGTATGTATCAATACATTGTTCATATGTGTTGTGAAAAGCCTTGTTTTTTTCTCTATAATTATGTTTAAGATTGCCTTGTTTACAACATGAACAGGTTCTCACTATGCTGCTTGGGAACTTTTGTCTCTAATCTGCTAATCAGATTGGGAAAAGTTGTTGGATTTGGGAGCAGCAAGATTATTTAAAATTGGGGCAATTAATCTTCTCTTTATGCTAGCGGCTTTATATATGTTGTTAACATCAAATTCTGTCAACTCAAGATGTTTGCCTCATGGTAATTGTAATTAATTGGTACATTAATTATATCGTATATATGTATACCATTAATTATTGTAATTTTACTGTGACTTATTATAATTTTGTAATGCATCAAGCTCTTGGGTATTATACTTATCCTGCTTTATCTGAAATAAATTATATTAAAAGAGAAAGAGAAATATGCAAGACGTTTCTAGATCTGGATCAAGCTAACTTTCTACTGTAGGGAAATTTTATATCGTAGTCATCACGATCTTTAATGTTGTGGAAAATAACGGACTAATTTGATGGCAATTGTGGAAATTTGAGTTTTTTTTCTTCTTGTGAGTGGTTTTTTTTTAAAGGTTCTTGTGAATGATTATATATATTGCAAGTGTTTTCTTTAAAAGGAGTTTCTTTATCAATATATTAGTATGAGTGAAACTAAGTTTGGATCTTTAACAAAGTTTTAATTATAAACTTTGTAGATGAAAAAGATATATAATTGAAAGAAAAGATTTCAATAACAATAATTACTCAAATTTTTCAATGATGATAAATCATGGACAAGACAATCGATATTTCATGGTGAAACAAATAATTTCAAAGCTCGCAAGTACTCATATCATGTCACAGGGAAAAAAGAAAAAAGAAAAATCTTAAAAACTTGTGCACAATTAAGTCTTAGTTTAACCGTAAAAAATAAAAATAAAAGTCTGTAGCTTACCTAAGAGTAACTCCAACAAGGTTTCTTATCTAAATTTCTTATAGTTAAGCTCTGTTGGAGCAACTGAGTTAACCTTGCTTATTTTGGTATTTTTTTAAGCAATGTTGCCTAGCCATTTCTTAATAAATGAAAAATAATTTCAACTGAGTTTTTCATTATCTGAAATTCCTTTATCCATTGAGTTTCTAGTTTCTTAAGAAAAAGTAGTAAAAGTTTTTAAGTGTGATGTAGCGTTGTTGATGTTCTAAATGGCTATTCTGACATTGAGATCGTGCCAAGCTAACCTTTATGATAATAAAAACGGTTAATTCTCAAATAGTATTAATGGGAGTTTTATAGGGAACAATTTTTTCTTATAGGAATCATGATTCCTGTAAATCATAATGAATGAAAAAATCTATTTAGTTGGACTATTTTATGAAAAAAAATTGAAAATAAAAAAATTACGTGATATTTTAATTAATTATTTTAATTATTTATCACATTGAATAATTTAATAAAAGTAATTATAGTAAAAGAAAATTTTAACTTGTAAAACCAAGATTCTAACCTCCCCATAGAAAAGTTTTCATGGAAAACCTATCATAAATATGTAAGCAAACAAGTTGAACAGAGGAAGTAATGGATAATTAAATAGTTATGTAACAAAAATTACATTGATAACGTATTAAAGATAAATTTATTAAAAACTAGCATAAATATTCAAACTTTTACTAAGTAATACTTGTTAAGAGTATCTCCAATTTTGGTTGCTTAACAAGTTATTTATTTTTATATATTGTTGCTTAATTTTTTTAATTATTGGAAATGATCTACATGTCATATTAGATTGTTTAAAATTATAATTTAAGAGTTGTTTAAAATTATACAATTGTGAACAAAATATAAATGAATTGTTTAACTATAATGTGACATTGTAAGGGTTAATTCACACAAGTTAAATAACTCAAAATTGATTGTTTAAATTTCACAGATGCTCTAAAGAAGTAAATAGTACTTTTAATTCATCGATTTCTTAATCCAAAAGATTGATAATGTAACGTCCCAATGTGTTTATGTGAGTGAGAACAATTTATTTAATGGAAAGAACTCGTGCTTGATTTCCTTAAGCCAGTGACACTTATGAATCACGATAAAGATTAATCTTAATTTAATTTAGTGAATTGAAAAATATTCATAATTTCTTACTCATGACCAAAAACTAATCATTAGTTTCTTATTATAAAAGTTAAAAGAGCTCAATATTTATAAACATAGGCGGACCTAGGTTAGATTGAGAGGGTGCATTTGTGTCACCTGACTTTAAAAAAATATAAATATATATATTCAATATTATCATCTTTATTCTTTTCTCTATTTTTATAATTTGAATTCGTTGCTTCCAATTTTTTAGTCGGGCCCTAATTTTGAGTGTTATTTGTTGTCCCCTCTATTTTATAATTTAAACCCTTTGTCTCTAATTTTTTAAGTCATTGTCAAATTTTGTTTTTATTGGCTAGTTATCTTTTCAGCTCACTAGATATTTTTACACTTTATTCAATTACACATTTTATTTCATCTCATATTTTATTTTCAAATTTATGATAATCATGATTTTAAATTATGGTCTACAATAGCAATTGCAAACACAACATAATGGTTTTTCAACTTACTACAACTGCATAACAACCGCAATTGGCAATTGCAATAATGCAACCACAAATGTTAAGAATCACAATTACAATTGCAACTACAATTTAAAATCATAAAATCATGATTTAATAATAATATTATTATTATTTAAAAAAAATTATCCTCACTAACTCCATATTCTAGATCTATCACTATTTATATAGGTACTGAAAATAAATTATATAGCAATTTCCAATTCGTATTTTTATTCTATAAGCAAATATATATAAAGAAGTATTTATTTCATAATATTCAGCCCCCGGTTTTTCATTAGTGAAACAAAACTATAACACATATAGTTATATTATCACAATTATGTGGTATTTTCTCATTTTTATGACGTAGATTTATTCAGATTCTCAATGTTTCATTAGTCTATTGACAAAAGAATGTTGCTCTACATATATGTGCTTTAGTCAAGGTTATACATATAATATTCATGGGTATGAAAATCATGTATCTGGATTCATATGTTCCGTGGAAAACAATTAAAAAAAACTGGAATTTTCGATGACTAAATTCCGTCTCTAACACAAAATTTATGATAAAACAATCGCAAGAAATTTAACCAATGGATTTTTTTTATCATGACAGAAATATCTGTCTTTAAGTATCCATTGATAATTTCGGACGGATCATTCTTATGAGTAATTTCCAACAGAATAAGGGGAAATATCAGTTGGAAACACATTAGTGAGACATTAGTGACAGAGTTTTTGTCGCTAACTTATGTTAAAAAATTGCACATATTGATTCTTTTGTTATTAATAATTTTTTTAACTTATATTATTTAACGTCATCCTAGAAATTGAAACATACATGTAATTAATGAAATATTCCAATTCATAAATTTAAAATATATGTTAAAACAAATTGACTTAAATTCAAAATAAATCTAAAATAAAAACACAATGTCTAATATGTGAATAGTAATTTTGTGTTGCTAAGTTAGTAATCAAAATAGTCATTCTCAGAGTGTCTCTGTTGGTCATCTTGTTGTTGTTGTTGGTCATTTGCTTATTGCTCACTGTTTTGTTGTTGTTGGTCGAGTGATTGATAATTGTCTTCTTATTGTTGTTGCTGATCAGGCTGCTAGTGTTGCTGAATAATGTTGCATGCTTCAGGAGATAGAAATTGAAGTACAACGGACTGAAATACACGTATTTACTCCTTTGACTGACGAAACTCCTCCTTTGATTGACGAAGCTCCTATTTTATTTGATTAATCTCCGCTAAATTAATCGTGGACCCTGTTGGTAAGTGTTTGTTTTTTTTAAGCTCCTAGATTTTGATTATGTATGTCATTTAAAAAAAATCATTATAAGTAATTATGTAAATTTAAAGAACATTAATAGGTTAAAATGCATTCAACAAAAAAATATGGTCAAATTTATGAACCAAATTTTAGGTTATTACTTTTTGTTACTTTTTTTTACTGAATTACTATTGTTACTTTTTGAAAGGAGATGAAATTACTGTTATTACTTAATCACCCATTTGTAAGATATTTTTATTTGAGTTTGATTTTTATATACTAATAGTGTAAAATTATCATCCAATTATAAATTATTGTTTGAATTATTTTAAAAGCTAATAAACTTATTATATATGATAGATTATAATTAAATGTCTGTATAAATTTTTTTAGACTGACAATACATAACTCTTTTTTATTTTTATTTTGGTACACTGAGACATAATAATAATAATAATAATAATGTTATTCCATTACATTTATTCCTTTCTATGATGTTCTCAAACATTAATTTATTCAAAGAATGTTTAAATATTAGGATAATTTTTTTAGTTGGTGGAATTGGACTTTGAAAAAAATAATATTTAAGTGTTATTTATTTATTTATTGACAAATATTTTATCCTCCTAAAAGACGGTTGGAAATAGGCACTTCGTGCCTTGTCTATTTATATATTTTTTAGTTTTTTAATTAAAATAAGAGATGATTAATATATGTAAATAATTGTCATCACAGAAAAGTTACAAAATCAGTCAAAGGACAAGATAGTCTAAAAAAGTGTAAGCAAAAGATGAGTACTCTCTTTATTATTAGAATAGATAATGACATTTTTTAGATAAATATTGTAATTTTCTTTTTATAATGGAATTTTATTGTTTTTTAGATAAATGATGTATTTTCCTTTTTATAATCTTTATTATAGATATAATATTTTTTTCCTTCTCAAACATAGTGATTTTTTAGGACCTAACAAATGTTGTATTATTATAAATACATTAAAATTAAAATTTTGATTCCTATTTTCACACCATTTCTTAATTTGACCTTTACCTAAAAAAATTATAATAGTTTCGGTCTTTACATAAAAAAAAGTTTAGCGCTCTATCCCCATCTGTCTTAGTTATAATTTTGTCAACAAACTGGGTGACTTGTTAACTTTTCAAGACTCATGATTTCAAATGTCATTATTGTCATCAATAAAATAAAAAATGGCATTATTGTCTATAATCTTCTGTCAAAGTTATAACCATAGGGACAAATTCTTTAACAACTTGAGAATTTCAAGTTAAGATCATAATGTAGAATTCTTTGTCTAGAGACCAAATTGAAATGATAATATATAAATATGTTTAAATAAATTTCCAAATTAAAAAGTTTTTCCATATTTATAAATAACAATTTATTTTTTATGTTACATATTGTTTATCAATTCTCAGCACGTAAAACCCAAACTGTAATCAAAAGTGTTCCCCAAAAGTAGAGGCAGTGGGTTCAAGATCCAATAGCAGCCCTCTAGTGAATTCCACATACGGAAAAGCAAGTGGGGGATCATCAGTCCTAATTTTCCACCTGTTGCAAAGTAATTCGCATTAATAAAAAGAAAGTTAGATTTATATTTGAATTTCACTTTCTTCTTAAATGAAAGTGTAACGATATTAAGGGTTAAATAATTGAAATGAAAGAACTTTCAATATTGATATTGTAGTTCAAAAATGGTTATCGTATGCATATTGAACGTAGGTATAATATACCTTTTCTTTTGTGTGGTATATGGTATATAAGCAGCATAGTGCCCTATTTACAGGTTACTTTTGTATAAGTTTCGATAGGAAAATGCTAAAATATACAAAGATCAACAGCAGGAAGAGAGACGAATAAATTTCATTGGCCATAAAATTTATACGTGATTTTTCCTATATGATTCGTGCAGGATTAGTTAGGAAATAATGCGAGTCTTCCATAAGTAATTAAATATATATCTTTAACATAAACTAATTCTGTTTAGAAAGGATGATGTAAAAATGGAATAGTATTTGATTGATATTATTTCTAGCTAGCTTTCACCATTTCAAAAGTGTCAATTCCCTACCTAAGAAATGAAAAGAAATATTCTAGTCGGTGTACATAAAAGTGTAATATATAAAAATGACAGGAAAAAACATTACTCTAAATGATTTCACAGTACAGCTAGCTAGCTATAGCTTTTTACTAGACTTATTATCACGTATATACTAAGCCAATCATAGATTCGTAAGTGGGACACACGAATTAGGTTAATTTATAAATGGATAAACCAATACCTTGCTAATCATAATCTGTGCATGTTATAATCTGAGTGGTGGGTAGATTTGGCTATAGTGTAATAAGTAAAGTACCTATAATTAAGGACAAGATGATGAAGGAAGAATGCTGTCTCAACTTTTGCTAGATCAGCCCCTGGACAGAATCGTGGACCCCCACCAAATGGTGCCACTTTCTTGCTTGTCGAATTGTCCTGCCAATAGAGACAAAAAAACTTAGCTGTGCAGTATTGTGGGTAACAAATGAAAGGTGCTACCCGTGTGTGTTCATTCACATTAATTTATGCAATGAAAAAAATTAGGAAACAATGATATCTTTTTGGTAAGCTTGTTCGTAACATTTTTTTATTAACAATAATTTGTAATTACTCGATTCGTGATTTAGTCACACTTATTGGTGTTTTGGTGTTTAGGAGTATATTATGCAAGGATCAACAGATCATTTTTCACAAATTCAGTTGTGTATCAATTGAACTATATCCATTAGGTCTCCTTAAGAATTTTTAAGAGAATAAAATAAAATAAAATTCTCATTAGTTAAAAGTAATTTTTATGCTAACTAATTTATAAAAATTCTCCAATTTTTTAGCTATTCGTGACAGTTTTTACAAATTAGTTTCTACAATAGGGTTTGTCGGATGCATTTGAAAAGTATAGAAGATTCTTTCATTTATTTATTTATTTGTCGATCATGTACCGAAAGAACATACATTCCACCGAAAGGGGTTGAACTCCAAAGGATTTTCAAAAAGGGTGGGATCCAAATGTCCAGAAGACAAGACAGGAAGAACCTTCCATCCTGCGGGTATCACATGTTCTGCAACAGTTTTAACAATGCATGAGAATGACTTCAGTTTAACAATAGATACTATTCAAATGATTTACCTTATCTCCTAAAGTAAACAAAAAGTAAACAAATATGGTAAAGTGAGAAAGAGTGATATATAGATACTATTAGGGGTAAGAGTACGTAGTACATTTTCTCTGTCATCTTGCATCGTTACTATTGGATATATATATCGTATACCTTATTGTAGATTTTAAAATGATATACGTTAATCATTTTAGTTTCTAATTTTACAAAACTTTCACTTTACTGTCTGACTGTGTAAAATGTTGTGGAATATCATTTACTTTAGTCTTTACTACAAGTGAAAAAATGTAAAAAGAAAATTTTTAAGTGAATGGCATTTTGTACTTTATGATGTACTAAGGAGACATTTTACATTTATAATATAAGGACTAAAGTAGCTAGATCTAACAATCATCCATTAGTAAATACCTTTGAATTTGACATCTTGAATAGCTTTCCTGTGCAAAAATTTGACTACATTGCCACATCTCATAGCTTCGTATATCACCTAATGTCAAGAATTTTGTAAATTCACTAGTGCAAAAATAAAAAAACCTTGACAAGGCAAAAGTTATAATTTGATACAGGTTACTTAATTTATTGGTTAATTAATTAGTTTCTTACATTTTGAGTGAAGTTCATTTGCTTATAATCTTCCCAGTTAAGTAGTTCTCCCTCCTTTTTTCTTTTTCTTATCTCTTGGTGTTCATCCTACAAGGGTCATAGTTAATATAATCAACTCAGTAATGATGACTGATTTGTGAACACGTGTTCTTGTTTCAAAAAGGTTTAAAGCAAAGTACCTTTAAACTTTCTAAAGCATTAGAGGCTCCACCAAGGAAATAGACAATCAAAGACAGAAGCTTTGCAGTTGTCTCATAACCCCCAAACAATAGGTCCAACACAATGCTCACCATCTCTTCATCACTTAGGTTTTTCTTTGACAAAATCACATTCAAGGGGTTCCCTCCTTGCATAGGCCTCACATTATTAGATTTACGCCTCTCTATTATAATATCTTGGATACTGGCTGAGAGTCTTATTCTAGCCTGATAGAAGCCAAAAACAAAACATTCTGATATCAGATTCAGCATAAGGACACTTATTTTGGCACTTTGGTCAAAATAGTTAATAATTTATTGTCATATATGTATGTACCTGCAAAGCTTTGAAATATGCAGTCCCGGGTATATATATTGGCAATGAAATAAAGCCTTTGATGTAGTTCTCAAAGTTCCCTAAAATCTTGGAGGCTAATGGATCATCTGGATTAATGTTCAGTAAGTGCTTCATCATAACATTAATCGTAAACTGTTTCACTTGAAAGAAAAATACATATCATGTGTTTGAAAATGACAAGCAATCTCGTTTTTACAAAAACTAGTTTACGATTGTATGCAAAATACAAGAGTTGTATTTCATAGTTCAACTTATGTTGGAGAAATAATCAACTTGTGTGAAAAGTACTCTCTCAAAAGATGGAAAAAAATGGTTATTTCTCCAACATAAGTTGAACTATGTATGTACTTCTTTTATTTCATTGTGTGCAAAATACTATAAGAGTAGAAGGAATTAATTTGTTTGAAACACAAGTAGAAACAAATTAGCAAATTGATGACACCATACCCTTTTAGCTTCTTCGTAGAAAGCAACCTGTTTAGAGATTGGATTCCATGAGTTAATCCTTGAGAGTGCAAGCATTTCCACACAGTGAAGGAAATTGGATTCGTGCTTTGTTGCACCGACAAAACTGATAATGGTGCTTCTTAGCTTTCTGTGAAGGTCTCCTTTGACAAGAAGAAGAGAAAACTTCCCCAGTATGTTATGCATAACCTTGGGGTAATCAACAGGGAATAATCTCCCTTCATTCTGAAGAATATACATGTTGAACTCAAAGTCACATGAAACTATGGTGGGAGAACCAAACAAATGCGACTTGAAAACTTTGCCATACCTGAAAAACAAGGACTTCTTAGTCTTAGTCATATTTAGACCTATAATATTTAAACACCGCAACCAACTTTCATAGAGTACAAAACACAACACGCATAATGTTTGACACATTTATTATGCAGCTTAATTTTGAGGATATATAGTTAGGTGACAATGATTGGCAAAGATCACAACAGAAAACTTTTAAGGGTACTATTAATAAAAATATAAAGATAGAAAATGGGAAAAAATGTTTATGAACTTGACAATTAAGTTACCTAGAACAACGTTCTTGTAAGAAGCTTCCCAAGGAGTTTGATCTATGAGGCTTGAGGAAGCCAAGAGTTTCCCCAGAAAAGGGCCACCCCATGCTTCCAGGTGGCAATTTGTGTGGAGAATCTTGTTTGTTTTTGTTAAGATATTTGAGAAGATAAACAAAGGCAAAGGCTGAGAAGAGAGTATATATGACTGCCAAAAGCTCAACCATAGTGGCTATATGATAAATCTCACACTATAAGAGAAGGCTACAAATTCTGCTTTGGTTTGTTGAAATTTAACAGAACCTTTAAGTGGTTCTATCCTGTGGATTGTTGTACCAGCAATATATATATATATAGTTGCGCAAACAAACAGTATATATATATATATATATATATATATTAAATGTTTCAAATGAAAAAAAATTAAAATAAGAAGAACTAATTTTAACGATGAGATTATAATTAAAAGTGTGACCTCTCAGATTAAAATTCCAATTTTAATAATATCATGTTTCTTTTTCTTAATTAATTTAATTAATTATTTTTAGATCAATCACTTAAAGAGTGAACCTCAAAAGTTAACTTTTAATATTAGTTATTTAAAGAATTGATTTAAAATTTAATTTTTAAGAGTGATTAACAATCAATTAAAAATGTCAAACTTTCTATATTATCTTTATAGACATCGATCCAATAAAAGATGTAATTTTTTTTTAATCAATGTAAAAAATCTTTTCTTGTAATGTTCTCTCAACCAAAGTAAACGCATATTAAATTGAGATTGTCATCTAGCCATCAATTTTTTAAATTATAATGTAAGAGTTAAAATCAATTCTTTTCATTTCTTATTTTAAATTTATTCTTATTTATATCTCATATAATCATATATATATATATATATATATTAATTTAGAGCATGTTCCGGTCTGAGATGATGACTGTTTTCCTGTTTTGGCCAATGTGATTGCCTTTATCATGTTTTTTTAGGGTTTATTAACTTTTTAATTTCTGAAATTTTTAAGATTTCTATTTTTAGTCTCTAATTTTTTTAACCGGTTAAAATCTTTTTTTTTCTGTCCTTATTTATACATAGTCAGTTATAAGAAATTAAAAGTAAAGATAGAAAAAAAATAAAGGATGTTAACCAATATAAAATCCAAAGACTAAAAAGTTTTGGAATAAGAAGATACATAGTATACCTCTATTTTTTAATATATACGTATATATATTAAGCATTGGTCAAAAGTCAAACTGATACAAACTTTTCTAATTTTTTTTTCTTTCAAAACCCCTGAACCAGTGACCAAAGACCAATTAAGCTAGTGAGCACGGTCATAACACACTAAAAAGTCTAAAAGATCACAGATAGGTTCTTCGATCAACAACCCTTTTGTTTACCTGAAATCCCAGCAGCTCATGACTTAGCAGTAGCAATATAATAATGATTCCCTTGGAGAGATCCTTCCCCGGCCCCCACGACCATGCACCTAAAAACCACCGTACGTGCACCTGCACAACATTGAAACACATCCAATTTTCAAACCTCAAACTTCAAAACACAAACTTTAGAGTGATGATTTACGGACATCTAATTATCTAAAACTTAATTGATTCTCTCTCTCATGTTACATTGACAATCAGATTTATTACTTATCTCTCATCTTTTTTTATCTTTTATTTTGGTGTCTACATGCACCAAGAGTTAAAATGACAAATATTAATAAGAAAAAATTGTTTTGCGTCAATAGATACTACCCACACACATATAGAGAGAGAGAGTGTGTGTGTAGGTTAAAAGGATGAAAAAGATATAAAATTTGTAATAGGATGAAGAGAGAGGGAAGAGAGAGTTTGAAAGGAAGAGTTTCGATGATTTTGTATTAAATGAGTTAGTTACATTTGTTGGAATTAAATTAATTTCCTTAGGGAATGTTTGTTAAATGAAAAGTTTTTACAGAATTATGATTTATGAAAATATGTAAAATATGCTTGATTAGTGTTGATATATTTCTTGAAAAATAAATATTCTCATGTTTGGTTATATTGGCAGATTTAAATAAATAATACAAATTAAATAAATAATTTAAAAAATGGTGC
>CM023959.1:7040289-7198743 GCA_013407115.1 Glycine latifolia
TTGACAGCCCCAAAATTCAAAATATTTTTAAAACTGCACCATTTTTTAAATTATTTATTTAATTTGTATTATTTATTTAAATCTGCCTGGTTATATTATAAATTTGTTGGATATATAAGTTTTTTTAACAAATATATCCTTCATTAAAAAACACATCCTAATGATTGAATAATATCCTCAACAATTTTGATGTTTATTATTATTATTTTTGGTTATATATTCATAGAATTATATTATGGAAATCAATGATTGACTGATATCGTCAAAAGTGGTATGTCAATAGAAAAATAAATGCAACTATTCTATATCACATGATGCTTAACAAGGACAAACTTTAGATAATGAGAAACACTTGAAAGTTTAAAATTATAAAAAAATTAAAATATACCATTACACTACTTCAATAGATAAGTTGTAATTAATGATAAAGAGTCAACATAATAATCATAAGCATAGTATCCTAAAAAATGCACAAAAAAACTTTTCAAATACCAAACACTCCCTTAAATTAAAATCATCGTCTATCAATCCTGAATCAATCATGTTAATCATTAAGAAATTGAAACGGAAGTGTACCTGAATTCACAACGATCAATCGCTCTTCAAAGTTGTGCAGTTTGGTCTTTTAGATCGACACATACTCTCTTGAGTTAGCTTTTCTCTCAACCTTTCTCTGATCATATGATGTCAGAAAATATGATAATAGAATCATTCGTGTGACTTGGGGAAATCTTTTAGACATCTTTATCTTAACCCATCATACATATAGAGTTATCCTTTGGTTTTGACACATAAAGGTTTATACCCTATTAGATACATTAAAGTTCAAATTACCTAATCCTTATTAGATCACTTTTAGTTGGGCTTAATCTTAAATGACAATCACAATGCATAATTTTTTATATATACGGCCAACATTGGATTAAGGATCCAACAACATTTAGTTATATGCGAACCTCTTATTATAGTAGAGCTAATCGAAAAACTCTTGCCATGTGTTAGGGTTCTATCAACTTTGCTGACTTTAGAGTTTTCTCATCTAAGTTGGATCTTGCCAAGATTTATGATTTTTAGTCCAAATTTTTTGTTGTTGAGTTTTCTCATCAATGTCGACTTTACAAGTAGAATGAAGATTTACCCATATATATATATAGGTTGTGATGTGTAAAAATAATACTCATACAAGGGTAAGTGTATCCTATGCAGTAGTAACAATGGACTAATAGTTCAAAAATTAAACCTAAAGGACCAATTGTGTTTCCTAAACAATTAATTTTGTAAAGCTATACAATTAAAATCAAATTAAAGGAAAGATAGTGGTGGTCAATTGCTCAATTTAGTATATAAGAATCAAAAATAGGAGAGTTAATGTGAGAACAGCTATAATAAACAACATATGATTGTGATTTCACACTTACCCCAATTTTTCCTAATTCTAATTCTAACAAAAACCCCAATACGACCAATTACTGGTATTCTCAAATTCAATTATTAACCTTTGGTCATAGTTTAATATATCACTTTTTCCCTAATTAATATTCAATATAATTGATCATAAAAATATTGTATTAGGTCAAAGGATTAAGTTCAAAATAAGGGTGATCAATTAGTTATTCTATTGGAATTTCTAATAATTAGTTTAATCATGCAAGTTACATAAAAGTAATTTTTTTCTAAGTCAATCAATTATACACAAATGATCATGCAATAGATTAAGATTTAGAGTGATCAATTCTAAATTAATAATAAAGAATAAAGAAAAAATTTAATTGACTAAAAAATATCAAGGGTTTCATTAAAAAAAAAAAAGATACAAGAACATGGTTACAATCATAATAGCAGCTTAGGGAGACGAACCGCTCTTGACCACCATAAAACTAGAAATCCCACAGAAACATACCAAAAGAGAATGAAACTTTGACAGAATTTGTCCCAATTGTTAAGAGACTTTCCCATGACTCTTTTCTATCTCAAAACTCTCAAAAATGTAAATAGAACAAAAATACCAATAATAATAATAATAAAATAAAAATATAAGATAACTCTGTATGCATGATTGAAAAAATATTAAATTACAAGAACTAAAAATATATTTAAGCCTAAAATAAAATAAAATGTATTAACTATTAATTTTGAGACCCTAATTTTCCATTTACAGGGGATACAAAATGCCTCTTCCCTTGCGTCGTTAAATTATTCAATACAATGAGGTGATTTTTACTCAGATAATTTTTTTATTATGTAATTAACAAAAAAATAACAAAAGATAAAAGCTGGTTGAATTGATGCCTTGCAACGCTAGTATAAACTCTATCCTGTAAACATAATTACATAAAATGTGGCAACGTGCTCCCAAAACAGAGAGCAGCAATGTGACTCAAAGACCCAAATTTCAACAATTAACAATCAAGAGAAAAGATAATTTGAATATAAAGTTTTCTTTTGCTTTTGCTTTGTTTTGATGCATGTTGGCATATTCAACCAAATTTGTAAGTATTATATTATTACTACCTCTGGATTCTGGAATCTGTATAATGATATACGTGGGTACATAATTTGTGGCTTTGAAGGGTATATGAATCCGTGAGAAGCCACCAGAAAGAGAGATTAGTTCACAACGTCTGGTCTGGGACTTTGGAAGACTGCTTGTGCACGTGCAATGGGGATGGGACCCTTCATTTGACTAGATTTGGATCACTGGCAATTGCTGGATATCAATAGTGCTATTTAGCTTTATCTTTATTCTATTAAGCCTTAATTATTCTTTTAGTGTTTGAATTTGAGATGTATTTTTTAATTTTTAAATTTAAAAATATTTTTATTAGTTTCTAAATTTTGATATATTATTTTTTTAGTCCCTTGACACGGATGGATGAATGTGAGAGGGTGTGGGGGCAATTGTTCCCACAAGAAGTTTATTTATTTATTTGTATATGTGTAATTTTCTTTTTGCCCCCATTAAAAATTAGGTATTATCTCATAAGATAATTTAAAAAAAAATTAATGTATAAAACATAAAAAATAAAATAGAGAGAATAAACTTATATTAAATTTATTACTTTATCCTTTTAATTTTCATGTTTAATTACTATTTTTTTATTTAATTTATTTTTAGGTTTAATTTGATTATTTAATTTATTTATTGACTAAATTTATTGATCATTCATTACACCTACAATTCTATTAAAATATTGTATAGAAGTGTGATTTCTTTGGGCTTTTATTTCATAATAAAAAATAAAAAGATTTTGAACTAGATAAGTTCAAATCAAAGAAAGATTTTAGATTATTTTATCTTATTTGGTTCATTTTTTAGTGTTATTCATAAATTAATAATGAATTTTTGGTTCAGTTTGGTTCCATGATTTTAGATGACACTAATAAATCATGTGTTTGGTCCTCGATAAATTAAAAATAATTGTTTTTGGTCCTTAATAAAAATATTTTTGCATTGAGTTCCAAATAAAACAAAAAAAATATTTTAGTTTTGTTATTTTGTTTTAGTCCTTTTTATATATATTTTTTTTTCATTTTTATCCTTATAATATATATAGATCATTTGTTATTAGTCCTTATCAAATATTTTTCAAAGGAAGTAAGGAACTAATACAAAATGAACAAAATTTTATAAGGACTAAAATGAAAAAGTAGATATATATTATTTGTTATTAGTCCTTATCAAATATTTTTCAAAGGAATTAATACAAAATGAACAAAATTTTATAAGAACTAAAATGAAAAAATATATGTTAAAAGGACTAAAACAAAATAAACATAACTAAAATTAAAATTTTAGTTTTATTATAGATTTAATAAAAAAAATTTATTATAGATTCTAAACAAGATTCGCTAATTTATTAGGAACTAAAAACATATTTAAACTTTTTTTAACCAAATTAAAATTATTTCTTACCTCACCGATAAAAATTTCTGCATCTGTCCCTACCCCTAACATAATAAATTGATACTTTATGATAATTTGTGGTAATTTTTTTAGTATTGGCAAACATTGTTTTTTTTATTACCTGACAAAATACATTTTTTTAGTCCCTTATTTTTTTAGCAGTTTGTGGTGATTTTTAAATATTTTGTGATAGTTTTAAAATGCAAATTCAAATGGTTAAAAAATAAAAATTAATTTATGACAATTAATAATTATCACAAAATATTAATTTGTTATGAAAAAGATTAAAAACAGCAAATTTTCAAAGTTAAGGGAAAAAACAATTTTAAAATTTAGGAACATGATTTATCAGACCTGGTTGTGGTTCAACTAATATATAGGAAAGTTAGTATATGTAATTAACATTCTTATGTCAGGCATGGAAATAAATTAAAATGTTAGTTTGGTTTGGAGCTGATTTGGAGATTTGGCAGTTTGACTTTGTTCACAATGGTGCCCAAAATCACATGATTATGTACATTTGGTAAAAATAAAAATAAACGTTTCATGCACTACTTTTTTTTCATATGTTTTTATCCAATTTGGTAGAATCTTTTTCTGATAATGATACTTCGTGAATTTTTCATGAACACTAATAGAGTGTACTTGTAAACACACTTTAACACTTGAGATAAAAATATGTAAGAATTAGAATAAAGGTAGAAATGAAATTGATTTATCTAAACCTTAATTATCATTTTTTATAGAGATAAAATTAGATGATAAAATTTCAATTTTTTCATAAAATAATGTAAATAATAAAATATATGATTTTATCTTATCATATGTGAGACCATGTCTTACTTGACTAACCCCTTGGCATTATTGTCTAACTAAATTTTAAATTAGAAAGTAATCATTTGTTTAATTATAATCCTTCATGTAATTTCGATATTGAAACAGGCTTTTGAATTGGACTATACACTTTTCAGATATTGAAATAAACTTTTACATTGGACTATATGCTCATATATATATATATATATATATATATATATATATATATATATATATAATGAGGGATTAATTTACTTTTATTCTTATCATTTATTTTTTTGAAATCTAATAATTATAATAAATAATTAATTTTAACCATTAGATTTAAAAAAAAAAAGAAGGAATAAGTTGACCCCCTCTCTATATATATTATAAATTCCTTTTCTATATTTTCACCTGCCAAGTATTGCAAAGAAAAAGGCTAAAATCTTGAATAGTACTCGAATAGAAATTTGCATACTTCCTTTGTAATATAATTATAGTAAAAGTAATATTGTGTATATGTTGTTAAAGCAAAATATCCTTAATAGGGTGGTTGATTTTTTTGGTATATATATGTTTGATTTTTCTCAAATAAACTTTTTAGTTTGAATTTTGTGTACAAAATAATTCTAGCTTGGAGATTAGCTAGCTAGTCTTTTAATGGTGTGGATATTTTGGATTTAAACAAATTTGTCTTCAATCTGATCAAAAGTTAAAATAAAAGTAAAATCTCCCTATCAATTCTGATTTATAGCATATTACATTGATACTCATCCTTATTGCACCATTAAATAGGACACCACATACACAACGGGTACAATTTTATATATATCCCTAGCTAGTTTTTATTTATTTTATGAAAATATCCCTAGCTAGTTTCCCCCCCTCAATTAACCAAGTCCAATTTCGGTAACTGTAGAATTAAGAGTTTGAAGAAATAAACGTTATGCCACTTAGTTTGCAATTTGCATGGACGTTTTAACCTATAGCTTAACTAAGGGGGCCCTTCCATCCATTTCGCTTTTATTATTCAACTCATTCTTTTAGAAAGGTAAATTATAATTGTGTTTTGGTAAGACTTGCTGGTTGTTGCACGTTTGAAAAGGATAATCATAATTGCAATGTTTCCTGTGCCGGGTTTGAGGTTTGAGTTCATGCTATTGAATCTGTTAGTATTACCACAAACATATAGGAACAACATGTTTCATTTCGTTTCTAAAAAGTAAAATGCTATGATGAACCTGCCGACGGCTACCGGATGACCTCGCCGTGCCAGGGGACATTTATTATGATTATCCTTCTTATTATTATTATTATTATTATTACTATTATTATAAAGGAGATAGGTGGGATAGCTTTGGAAGAAAAATAATTTTTATATATCTAAAAAGAAATGAGTGGGGATAGATGTGAAAATATATTTTTGGTGAGTGAGTAAAAGTAGGCATGACAATAGGGCTGAGTGAGGACAGAGTTAGTTTCCCTATCCCTCGCCCTATACTCCTGAAGCCTTAAGTCCTCTCTATCCCCACCCTTGATCTTCGTGGGGATCCAAAATTAGACTCATCTAGGGGATTGGGTTTCCTTGTCTCACTCAATCCATGACCCTATCTTATTTTTTTATTCATAAAAATGGAGAAAATGAGATAATTTTTTTTGTAATTGAACTAAATCTATTACATCATACTAAATTGAAACTTCAAGTAAAATTATTTAATCTCATTTTTTTTATAACTTAAAGAAATAGTGATCATGACATCTTATTTACCAAAATTGAAATTTCAAATACTTAGCAATAGATTAAGTAAAAATTGTCTACTCCCATTTATTTTTTTTAGCACAACATGAAATTAAGTAAAAATTATACACAATTATAAGGAAAATAATAATTTCATGCATAAAACGAACATCAATCATTAAAATTATAAGGTTATAATAGTAATTTAAAATATTTATTATATTAGAATAGTACTCGGATAAGGGCCGAGATTAGCGTACCCGACTTTCTCAATTGAGGCAGGTCTAGGTCGATTCCCACGAGGACGGATACACTTGTCATGCCTAAATAATAGAAAAAAACAATAAACTTTAATTAACCTTAAATAAAAATACTAAAAGTTTTTAAATTTATTTTTTTACTGTAATTTCTTATTAGTTTTAATTTTTTTAATTTAATTAATGTAATTAGTTAGACGTTCAAATAAAAAATAATTCTAAAAGATATTATCAACATTTCAATAAAAAAACATATAGTTCAATATAATCATTTATGTTTTCAAACTATAATTAATAAGTAATATATTTTGAATGAAATAATTTCTGTTGCACCGATTTTGAACATATATATTAAAAGATCAAATTTTAAAAGATATTTGTTACAATTTTATTATTATTAAAATCAATAAAATTATGTTTAATTCTACTTAGTGATTCAAATGTTTTAAATATGGAACATCATACTTTCCATGATCATTATTATAATGATAATGTCTACTAAATGCATTTTTGATGATAAAATACCTATAGAGTGCCTATAAATATCAGTTGTAAGTCCCTAAGTATCGCACTTAGACAAAATCTCATACACCATCTACAATGAGAGTGAGAGTTTGGAAAAATCAAGAGCTACAACTCTTCACAATTACAATGACAGGAGGTAATTTTGATTCCGCTTATTATTTATATGATTTTTGGTAAATTAGATTTAAAAGAATTTCCTTATTTGTGTTATATTCTTCTTCTTCTTTAATTGTGTTTGTGAAAATATTACATTACTTACAATTCAGATGAGTTTCTTTTTTCTTTCATTTATAATTGTCAGGTTTAATTTGTATTCAATATAGATTGATTTTATTTTATTATTATTATTATTAATTTTATCTAGAGTTTTTGTGATATTATTTGAGATCACTTTCTTAGATGAATAGCTAATCTCTTTTTTATTTATATTTTTTCTAATAATTTTTTTCTTTACCATACTTTATTCATTATATATATATATATATATATATATATATATATATTTGGTTTACTTCAACCACTTTCCACCATGTAAATATACTTAATTGTCATAAGTGTGCTAGTAGATTCAAGTAAAGTCTAAGAATGTATCAATAGTGACATAGAGAATACTATTATAATCAAGAGTAATAATATAAAATATTTGTTTATAATCAACTTTTATTAGTGACACCTTGTACAAGTTTGTAAAGAATAACATGATGTAACTCTATTTGAGTGAACTAGTATTAATTAAGTGTTTTTACTTCTGGTGACTTTCAAATCTTGGACTTCATTTATTCTTCATTTCGACAAATCCTAAAAGAATGTCTCTGCAAAACAAATCTCAGACACAAAGTATTGAATGAAGTCTTAAATGTCATATTTTAAATATTGTATCAGATCATGATTTTAACTCACTATCATCTAATTCTTTAGACACAAACTCCTGAAGCATGCTTTGATATCACATAAGACACATCATTTAACATTTGTATTTATTACATCTAATCAAAATAATTAAAAGTTTTGAATCGTGATAAGACACAAATGTCTTTTGACTTAACATGGATGAAGAAGAATTAAGAGAGATGAAAATCTTAATTTGGAAATTTTAATTTTTTGGACAGCTTGTTGATGACATGTTATAGGTAAAAATCACTTGTTCATCAGTGTCTTAGTGCCTTAACTAATAAATTATAAAAAAAGTAGAATAATTATTTATAATATTAAAAAGAGTAGCTTTGTTATTTATAATAGACTTAATTATAAATTTTACCATCAAACTTTCATTAATTTATGAATTTTACCACTCAAATTTTATTTTCATAATTTTATCATCACTTTAGTAACAAAACTATGTAAAAATTCATTTTTCAAGATTTTTTACACCAGTTATAGTTATAATTGATGTAGAAAAGTGAATTTTTATATTCGTTGTGGTTATAACCGATGTAAAAAGTCATTATCTACATTGATTATAATTACAATCTATGTCAAAAGTCAAAATTATCAATTTTTGAAACCACCTTGTTTGGTACATAGTTTTAAAACCACCTAATTTGGTAAAAAAAAAAAGTCTGTTAACGGTGATAAAATGTGCAAAAATTAATATCTTAAATGGTAAAGTTCACAAAAATAAATTTTGGATAGTAAAATTTACAAAATAATGGAAATTGAATGATAAAAGTTCCAATTAAGGTTTATAATATTTAAAACAACATTATCTTAATTATTTATAATTAACATTAACAATAATTATGGTTTAATCTTGATAATTTAAACAAACTAAACCACCAACATAGGTACCCACATGTCATGCCCCATGCATGATGCATGTGAGGAATCATAGAGCTAGTTTTTTAACTTCTCTCATCATGTTCATACATTGTTCATCTCAAGTTCATAATCGAGCATTGATATGAGCCATTTTTAACTCTAAACAATCATAATTTCATGTTATAAAAACTTGGGCAGCATCATAGTAGCAAAAAAACATCATGATTTCATGCTAGAAATGAATCAAACCAACAATTATAACACAACAAAAAACATGACAGCAACATAAATCAAGCTAACAACATGAATTTAATTGAACATAACATATAGTGAGGGATCTTGGGGGCCAAGACCCATCCCTATTCCCCCCATGGACCACCACATAAGAATTGAAAGAATAAACCCCACTCTCCCTATATATCTTGGTGTTTGGGATTTTATTTGAACCGAAAGAAGTATCAGCCCATTCTGTTGCTTTTTACACCTCTGATATTTGGTAACAACACCCTTTTTAGTGCCAGGCCAGATTTCCTAGCTACGCCTGTTTCAGTTAAATACAAACACTTTTAGAGAATTTTGTTTTCTAGATCCTAGGCCCAAATCTAATTATTTTATTAACTTTTCCCTTAGTCCATGAAACACCCAACATATCAATTAAATAAATCTTTCATTTTTTATGAATAGTTTCAAACATATTAACAATCGTAATTTTTTTTTATAAACACCATAATAATAAGCATCATTTTAATTAATTAACACAGACAATAATTAAATAAATTACGCAAGTCAATATACAATGTAAATTGAACATGCAAAAAAAAAAATCATAAACACAAAGGAATCTATTAACTAATTAAACCAAACACCATAAATCTAACAAAATAAAGATTTAAGGAATTAGTAGCAAATTGTTGCGAACTTAAATTCTTCACACCAAACAAAATATATATATATATATATATATATATATATATATATATATATTCCTTTTTTGACAGAAAACAATATATATTCCTATAAAGTGAAAATCGAATCATTACTCATTACAATATTTATTCATCCTAACTTATTATGTATATTACGAGCTTTTGGACCAAAACACACGTCCAATCCATCTCTTATGAATATTTTTTTATAATACTAACTAATTACAATTATTTATATAATCACTTTATTCTATATTAATATGAAACTTTATCATCATCGTTATTATTATTTAAAAGTTTCTAATCTTAAATAAAATTTCCTGTTTAATTTTTTTTAGGTAAATAAATTTAGATAATTTATTTGAGCTAAACATTATCTAGTTGAAATTTTACAAATTTGTTTAAGACAAAATATAATTGTATTATACATATAAGGAAAATATACATAAGGGAAAAGAAGGTGTACAGTAAGTTACTATACTCAAAAAGCTAAAAGCAAAATGGCTATAATCAAGGGAAAAAAAGGTCCTTGCGTATAACCCTGATCTCCAAAAGAACTATAAACAACCCAATGAATTAATGCAGCATGATGAGAGAAAAAAAGCATCCAGTTTAATCCCCTCTGTATATAGCAAACATTATCAAGAGATTCTTTTAATGTTATCAATAATGCACCCAATTTGACATTCAGCTTCTCTAAAGATTATATATATTGTTTCTCATATTCCAAAGACACCAATATGTGACATACCAAAAGAAGTGCTCCATCCTTTTCATCCTGGCTCCCCAAATATGGTTCCATCTGATCATAAAGTTGAACAATGTCTTGTGGAAGAACTATATATCGTAATTCCTATCCAACTAAAAACTGCATACCATATCTGAAACGCAAAACAACAATGTAGGAACAAATGATTTTTATCTTCAATGTGATCATTACAGAAAAAGCCATCGAAAACATATTGGAATGATAAACATTTCAGTCCCACGAGTCCAGAACTTCAGCGAGCAACTCAACACCATGTAACTTGCTCATCAAATCCCCTAAGAGATCTTCCTCCCATGCAAATAAAAGCGTCACCAAATCCATTCTCATTAGTTGAACTTTTACAATTAACTAGGCATATTTTGGTTATTTGAAATGGGAACTCAATAAATTCCCATAAACATTTTCAAAAATATATTTGGTCATTCACGTAAAAAAATTATTTCTTACACTCTTTTAATTAATCGTATTATTTTTATTCTCATAATGTTGTTTTTATGATGTTTTGGGTATTTTTATATTTGTTTGGCCCCCTGATAAATTATAAATAAAATCACAACTAAGTAGTACTCATTATTTTGAGTTCAAATGTATCTCTCATAATTTTGAAATTTTTATTCAGTTGTACTAAACAAATTCCAAGTAATTAAGAAAAAAAAAATGAGAGTGTAGGGGTTGCAATTCTTGTGGTATTTTTTTTTGTCTTAACCTTCTGGTTTATTAAGAGAAATAAACTCTAACTAATTCAGAGTTTGACCTAGAGGTAAATAAAGTTTGACTAAGAATTATTTTTGCCAATAATTAAAATTGAATAGTATATGAACGTTTGAACCTTAATTTCAACACATTAATTATTTGTGCCAAATCACTTGGTTTATTTATCCTTGTAGTATAAATTTTGCTTGATAGATATGTACTTGAGAATAAGGGGTTACAGTTGGGTGAAAGTAAAAAAGTCAAGTATTGGGGTTTCATGGTCTATAATTTTCAATTTTTCTTAAAAAATCATGAGCATAAAGAACCTCATCTCAAAGACCACACATTATACAGAGTCACTAAGGGTTTAGAAATGATCTTTGTAGTGCACTTTCAAACCATGGGATTGCTTTTTATCACCAAGCATCAAAATTAGGACATCTCTACTCAATCCACACAAACAACGTTGGAGCGGAGTCTTGGTATTAGCCAACGGTTTTGGGATTTAGAAAGAACTTATACACTAATGTATTTTTCTCATGCGTCATGTTTAGAGTATACATATTCTTATATAGAAAAATGAGCTCTATCGAATCCCTATAGAATATTGGATTAGATGCAATCTAATCTAATATTATATTAATCAATTAGATTATATTAATTATCTTCTAATTAAAACAAATCTTATTTTGTCATATCAGATTTGATCAATTAAAATAATGATTAAATCATATCTAATAATTTTCTCTTATTAATTAATCAAATCATATTTGATCAATTAAAATATTGATTAGATCTCATGTGATCTAGATCTCATGTGATCTATTATCTTTTTATTAATTAATCAAATAATATTCGACCAATTAAGATATTGATTAGATCTTATCTAATCTATTGTCTTATTAATTAATCAAATCATATTTGATCAATTCAAATATTAATTAGATCTTATCTAATCTGTTGTTATTTAAAATTAATTAATTAATTAAATCATATTTAATTAGTTAATATTTGACTCGATCTAAAATTAACTGCACCAATATTTATTCTATGTGTGTGACCTTATCGGTTTCCACTAGACGAACAATAATATTAAATATTATAGATAATTATTGACATCTAAGAATAATGGATCGTTACCACCTAAAATATGAAAAAATAGGTGATCCAATTTTATCTTTTTTGCAATTATTTTCACCTTGTAACCTTTATCCATAGGGGCTAACAAGGGGCTTCAACCCCACTTCCCCCCTCAAAACCTTTTTTAAGCCTTTCTCAAAAGTCAAAAACTTTATTAAATATATAATCATTAATAAAATATATTTCTTAGATATATATACACTTATTAATAAATATAATAATATATGTTATCAGGGATTATATTTTAATATTTTAAGAATATTTATTGCTACTAATATAATCTTATCCAAAGAGATATGTATACTGACTAATAAATATGATATGATTTATATTATTTTTGTATCAATTATTATTAACTAGGCTAATTATGATTTGTGTATTACTATAAATGTCATTTATCTATTTATATATAATTATTAACATTAATTATTTTAAAAAATATATTATAAACATATTTATATATAATTACTATATATAATTGTTATAAAATTTGATGACTTTTTGTTTTTAGGGTAAAATATATTTTAATCTCTATACTTTTATTGAATCATGTTTTTAGTCCCAAACTTTTATATCGAACAATTTATTTCATGAACTTTATTAAAAAAGGTGAGGACCATAAATAATATGGTAGTCTTGAATTATCTAATAATTTGTGATTTTTTTGTCTCTTCTCACATCTTGAAGTTAAAAAAGTGAAAAAAATGAGCCACAAACTAGAATCATTTTTTAAATAAATTTTAGGAATTAAATTGCACAATATGAAAGATCAAAGACTAAAAATAAGATTCAAAAAGAGTATAAAGACTTGAAAATATATTTTATCCTACTTATTATTATATTTAATGAGTTTGTTCTTTTTTTTATGATGAGATTATTGTCTATTTAATTACTACTGTACTTGTGATACCAAAAATTCATTCCAAATTTGAAACAAGAAAAATTGTATGAATTATTTTCTTCTTGTTTCATTTGAAATAAAAATAAATTTTAATTTTACTTGTAAAATTATTAAATAGATTTTTGATTAGTTAAATATTTATTCATTAGAAGCTAAATATTTAATTAATTAAAGAAAAAAATCTAGTCCCCCATGATTTTCTGAATTTGTCCCTAAATATATATATATATTTTCCCCTTTTGACAAGGGTGTACATACTACACATTTTATTGACCACATGTTGGAATAAATAAATTTCTCCTCTAAAACGGCGTCGTTTTCGTTTACTTTCTGTTTTGCTCTCATCATAGATCGCCTTCGAAACCACTAAAATCGACAACATACGTATCTTCGGGGGCGGCCGGGCGCGTGTAACAAACTCGCCAACACTGTTGCGAAGGCGCGGACCGTCAAACACATCTTTAATAAAGCGGGGCATATAGGGAAATATGAAAAATAAACGAGGGCGTTTTCGCAACTGAGAAAATTGTGCTTCGGTATAAAATCCTCCAAACCCTATTACTAAGCCTAAAACTCTGCTCTTGCTTTAGCCATCACTCACACTCAGTCTCTAAATTGCGGCTGAGGGTTTCGAGTAACGATTTTTTTTTGAGGTATAATCTTCGATTCGATCAATGTCTTTCGTGTTCTGTTTCTTCTGTGTGCCGATTAGAGTCATTAATTTGTTCAGCGTATGTTGAATTTATGATGTTTCATCGGTTTTATTTGCATATTTGTTGTTGTATGGTTAGATTATTGTGCTCGTTGTGGGTTGATGTAACTCTGTGTGTGTGTTTGGATTCTTTTGATTATTTTAATTGATTCCTGGATGCGTATTTCCGATTGCTTGGGTTCTAAGGTTTTAATTTTATTCATTGATTGAGCTATGTTGATCTAATGGATAATCGGTGGAATCTGAGCTATGTTAATTGAGCTATTTTGGTTTATGTTTTGCCTGGGTAATTCTGGACCTGTGAAATTTGTCGAGGATTATATGCTGTGACTAACTTTTGGTTCTTTAAACTATTTTTTGTTAATTAAATTCTTTTTCTATGATTATGGAATGACATGCCTCCAATTCGTTGTTATTCGTTTGGTGAAATGTTTTTTCTGTAAGAGTTTTGATGATCTATTTTGTCCTTGAATTTACTTTGCATGGTGTACAGGGACACATTAGTCTTTTTAACATAATTTACCTTTTTACTTCAATGTATTTCCGATTTGTAGAAGTTTGTACAAAAAATGTTGTTTTAACCTTTTTATTGTTTTCTGTTTTTATTTTTCTTATATTATTTCCTATATTCAATTTTAAAATAGGAAACAGTAAATAAAGAGATTGAAATTGAAATTAAAAGTCGGAAAATGATTTCTCAAACCAAATGGTCCCTTAGTGACTTATGTGTTAACATAATTGCTGAATTGCACTGTATGAAATTCATGTTAATGTTCGAATGTTTTGCTGTGTCTAAACTATATAATGTACATTGGTAATTAATTATTTGAAAATTAACTTACTGGCTGTAATTCCTTATTTTGTGTTGTCTGACTCATGAACCTATGAATTCTGTTTCACAGTTTAAGATATCATGGGTAAAGAGAAGGTTCACATTAACATTGTGGTCATTGGCCATGTCGACTCTGGGAAGTCAACCACCACTGGTCACTTGATTTACAAGCTTGGAGGTATTGACAAGCGTGTTATCGAGAGGTTTGAGAAAGAAGCTGCTGAGATGAACAAGAGGTCATTCAAATATGCCTGGGTGCTTGACAAGCTTAAGGCTGAGCGTGAGAGAGGAATTACCATTGATATTGCATTATGGAAGTTTGAGACCACCAAATACTACTGCACTGTTATTGATGCTCCAGGACATCGTGATTTCATCAAGAACATGATTACTGGAACTTCCCAGGCTGATTGTGCTGTCCTTATCATTGATTCCACAACTGGTGGTTTTGAAGCTGGTATTTCCAAAGATGGACAGACTCGCGAGCATGCTCTACTTGCCTTCACCCTTGGTGTCAAGCAAATGATCTGTTGCTGTAACAAGGTATAATCCTGGTCTTATTTAGTCATAAATACCTTCTGTATGTTAAGAGTATTTATTTATTAGCTGTTTTCTAATGATGTAAGTTGTGAAACTTTTGTTAACAGATGGATGCCACTACCCCAAAGTACTCTAAGGCCAGGTATGAAGAAATTGTGAAGGAAGTTTCTTCCTACTTGAAGAAGGTTGGTTACAACCCAGACAAGATTCCATTTGTTCCCATCTCAGGTTTTGAGGGTGACAACATGATTGAGAGGTCCACCAATCTTGATTGGTACAAGGGACCAACCCTTCTCGAGGCTCTTGACCAGATCAATGAGCCCAAGAGACCCTCAGACAAGCCTTTGAGGCTTCCCTTGCAGGATGTCTACAAGATTGGTGGTATTGGAACTGTGCCAGTGGGACGAGTTGAAACTGGTGTCTTGAAGCCCGGTATGGTGGTGACTTTTGCTCCCACTGGCCTGACAACTGAAGTTAAGTCCGTGGAGATGCACCATGAAGCTCTCCAGGAGGCCCTTCCAGGTGACAATGTAGGATTTAATGTGAAGAATGTTGCAGTCAAGGATCTCAAGCGTGGTTTTGTTGCCTCAAACTCTAAGGATGATCCTGCCAAGGAGGCTGCCAACTTCACATCCCAAGTCATTATAATGAACCATCCTGGCCAAATTGGAAATGGTTATGCTCCTGTGCTTGACTGCCACACTTCTCACATTGCTGTCAAGTTTGCTGAACTTGTGACCAAGATTGACAGGCGATCTGGTAAGGAGATTGAGAAGGAGCCCAAATTCTTGAAAAATGGAGATGCAGGTTATGTTAAGATGATTCCCACCAAGCCCATGGTGGTCGAAACTTTCTCCGAGTATCCTCCTCTTGGGCGTTTTGCCGTGAGGGACATGCGTCAAACTGTGGCTGTTGGAGTCATCAAGAGTGTGGAGAAGAAGGACCCCACTGGAGCCAAGGTCACCAAGGCTGCACAGAAGAAGAAGTGAATACATTTTTGAGTTTCTTCAAGTACATGCGATCATAGTTACATTTATAGTTATACACAGAACAGTGGTTCCTTATTAGTATTTTATTTTTTGAGAGTCTAGGTGATTTTACTTGTTATAGTTTTACTTTTATGTATCAGCCGTTTCATTGCAGCCACATACCTTTAAAAACTGGATGGGTTCTTGATCGGCGGTGGTGACTTTTCTATTTTATAATCTGTATGGGAAATCTTTTTGCACAAGCAGCTACAGGGTTTTTAGTTTTGCTCCTTTGCTGCCGAGGGATGTTATAAGTAAATTGCATTTTACATTTTATAAGTTTTGTTGGATGTTTTTGTTCTTTCATAATTTGGTCAGACATTGTTGGTATAGCTACATGACTTGGACATTGATTTGATTTTAGGGATGACAAGAGGGCAGGTTGAGGACGGATTTGATCCTTCTCATCTCCGTTCCTGTGAACGGCGGAATAGAAATGGGTATAAAAGAGCTAGGTTTAGAATTTTAATGCCTATTCTTAGACCGGTTAGATTTTAGCAGGTTCAAATATGTCCGTGGGTAATTCATTATATTCTTTTTTATAATTTTAATTTACTTATATATTTAAATAAATTATATATTAACTTTTTAATTATATTTTAATTCAAATAATATATACCAGTCAAAAAATTAAATTCAAATAATATATTAATATAATGAATAAAAATAAATTAAAGTTAAAAAATTAAGAATTTAATTATGTTTTTAATTAGATGTATATTTTTAAGTTTTGTTATTTAATTATTAAATTAATTGATTTATATTTTCAAAAATTATAATAATAAAATCTTTAATATTATATATATATATATATGTTTTGACAAAAAAATTATTAAAAAAATGTAATATGATAGTAACATATATAATTTGATATTCATTTTTATCTCCAGTTAAATAGTTTGAATAATATTCGTTCAAAATAGATATTTATTATTAAAATTGGGACAAATTTGGAACGATTATGTTTGGGTTAGGGTAGAATCAGCAGGTTATTTGATGTATGGACCGAAATTAGCTAGTACATAATTTCTTTCTATTTGTTAGACTTTTGTATCGTGAACTGATGTTTAATTAATTAAAAAAATGTTATGGTTCTTTATAAAATACTACTATAACCTTAGTATAACCTAGTATTTTTTTAATAATAGTATTTTTGTAATAACTAAATTACTTTATACATTTACATAACTTTTATAAACTGATGTTTAATTAAAAAAATGTTATGATTCTTTATAAAATACTACTATAACCTTATTATAACCTAGTATGTTTTTTAATAATAGTATTTTGTAATAACTAAATTACTTTATACATTTACATTACTTTTATAACCTGACGTTTTTAAACAAGCTTAATAATTTTTTTATTTAATCATGAAAAATTTATTCTCATCTATATTTTATATATTTATAAAACTGTCCAGTACTTTGTCACGTGTCAAATGACCGGATGCTAGACAGTAGATTTTTTTTTTTTTTTTTACTTTTTTCTTATAAAAAATTCTCACTCTGTTTTTTTTTTTAAATCCGTGCAACAAAAAGGGTTCACACCTAGTATTTATAATAACTAAAACAAATGAAAACATTAATGTGAGTTGTGTCTAATATTTCTATAAGTGCTTATTGAGCTTTGGTGCATGTTTTAACCTTGATGAATTTTTGGGACTCAATTCACTTATTCTTTTTTTTAAAAAAAATTAGTAAATTTTTCTTTCAATAAATAATAATAAATTAAGCAAACTCTTTCTAGGATTGTTTTTTAACGTGTTTGGATAAGTGTTTATAATTAAGGGTTCTCTTATTAATTGATATGGGATCATTTAAATTCAAAGTAGAAAGTTTTTGTTAAAAAGTGTTATTAATGTATTTTTATTATCACTTTTAATGAATTATAATAAAAACTTTTTAATACAATTAATCGTTGGTTCGAGTGTTATTAGACTTAGTCTCATCTCAATTTTAATCAATAACAAAACTAATAAATATTACTTAACAATAACATGATAAAAAAAACTTTCAATTAGGACACTAAGACCATACCTAATTCGACAAGGTCAATAAAAGTTAATTAATTAATAATATGATAAATTGAAATTTTATTCTAAAATATTTATAGATTAATTAGTTTAAGTGATGATTATATATAATGATATTACTCATAATTTAAGGAATAACTTTTCAATCAGAGTATGAGTTTTATTGTTAATAGCTCAATAAATATATTCATTTTTATGATAAATGAATGATATTTTATTGATAAACTTCACAATAAATTTAGGATATAAAAATAAATCAATTAATAATTAATTAATTGAAAGTAATCATATTTTTAATAATTACGACAAAAAACTTTATAATTTTTTTTCTTATGTAAAAATATTTTAGTTTGTAATACAAAATATTAGCTTTTAGTAAAATCTTTGAACAAGCAGGGGTGTGAAAGTGAAATAAAAAATGTGTATGTTGAGAATATTGAGAAAAAAAAGAGTGGAGAGCAAAAGAAGGATGTGAATAGCACGGGCCTTTTACTTTCATTTCTAGGCCCAAAAACAGTGAGAAAGATTCATATACTCTCATCACAACCAATGGTGAGTTATCCACAAGAATGTGTCTGACTATATGTAATATTAATTATTATAAATTGTAAAATTAAATTAGTTTGCTTCTGTTTGATTATGTTCATTCAAACTAAACAGCAATACATGTCTCCAATTATACAAACCAATCTGCAACCAATCTCCGCACCTCATATCAGAACTTCGATTAAAATTGTTAGCACATTAAATGAAAGCTACCACACCAATCAACCACCCTTGGGAGGCAAAATAAAACGCCTTGTTCTCACCCAAGAAGGTAGAACAAAGCTCAACATTTACCCAGATAGAGAGTTCTATGCATTTCCACGCTTTGTGAAACATGTAGATGATGGCTTCATTTCTACACTGACCAATCTTTACAGAGAGAGATTGAGACCTGACATGGAAATTCTTGACCTCATGAGCTCTTGGATTAGCCATCTACCAAGTGATGTCAAGTACAAAAAAGTGGTGGGGCATGGGTTGAATGCACAAGAGCTTTCAAAGAATCCTAGGTTGGATTTCTTTGTTGTGAAGGATCTCAACAAGGATCAAGAGTTTGAATTTGAGAGTTGCAGTTTTGATGCAGTGTTATGCACAGTTAGTGTGCAGTATCTCCAACAACCAGAGAAGGTTAGGTACTACCTTTTATTCTGAGTTTAATTTAAGGTTTAAATATCTTTTTCATTCATGAATTTTTTTTTTCATTTTCTTTCTTGTAAATTTATTTTTTTCATTTTATTTCTTACATTTGTTTTATTTTCGTTCTTAAAACATTTTTTAGATAACATTTGTTTATTGTTCAAAATATTTTTTTGCGATTTCAAAGCGCTATCTAAAGCATTTAAGGATGACAAACAAAAACACATTTTACAAATACTATGACAAAAAAATAAATTTGTAGGAACAAAAATGAAAAAATGCTAAATAATAGGGAAAAATATATTTAAACTTTAATTTAATACACATGCACTGTTAATGTAAAATATATATATATATATATATATTATGAACTAATCAAAATTATTCTTGATATAACTTTTAAAATAATTATTTTAAGAGTTTAATTTTGATGTATTATATATCAATATCATTTTAATTTTTTTTACATGGTTGATGAATAAAAAACATGATAGATTTAACTTTGAAGATAATTATTGTAAAAATAAACTTATGTACATGAGAAATTTGATTATAAAAGTATTTTTACACTGTCAATGTATATATTATTTTTTATTATTTTAAAATTAATAAACTTAAATAATAAATTTATTATGCATGATGATGGATGATATGATTGTGTCAATGCATATATTATTTATTCTTATATTATTTCCCAAAGTCAAATTCTTCTTTATTTTTTATAATTTCAAGAGATTTTGCTATGGAATAGTCTAAAAAAACCCACAATAATTATACACAAAACTAGTGAGATACAAAAATAAAAATAACAAGAGTTTGTATTTGATTACTGACTTGCTTAATATTAATGAAACATCACGAATTTACTATAAGGAGGAGATATATATGCAGGTATTTGAAGAGGTTTTCCGGGTACTAAAGCCAGGAGGGGTATTCATTGTGAGTTTTAGTAACAGAATGTTTTATGAGAAAGCCATAAGTGCATGGAGGGAAGGGACTGCTTATAGTAGGGTACAACTTGTGGTTCAGTACTTTCAATCTGTGGAAGGTTTCACAGAGCCAGAGGTAGTTAGAAAGCTTCCAAATGCTCAAGAGAACAACATATCACCAATTGGTTGGATCATGAGGCTTTTTGGATTGCTTTCTGGGTTAGATCCCTTTTACGCTGTGATTGCCTACAGGAATTTTAAGCCCATACATGATGCCTGAATTGAGGTTTGTTGTAAAGTGGAAGTAGGCTAATATCTGAAGGTAAAAAAATGTGCTATATTGGTATTTATCACTCATGAAGTTGACATTATATAAGTTCACACTTCATAGACTTCCTTTCACTTAATTTTTTTAAAGGTGAATGGTTATAGAAATTGACATTTTCCTGAAATGCTGCAAGTAAATAACATTGTCGAATCAAATTCAGCCTCACTTGCATTAACCTCAATATTAATCATTAAAGAGTGTGAGAATCAAATACATGACTAGATTTTTTTTTATCGACAAATATTAATGGGTAATTATTAGTTTTTTGTTAGCAGGAGAATCGAACTCTATACAACCTTTTGTTCCCTTCCTTCTTCTTTTACCAACCCAACCAATCCTATAACTTCAAATACAGGGCTACATGCTTAAGTTAACCTTGAAAATCACAAGCAATAGCAAAAATCAGAAGGGTTAATTACCGAATAATACAATGTCAAGACTCAATAACGCATTTTAGTATCAACAAGTCGTTGATCTTGGACTCGGTTCCCTTAAGTAAGGTCAAATGTTCGAGTCTTGTGGATGAAAAAATATGGTTGGAAGAATAGACCTACTAAAGGTGACTAATCAGGTTCTCCAACGAAAATTAGTTATCAATAAATCTGATAAATACTCTTCACAAATATTATGGTATAAAAAAAAATAAAATAACACATTTTAGTTCAATCAAGAGAGTTTGCAGCAAAATATTGGCCTTGCCACACAATAAGTGATGTAAAGAATGTTGATGTACACTTCCAAGTATAGATACTTGTTTTATTCCTCGCTGGAGTCAGTTCACAAGCAATTTTCTTTGTTTTTCCTTTTTTACCCAAAGCAATAAAAAGACTTGAATGATTTTTTCTGTCATAAGGATAAATGAATAAAAAAATTCATAATAATTATTCCAAGCTCAAGTTCGTTGTATTTACATTCAAGGTTGTGTTCGCCTTGACTCACATGGAGCTCATAGTTCTTTTTTTGAAGACACTAGGGTGGATTAAGAGAAGAGATCTAGATTTTTAAATAATGTGAGAATTTTTTTTATGTATGAAAATAAAGATAATCACATCATCCATAAGTTCTTAGAGCAACCAAATCTTGTGTTTTATTTCAGTGTCCCAACATGTGTCACTTTGAATAAATACCGAAGGAAAAAGACAATTCTGATTGTACCTTTTGTCTCATGTCATTAGCAACAAAAAAAAAACAGTAAATATGAAATAGGATTGAGAAGGTAAGCATAAGTTCTTGCTCAACATGACTTTAAAACCGTAACTTATCTGGAAAAAACCACATTACTCATCCTACCTGGCACCTATGATTATTTTAAATATTTATAAAAGAATCACTCTCAATCTCAAAATTAATTTAATATCTCTTCTATATTAAAAGATGTATTCATGATAACTTTTGTTCTTTTAAACTGGTAGTATTAAGTTTAAAGGAAATTTTCGGGTTTCATGTGATAGAAAAGTATTAATCAAGCTTAGATAGAAAAGTTGTAGGAAGGATATAAATAAAGAAAAAATTATTTGCCTGTTTGAATGAGTGGAATAAATAATAAATACATGGTATAAAAAGCCTTTCATTCTAATTAAAAAATAATAATTTCAACACAATTTAAGCTTTTTAATTTTTTAATATAAAACTATTATTTATTTACGTTAAAGTCATTTAATTAAAAATAAAACAAAAAAAAATATGAAGTTGCATCTATTAGTTAACTGTGGTTTAGGGCCAATTCTGCTCCAGTTCACATCAACACTAAGAAAACAAATAAATTTTGGTTGGTCCACATTCCTCTTCCTATTTCACTATATTATATCAATTATCAAACGACTCAAATTCCACATATTTTTATATTTTCACTTGTTACCATATTATTCTTTTCGAAATAATGCCAACCAAATGAAGCTGTAGTGTATAAGGCAAGATAATATTAAAAATAGACTAAAATATTTTTTCTATGTAATTTAATGTTTTTTGTTTTTGTTTTTGTTATTTTTTTTGTTTTAATTGTTGAAAAATGTGTATTTTTTTTCTTAAAGTGCTCTAAATAATATTTTTTTTATTGTTCAAAAGTCTTTTTTACTGTTGAAAACACTATCTAAAGTGGTTTACCGACAAAAATAAAATAAATACATTTTATAAGAACTAAAATAATTTTTTTATAAGAATAAAAATGAAAAAAAAAACTAAATTACATGACAGAAAGAGTATTTATTTAAGGCTTAATAATATAATCCTTAAAGTGAAACTAGGGTAGCCCCATTGCAGATTTAGGCGTATATGGAAAAGACTAGTAGAAGCACAAGGGTTGACTAGATAGAAGATAGTCCAATAATTCGAATAGAAGAAGACCTAAAAGTAAAACAAGTCAAACCATTAACAAATACTTTGATGTAAATGGTCTATCTTTGCAATATAAACAAAATTATATACCGTTATGTGGTATGATTCATGTAGTTAATTCCTCCTATATATGAAGACATATTACTTTATAAAACAGCTTATAAATTCATTGTATTGAATTATAGATCAATCTAAGTAAACATCATAGTACTAATATTTTGTTTCTCCTGTTCTTTGCTTCAATTTGTTATATATCATGATATATTATGGACGATGTTTTGAGTAGTAGGACAAGCATGGAGAATCGACCTAGAACCCACATTCTTCTCACCTTGGGACAGCATGATGCCATCAAAGTAAGCTCCAATATGCAGAACACCCATAGCATCAGCTAGAAACAGAGACCAAAGCTGAGAAGGGCAGGTATCCTAAATAAGAAGTTGATCTGTATGGCCCGCACCATACTTTGCAAATCAATTTGTGCAACCTTTCTTTTTTTTATCCGTCCTAATCAAATACAGTACCAGAAAATTTATAACACTTACCCTATTCAACCATAAGAACTAGACCCCTTGGTCAAGCTGTGCAACATTGATGCATATGGTAAGTTACTCAGACGCATATCCTTTCACGCACAGAATCAACTCAATCAAGTGTATATTAAAATAGTCATTTTTACTTTCCCGAGGAAACTATCAAAAATGATTTCTTAATCAAGCTCGCTCCAATAGTTATTAGCCTGGCTATCATCATGTCTCAGCTAATCAATCAATGAACTTGGAAGTAAAGTAATAGCCTCGTTCATTAATATCAGAAGGATCTTAACAAATCACAATGATGAAATGAACATCCACCGAGAGATTTTGACGCTTATCACAATATAGATATGTTTTAATTAAGCATTTAGACAACAAATAAGAACCAAAAGAAAAAGTAACCAGTAGGTTAAAAAATTTGAAGAACTATCATTCTTCTCTTGAAATATATCTCACGTCACGTTTTGCTATCAATACAAGATGCAATTCCGACTCAACATATATCCTATCACAATCTGGGATAATACATATATTTGGTGACTAACTCTCAAGATATACACGTCAAGGGAAGAAAAGGAAAAAAACTAAATGCTATAAATTTCAGGTATAGGGCATTTAACTCCCAGTCGATGAACTATAGTATCCCTGATGTCGCAACAGAGGTAAGCGTTTAGAAAATCTGTATAATCTAAACTCTAAACTCTAAATTCTAAATTTTAGAGTTAGGAAGATCAGAAAAATATATGCGAGCTTTAATGAACTATCATCAAGGCTCGGAGGCTTTTAAAAGCATTTAGAAAACTAGGCCTCTTGACTACAAGAAAGACTTTTGGCTTTCTCAACAGCTTCAATATAGTAATAGAGTCTCCAGAGTGTAGCATCATCCTGCAGAAAATCAACATGGTAAGCATCTTATCATGCTAATCAAGTTTGTAACCGTACAACCAATTAAATTGTAGATATTAAGAGAAATCTACCAAGGTCCAATAAATCCAAAAAGATCCTTTGCAATGGATGGAATACCTATTACATGCACTAAAAGAAATAATTTTTTTTTAAAGCTTAATCATAGAGGAGAAAACTAAAGTTCCAGTAAATTAGAGTCCAATCCAAAAATTTATCTCATACAATTTGAAGATAAATTTAGCAAAACATAAAGATAATAATTTGAAGAGCACAATGAACCCCAAACTTTGTACTCATCTGCAGACTGAAGTTTATTTGGATGGATTACTTAGAATTTCCTGAGCTTTTGTCTCTATTTGTCTTATCTTGTATCTTTAAAATTTCTCTTCCTTCTAGTTCTAGTAGCCTATAATGAAATGTCATTTTGTTTAAGTATTTGGATTTCTTGCTTAAGATTCTTAATTTCATTTTGTAAATCCTTTATAGTAATTTGCTCACTTTGAGTTTTGGGCCGAAGAATTAATTAAGACCCATTTTTATAATTTCATGAATTTTCGTACTTAACTTTTAGAACAAATTACACTCGCAACCCTTGAACTTTTCTCAAATTACAAACACCACCACTCTTTTTTTTTATTCCTACATTAATCTCCTTTATAAAAAAAACTACGTATCCCATTGCCCGGAGGTTCCACGCTATGCGCAGGAAAGGGGGAGAGATATTGTACACAGTCTTACCCTTGCATTACATTAATCTCCTTTATGTTTGAAAATATTATACTAACACCTCTCATATGTTACACTAACCTCCTACAAGGGAGGTGACTATAATTGTTAAAAAAATTATTGTCTAATTACACAATCTCAAGGGTTGTTAGTGTAATTTACTCTAATTTATATGTAATAAGTTCATATCATAGTTATCAATCCCGGATAGCGGAGCGGAGCGGCCGAGCCTCAAAACTGGGATAGCGGGATAGCGGTAGCGGGATGACCGCTATTCTAATGTTTTTATATATGTATTAAAAAATTTATAATATAAATATATAAGCTGAAAAAGAGAAATATAATTAGAAATTCATGTACTAATTATCATTAACAATAAAAACTCTTAAGCAAAATATATTACTTAGTCATCATAAAATAAGTAAAGTGTATTAATAATAAAAAAAAACTGTAAATAGCAACTATCTAAATTAAAACTTAAAAGTCCATTAAAAAAATGTAATATGAAACTACAGAAAGAAAAAAAGTGGGTACAGAAAGCAAATTAGGCCCAAATAATATAAAGCTAGCATATAATCTGTCTCCTTCTCTTCGCTACTGCCTCCTCCTCTTCGCTGCTGCGCTGTTTTTCTTTCTAGTTTCCATTACAGTTCTTATGAGCTGTTTTCATCCAAATCAGTGACCTCCAAAGTTGCAACGGAGCCGCCAGAGGAGAAGAAGAAATGGCCGTCGGAGGTCGCGCGGAGAAGGGAACCAAGGCCGCGCCGGAGGAAGGAGGTTTGCGCACAGGGAGAAGGAGGTCGCGCGGGAGGGAGAAGAGAAACCAAGGCCGCGAGCGCAGGGAGAAGAGGGAACCAAGGCGCGCGCCAGGGAGAGGAGAACAGGGAGGAGAATGTTGACTTCGTCGCGCGGGAGGGAGAAGAGCAAGAATGTTCGAGATCGCAGAGGGAAAAGATGAAAAAACCCACGTAAATGGGTTATTTTTTGGGCAGTTTCGACATTTCACAAGCCAAACGCAAATCGCGGCCGCGTCACCCGCAATCGCGGGCGCGACGTCACTTCCCTGTCGCGGCCGCGTCACCCGCAATCCCAAACTGCACCGCTACACTGCCCACCGTAGCGGTGCCAGGCCGCTCCGCTCCGCCCCGCCGCTATAGCGGCCGCTCCGGCCGCTATTGATAACTATGGTTCATATTTCTTTTTTGTAGTTTCCACTTGAAAAAATTCAAGTCTCACATTAGCTAGAGATAAGGTCAAGATAGAGTATATAAATGAGGAAATAATTCTCACCCTATGAACTAGCTTTTGGGGTTGAATTAAGTCTAGACCTACATTTTAAGATGGTATCAAAGCCTATTCTTGATTCATTCAAAGGGCCACCCAACATGATCTATGCACTAAGCCCAAAAAGTGCACGATGTGAGGGGATGTGTTGAGAAAAAACCAAGTCCCACATTGGCTAAAGATAAGGCCAAGATAGAGTATATATGTAGGGGACAACCTTCACCCTCTGAGCTACCTTTTGTGATTTAGTTACGTCAAAACTCACATTCTAAGATATAGAAGTGTTTAGTGTAATTGTGTATCTTGGATGACCACACTAATCCTTTATTTATAATGAGCAAATAGGATCTACATTAGTTATATAGAATCAACCTAACTTAAGTGATAAAGAACAAATCCCTAATTGCTCTTTAATCATAAATAAGAGAATAATATGTAATCTATCAGTTTCTAAGTCAATATTGATATCTTTTAGGCTTCCTAAACCATTGTGACGGTTCTTAAAACATCAAGTGGTATCCAGAGCCTAATCCTTGTTGAATTCTTCTTCAAGTTCAGTTCTTAAAAGGTAAAATTCTGCACCATTGAAAATCTAAAAAATCATTTTCATTCCTAGTGTTCTTGTTTTAGTAAAAAAAGTCTGGTGTTATTGGCTTTCTTGTGAATTCCGCCAACTACCCTAGTGTTTTTCTTCAAGTTCTTGTTAAATTCTTGTCTTCTTGTTCTTCATGTGTTCTTGATTTTTTCTAATTTCCTAGCTTGATTCTTGTAATCTAGTGTTAATTAATGTTTTTGTGTTGTATGACCACTTGTTTTGATTCTAATTTCATGTCTAAACTGAATTGAGTTGTTAGAAGCAAACTTTTACAATTGTTATACATAGTTTTTGTGATTCATCAAGTTTCTTTAAGAATTCTTGAACTTGTATCTAAAGAAAAACAAAAAAATGCAGCCCAAAGGTTTATGAAATTGTGGCTGGAAAAATAATTAAAGTGCAGTCCAAAAAGTTTGTGAATTGTGGCTGGAAAAGCAATCAAAGTGCAGCCAAGAAAGTATTGATTTGGTGGATGGAAAAATTCAAAGAAAACAGAATTTAGAAGCAAAGAAAAGTTGCAAAAGTTACAAGTTTAAAAAATTCTTTTGAACACAAAACCAAGTAAACTTGTATGACATGCAATTTTAGTGAAATTTGGCTTCTAACAATTGAATTTGAGTGGTATATCCTCCTAGTGCAGTTTGGTATAGCCCATATTATTCCTTGAGTTGTCTCATTAAATTCCAATTTGAGTAATGTTTTTCTAAAATTTTGCTCTTGTGGCTTGTCTCTTAAAATTCCAAGGTTTTGTCTTAGTGTTTTCTTGTTCTTTGGACTCTTGAGTCTAGCCTAGAATTGTTTCCTATTTTACTATAGTAAAGAAGCTTGATTGGATTGAGAGTGTTGCTTAAGAACTATAGAGCAGCTAGAGTGGAAAAAGGCAAGAGAGAACATTAAAGAAAAAGCCTAGATAAAGAGTGCAAACACGAGTGTGAGTGACAAACACTTAGAGAGTGGTGAAAATTTTCTTATATACTTGTGTTTTGCTAATCATTTCTTTTGAAGGATGACCTCAAGTGGAGAAGATGCTTTATCACCTAGGACCTCTAGGTTGATGAAAGCCATACAAAACAAATGGAAAACTTGCAAACTAAAATGGATGCAAAATTTGAGGAGTTACAAAGGAAGACTCAAAGAAGGAGTAGTCCAAATGGTAGTGTGGATGGAGAGGCTCATGGTAGTAGGAGGATGAGTGAATATGCTTCTTCTCATGGAGGAAATTATTATGATGAGAGGAGTGAGAGGGAGGAGAGGAGAGAAAATAATAGAAGAAACAATCATAGGAGGGAAAATAGAGATGAGGGAGATTGGAGACTTAGGAGAGAAGAAAGAGAAGGGAGGAATGGAGGATTGAGTGGAGTGAAAATAAAAATTCCAAAATTCTATGGTGATAATAATCCCGAAGTTTACTTTGAGTGGGTGATGAAAGTAGAACAAATTTTCTCATGCCAACAAATTGATGAAGAAAAGAAATTATGAAGGTTAACGGGAAGTAAATGCTTATTAGGAATTCATTTCCTAATGAGAAGTAAAGGCTTAATGGATTGCTTATTGGGAATTAATTTCCTAGTGGAAATTAATTGCTAAGTGGAAATTTAGAGAGATGCTTAGCCTATAAATAAAGAGAACTATGTAATTCAGAGCAATGTTGTTAAAAAGCGACCATGGCAATGTCATGGTGGATTTCTCACAAGCCACCATAAAATGGCAATGGCATGGCAAGATATGGCAGCCACTTTTTGTGCTCCGAACATAGCAGAAGCAATGACCACGGTGGAACGAAAAGAGGCAAAGATGATGGAGCACAGATGAGCGGCGAAAATCTAATGCGAGAGAAAGAAGAAAATATGGGTTTTAGGTGTTCTGATCTGATCCAAAGTTAAAAAACCCTATAACCCTGACCTAACTCATACCCCAAAAACATTAATAATAATTAAAAAAAAACTCACCACCCACCCAAAAACCCAACTCCAACAACCACCCACCAATGACTATCACCGACGATCTCTAGCACCCTCAACCTCACTATTTTGCCTTGTTTCTTTGACTCAGCTTATGTTCATGTGACCTCACCTTGTTTCTCTCTAGCTCAACCCTTTATGAGATGCCCTCAACCTCATCGTTGTTTTACCTTCAACCACTGCAATTTTATATCATATGTTGCAACGCCATCTGCCATATCTATATGGCGAATTTTTGGCTAGCCACCATAGTTTGCCATCCACTATCAATAACACTGATTCAGAGTTGAATTGGAATGAAATCTAAGTCTTTTGCTTTTGTGAGAGCTTCCCTCAATTTTACGACAAAAAACTAATTTGATCATATTAAAGAAACTTGTGGCAATCAAACCTATGACTTATCACTCACCTTCAAGGCAATCTGTCCTATTTCTGTGATATAATAATGCTAATCAATTAACATAGATATACACCCATTTAGAATATTACCTCTTTTTCCAAATCAACAAATATTTCGTCACAATTTTGTTCTTCTATTGGCCTATTTCGACAAATTAACTCCACTACACGGTCAAGATTTCCTGCCGGCAGCTTCTGAATTAAACTCTGTAGCTTTTGTTTCTCAGCAAGGGTCATGGACCTGTAAATAGGAGTCAGAATGTATACTTTTTGTAAGAATATGCCTGATACATACTAAACTAAACGGAGAAAAAGAGTAACAATGTAGGCTAGAAGCTCTTTTCAGGTCCTCAACAAGATGCTTTGAACATTCAACTAGGCAAAGGCTAGCAGCAAAAGAAAACATGCACTAGACTAGAGAAACTAAAGAAGCACACTTTATGTTCATTTGTCATAAAATTTGTATTAAAAAAATAATGTTCAATTACTTTTATAAAAACATTTCACACCAGATTAATATATAGAGTGATCATGCTTGTATGTAGACCATGTTTACAAAACATAAATTATAATTAAAAATCATTTTCCATCTTGTATTGCTTCATAAGAGTAACATATTTGAATCATAAATATAAAGTTTTACTACTTTATTTTCAACTTCAGCAATTTGTCGCATCCATGATCAACTAGAAAATATTTCACGACTATAATAATTGTTAAGAAAAGACATTGAGGCAACCATTCGTGTATGTGAATCACTCACTGAAAGATGTTATCTATAGAGGGAGTCATAATTAAGGATTTGCAAAATATGCCTAATTACTATAATTACATAAAAGCAATCCCCAAATATCCTTTTTAACTATAAACCTCCTTTTCAAGCCAAAGCATAAAAATCATATGCACCCCAGCTTGTTACATAAATAACCAATTCAAGAACCTCTCAATTATGTGGTAAAGACATCTGCCAATTGATCGTTTGAATTTATAAAGGTATTTGTAATGTCTCCAAATTAGATCTTATCTCCAATAAAATGAGAATCTACCTCAATGTGTCATCAAATACTGGATTTGAAGCAATAGGTTACTTGATTATCACAAACATGGGTCACTTATGAGATATTTCCAAACATCAATTCTTTAAGCCAAATAAGTTCACAAGTGGATGAAGCCATAGCTCTATACTCAGCATCTGCACTTGATTTTACCACATGTTTCTTGCTTTTCCATGACATCAAGATATCACCAATAAAAATACAATACCCAGAAGTAGATCTCTTATCAGTGGGAAAGCATGCCCAATCTATACATCAAAATATCCCAAAATGCAAGTATGACCCTTTGCCTCCATACAGTAAACCTTTTCCTAGAGCTCCCTTGACCTTGATATATTTTAGAATACAAATAATGTATTTTTCAATGGTCTCCTTGAAGAGGTCTACATGACTCAACCTCAAGACTTTGAAGCCAATGATACTTCTCTGATGCATAGTGCACACTTCACAAAGCAATTTATGGGCTCAAATAAGCCCCTAAAGCTTGATTTGAGAGACTCAAGACTACCTTACAGGAGTTTGGGTTTAAAGACAGTAACTGTATAGCTGTTGGTGTATGTGGATGATATAATCATCACTGGCAACTCCTCCTCACTAGTTCAGCACCTCATTACCAAGTTGGATTTTGTTTTCTCCCTTAAGTAACTTGGTATCCTTGATTATTTGTTAGGGATAGAAATTCGCCCTTAGTCTAATGGCACTCTCCTGATGACTTGAATAAAATATATCAAAGACTTGCTATTGAAAGCCAGCACGAAAGAAGCCAAGCCTATCTCATCTCCTATGGTTTTAGGTTGCAAGCTATTAAAACAGGGTGTTGATTTACTGCCTGGCCCATGACCAATCTTTCTACATATTTGTGGTGCAGGCTTTGCAGTTTGTCTGCCCAGAAATAAGATTCTCTATTATGTCTGCCCCTCATGAATCTCATTGGGTTGCAGTTATAGAATCTAAGATATCTTTAAGATATCGCAAAGGTACTCTTCAATGTTATCTTCAGCTACCCCAAGCTGCTCTTTCATATCCATTTAGGCTACTACTTGGGACCTAATTTGTTTTCTTGAAGGTCTAGGAAGAAAACTGTTGTGGCCAAATCAAGCAGAGGCTGAATACCCCATTGCATACCTTCTTTGGATTCAAACCTTATTTAATGATTTAGATTCAAATCCTAGTCACTATTACATTTAGGATTGATATTGCGTTTTATGAGTTTGATATACATAATCAGAGATTTCAAACCAACATTGGATTTTTTTTAAGAGATATGGAATAAAAAACCCGCCAATGGCATCAAATTTATTGTCGTATTATATTAGTGCCAACTGATTTAAATCTGTATAACAAAATACACAACAATAAAGCATGCAACAAGAAGCCATTATTCCTCTAATATCCACATAAAAGAATCACAAAATACCTGCACTTGAACATTATAGTATCAAGAAGTAACTCAAGTTGTTCTTCCATATACCCTAGCTAAGAGTCAACATTGAACACCAATTAGATAAACATATTATATCATAAAACAAAGGCTTCAGTATCATTACTTTCTAATAGAAATCATACATTAATTACTATGATTTTGATACACACATATAAGACATTAAGGGGGTGTTTGGTAAGGGAAGTCTTTTAAGTTTATCGGGAATCTTAGATTGGAAATATTAAATTCCTATGTTTGGTACGACAATTCTAAAAATCACTTTTAGAAATCTAACATTTCCAGGAATTGTTTTTTAATTTTATTACTAATACTTTCCCATGGGACAGGGTGGAAATCCAAGATTCCCATGAAGAGGGAAAGTTTTTAGTAATTATGTCTCTCGTTCCTAGAAATATTTTAGACATACCAAACATATTTATGACATTTTCAGGAAACATTATTCCCAATAATATAATTCTCAGGAATCATGATTCCCAATGATGGAAAAAGATTCCATATACCAAACACCCCCTAAAGATGATGTTCATAGCTTTGAACACACAAAGAGAAGTTTGAAAAAATTACTGTTCTAGATAGATCATTGGAATATTTCGTCACCATCTCTGCAACCTCCACACTATCATTCTCTAGTAGGAACTGAACATCATCAGTAGTCTAAAACAAATGGATGAAAGTATAGAAGTTAGTTTGCCATTTTGAAGCACATTCTTGCACATGTAACATTGTATGCATTAGGAATACAAGCACACTTCTAAGCATGTGTTTGAATTATACTGTACACACCCAGCTGGTGCTTTGAATTCAATCTTCCTTTCATCCTCTATGAATTGATTAGGCGGTTACTTACCACTACCTAGATCAATTTTTGAAAACATACGCACCAATCAATTGATCAAGTATTTCTTCTGATAGAAGAATAGGTTAAATTTAAATTATTTTATTGATGACTACTGCCTAGGTTGTCCTCACACAATCTCCAAGAACCATCTTTCTTTGGAGCAAGGAAAGTTTGCCAAGCTCAAGCATTGTTTCATTCTTCTCAAAACCACATTCTTGAAGTTTCAAACTAATAATATAGGAGACCCAAATGATTTAAACTATTAGTCAGACCAATGCATCTGGGATAAACTTGTCGGGACTAGTGCACCTAGGACATAGACAGGGCCAATGCATCTGGAACAAAGACAAGGGCCAACACATCTGGGACATAGACAAGGGCCAAGGCATCTAGGACAAAGACGATGCCAATGCATTTAGGACAAAGTGAGGCCAATGCATCTGGGACCAAGTTGTCGGGACTAGTGCATCTGGGATAAAGACAACAGCCAGCACATCTGGGACATAGACAAAGGCCAGTGCATCTAGGACAAAGACGAGGCCAGTGCATCTAGGACAAAGATGGGTCATTGCATCTAGGACTATGCAGGGTCGGTGGAAGCCATTGTCAAGAGAGACAGGAACCACAAACGCAAACCAAACAGTACTTAAAAAGTGCAGAAAATAAGGCCCGAAAAACGAAAACAGTAACGGAATGGCCCGAAACTGACCGGGCTTTATGCACCTCAGTCTGACAAGCCTATCGTTGAAGACAATGACTGAAAAGATGGCCGGACGCGCTGCCACGTGCCAAGAACAAGGGCTGTTCGTTGGCCAGTCAAGAACACACGTGTGAGTATGCGTGACAGCGTGAGTGTGTCTTTAGGGACACGTCCGGTGCAGATGAACAGATCGGGGGAAGGCACACCCCGAGCAGGTATTAATACAATCAGAATATTAATTTTGATTTTCAACAATAACTTAATTATTTTTTATTTTGTGGAAATTTTCCTTTTTTTACTTTATGAATTAGTATTTAATAAAATATTTTAATATTAGATAATAATCTACAAATACAAAAATGTGTTAAACATGTGGTATGTTATTATGAAATTCATATATACATATATACATATATATAAACAAGCTATTCATGAGTTATTAATATCAAACTTGTAAAACTTAGACTGGACTCATTTAAATAATCAAGCCTAATCTCAAGTTTGAATTTGTTTATTTAATTAAACAAACGAGCTTGATCAAACATTTAATGAGTCGAGTTTGAATAGCTTAGCTCATGTACACCCTTAATCAAATCAAATACATGACAAAATGTATACCTTCCTACTGCATTGAGGATTGACATTAGTAGTTTGTTCAAGAAACCTGTCTGAAGATGAAGATGAGGACATCTTTAGCTTTTTACAAGAAACTTGCATTACATCGTCAGATGCAGGTGCTGTATCATTCAATGATTGTGATTTACTTTTTAGGTTTGCTTGCAAATGATATGCTGAAAAAACAGGGTCTACCACCTGCTTTAACATTTAAATAGTCAGTAACATGTCTAAAATACCATAAATAAATCCTCAAGACAGCAAACATATCACGTACCAACTGAAGAAGGTAAACCACATGCATAAATTTTGAAATGGAAGCCATGAGAATAGATTTAATATAAATAATAAAACATTCACATTTAGAATTTCCTAAACTAAATCCTCAATCAGTATCATGTAATAATTTGAAATTTGGAAGTGAAGGGGATAGGTGGCCTGGATGATAACCTTCAACATAATTGCATCCCAATCTCAAATACTGGGGTGCCAATTGAGCTATATCGTTTATTAATCAATATCATTTGATTCGCATATAAAAAATCATAAGTTAAAAATCTTGTTAGAAAAATATCTGATGATATCAACAACAACAACATTTTTCTCTATTTCATTTCAACAAATCTTATAAAAAAAATCCCTCTTAATAAATGAGCGAATGGGAAATAAGGCCAAAAAAAGATTAATAGGAATATCATCAAGATTGTTGAAGTGTACAAAAGTCAAACCCATGAGTTCTATTTGACTAATGAAGAAAGTACTTACAGCTTTGAGCCAATGACAGCTCCAACATTGACTAATAACAAGAACAGGTTCAAGATGCTTAATGTACCTGATCAACTTCGGACGAAAGAGCAATGACACTCTGTCTGAGCAGTGATTTTAATTTGTCCTTTTTAAAGTCTGAAAGGCAAGCTCCAACAGCATTACTATACAACGGACCAGAACAGTTATCACTCTGATTGACTAAATTCTTCTTTCTTCCCTCTTCACATTTGCTTTCAGGTAGCTCAGGTGTTTGGGTAGAAACAGGAAAAACATCCTCATCTTGTGACAATAAATTTACTACTTCAGAAGAGTAATACCCAAAGTAATCAGGTCCTACTCTTTCATATTTATCAGATGCAACAAAACTTTTTGAGGCAGTTGACATGGCAGAAAATGGTGAAGCACAGCAAGTATCAGCTACATTAACCACAAAAAACTTGAAATTAATAGTAATATAAATAGATACTGGCCAATGAAATGAAAGGGCTTGAGAATGCTCATCCAATAAGAAACTAAACTAAATTTAGATAAGAGAACAGAGGTTTACATAATTGCTGCAAGAAAAACTCAGATTATTATGCTCTGCCACTTCTGCTCTGAGCATGTTCAGGCAGTCACCTCAGTCTGGGGCAAACACCAAATCTTTTGTCAGTCTAATTAAAACACTCAAAATGGAACTCTTTTTTTTGTGTGAACATAATGAAGATTATTTTACAAAAGCAGGAAATCTAAAAAAATAATGAGTATAAATAAAAAAAGGCCCCCATATGGTGGCCTTCACATAATAAGAAAGCTGAATGATACTTATGATTTTTCCTTGTTCCCACCCCTTTTAGTTTGCAAGTTGTAATTCCAATCATAATAAACCTGATCTAATCTAGTAACCTCTGAGTAGACTTTTTCTAGTGATTTTCAATTGTTCATTTGCTCTATCTAAGTTATTTCTACAAACAGACATGATGTAAAGCTCAATTAAGCCTAAGATCCAGTTCAGAGCTGCTATGCCTTTTGACTATTATTCCTTTTGACAGTAGAGGCCATAAATTGTTTTCCATTATTTTCTTTTTCTGATGTTGCTTCTTCAATTGCTTCTGAAAAGCCACAAATGCTTTTAAGTTTTAACGAACAATTTGTTACATCGTTTTCAAAGCTGCTGCCTGCTGTCAGTGTTGAAGATATGAAATACAAAAGAAACCTTCAGCCTCCCTAAAATATAATCCTATTAGAGTTTAAGAAATTAAAAAAATTAGAGAAAATCGTGAGAGAATTTTCAAATAAATTTGATGCTATTGATGAGAAAATACTGAATACATGTTGTAATTTGCAGACATATATTTACACAATTCTCCAACAGAGCTATCTGCTAGGATGTTATAACCTATGAAGCACGGACTCTGACACGAACACTGGACACGGACACTTTGACACAAAATGTCTAAAATATAGGACATGGGGACACCGCATACACACACAAAGATGATACTTTAATGAAATGAAATATGAGTAACATAAAACAAAATGTCTAAATTGATGATATATTCATATTTTAAAACCAACTTTCGATGTTTTTGCAAGTGTCTAAGTTGTGTAAAGGTGTTAGCTTAAGTGTTCAAGCCAACAAAAAGTAAATTTTAAATTGAAAACCTAATAAAAAGTGTCCGGTTGTGTCGATGTCCGAAACGTACGGTGACTCTTCAAACAAGAGGTATCCGTGCTGATATTTATGAAAAGAATGAGTAAGCAACTGCAAGTTACAATTATAGTGTAGTATGCTGATATTTTTCTGCCTAAAGCATGTTAATGTTTTAGTGCATAGTTGCAACCGTAGTATGCTGATAGACAGAAAGGATAATCAGGCTTTTAGTAGAAAATCATAGTGTAGTAACCCTTTTAGGTATCAAACCCTTCCGTTCGGCATACTCGTCGTTGTCTTAGGATGTCGGTGACCGATCATCAGCTCGGCGGCCGAACAATCCTCTCTTTGGTAGGACCATCTCTTATCTCACCTCCAAGGCCACATCACACATCGCTGATATAACCACTTTGGGTGTGTTTCTGAAGATCTTGGGATAACAGTTAAACGATAATATGGGAAAAACCACCACCGGAATATCGGAGAAGCTTTGGGCACGAGGGGGAAAAAGAAATGAATTGATTAAGCTAAGAAAACAAAACACACTTTGAATGCTTCTGGCTAAGTCTATGGAACCCTAGAGGAAACCTATGCCGGAACAGTATCTTAAAACCTCTAAACTACTTCCCAATGCTCCTCTAGTGGTTGAGAAATGAGAAAGAAATACACGCACCTTCTTGACAATGTAACTAATTTCACACCTAGTGGTGGTAGCATATTGCAAAGCCCCTAAAATGGATTTAAATAGAGCATGAAGGAATGGCAACGGACACGGGGCGGGTACGGGTAGTGAACCGGGTGCTAAAATATCCATCCGTACCTGGTCCGTGAACCACGGGTACCTGCATATATAATATAAATATCCACGGATATTTATGAATATTAAAAAAGTTGAAAAAAATCTTTTTTTTAATAAAACAAAGAAAAATATATAATGATTAATAATTTCACTAGAATTAGCCTCTTTAAAACATATTAATTGCATAACTTCAAACATAAATTTAAATAACATTAGTCTTTTTAAAATATTAGTTAAAATAAAATTAGTCTATCAAAAATATAAGTTCAATAAGAACATTATTTCAATTCCTTAAGTCTAAATATAATAAAAATAACTTTAGCTTCCATTTTATAATAATATTTTATTCTTCAACAATCTTATTATTCAATTAATATATATATATATATATGTATGATTAAATTTGGAAGTATAATCATACATGAAAACTTAACATTTTAATTTAAAAAAATGCATGAATTTTAAAAAAACTCACATGATTTTTTAAGTAGTCACATGCCATTAAATTTTGATCGTTCATGCTTGCTTATACAACCCATATTTAATCATTTCATTCTCATATAAGATAGTTTTCTCTCATATGATATTTTATTTTTGACTTCTTGTACTCTTTCACTCCCATGATAGTTCCAAATGTGTTTCCTCTATATCAAAGTCACTACAAATACATTATTAAATAAATATTGAGAAGAAAGAAAAAAAAAGTTTTCAATTGTGAAAACATGAAGAATTTAAAACTTTTCTTGTGCATTAAAGAACATCACATTAAACTTTCATCATACAAAATTCAAGAATAAATAAGTAGTTGCTCTTCAAAAGGTCATACATAGGTTAATAACAAAACAATTACAAAATTAAATAAAAAACTTAGCATATTAAAGTTTGAAAATCAAAGACATAAAAATCTCCTAATCCCAATGTCACAACCTATCAAAGCTTTTACAAATCCCTTAAAAAAGAAAAGAAAAGACATAAATAGAGGCTTATGCCTCATCTCTAGCATGCAATTGGGGTGTAGGACTAACCTTGCACCCCTGACCATAGTCGTACCCATGAGCGAGATATAATCTCACTCCGTCTTACCTCAAAAGGTGTAGTTCAATAGAAAGGGTGCAAACAACAATGGTTCCTCACGATTTCCCCTTTATTCCTTTGTTCATAGTTATGACGACATGATTTACAAAGAGAAAGAGAATTAGATGTTAGATATCTTTGACAAATTTTAGAGGTAATTGGGTTTAAGAAGCCTAAAGCCCAACATGTGACATAAGAGATCATTAGCTTGTAAATGTAACAGCCCGTATGCATCCGGTTGTTAACATTGCATTATGGTCGTTAAGCACAACAATTAATTTAACATAAAAAGAATTAGGAAGCATTTAAGGAGAAAGACGTCATCGTACGTCAAAACAACAAAATAAAATGGACATTATGCATGGTAAGTGCTCGAAATAGACATCTTACATAGGGTACATTTTCCCCTCAGAACCGGGTTACAGAACATGTACATATACATAACAAAATACAGAGCCAGCATGCTCCCAAAAATAAACTAAGGTTCATATAGAACCCGTCCCGGCTCGGCCTCTTGTCCGGAATCCCTCGGACTGCCACTCTACCCGGGCCTCTAGCCTCGAGGTCAAACGTCAACGCGCTTACTCGGGTCTTTTACCTCGGACCCCGTCCTCGACTCGCTGGTCATCTCCTACAATAAAACATAATCCCCATCCGGGGTGAGATATATATAATCTCAGTAAACTCCGAGTTCTTGAGGATTTCTCTTCCCCTGGGTTCACTTACACAATACATAGCATCAAAACAAGCATTACGCGACTAGTCATCCCGGCTGTCATAAAATACACATGTATGTAATCACACGTATATAACAAGAGAGATCATCCAACTTAATGGGCACATTCCCTTGTATACCATTGCTTGAGAAAGATCATCCAACTTAATGGGCACACTTCCTCAGGACTTCGGGAAGACACTACCTGAGGGAGATCATCCACCCCGGGTGGGTACATTCGCTCAGGGTTCTGCTCGGACGTATATGACTCTTAGGGGAGTCCATATTCGATCCATTCTATTGGTTAGAGAATCTCATTAAACAAATAACATACCACATAGTGTGCATCATATACATGTTTTCAAACAAAAGGCAGTAACACGCAATCTCAATACCATATGCATCATGATATATAAAAACCATAACTCCCTTGGAGTATGGTGGAACACAGTCAAGGGAAAACTCCCAAGAATCAGAGCTTACCTGCTCGGAGTGTCACACTGGCTCTCCCGGCCTCATGGTCACGACAACTCTTACCTTCTGTATCACGCTTTGCAAAACATGCAAGACACAGAACGGTTATCAATCATTGCATGCAAGCTGTAACACCCCAAAATTTTGGAATCACAGTCAATTACTAGGGTAAAATGTTAATTAGAGGCAATACAGAAGGATCTAGGGAAAATGACGATTATACCCCTAGTGTGAGTGGTGAAGTTACCAAAATACCCTTATGTCAAAAATGACCAAGATGACTTCAGAAATTTGTGGAGACCTGAGTATAGGATAAAATACTTTTAGATAACAAATTATCAGTAAGGTTGAGGGCAGAAAACCCTAAAATAGAATTTCTAAGAATTTTGGAAGATAGGTTGAAAAGAGCTTAATCTAGACTACCTCAGACATCAGAAAAATTATAAGAGAAGGATGAACATAATCTATGGAATTTTCTCTTAAATATGGGAAGAATCAGTGATCCAAATAAGTTAGTTTAATAATTTTAAGAATCCAAGTAAGATGGACCAATAAGAAGCAATATAAAATTACTTGGTAACAAAAAGCATAAAATCCACTAAACCTAGGCTATTCTATGTGTAAAATAAAAATACTTGTGAAGAGTACTCTTTAAGCTAGCAATCCTACGTACAACATGAAGAAGAATGTGGAAATTAGACACTTGGAAGATAAGGATTCAATAGCCAATGAAAATCAAGCAAATGGAAAATAAGGTAATTATGGTTTTAAGAAATATTTTGCACTTCCAAGGAGTAGAAACCGAAATTGGGAAGGCTAGACCAAGGGAGGCTACGTGAGATTGGAAAATAATACAAGAAGTTTCAAGATGAGGCCACTTGTAAGGAGGAAAAGATTAGCCAATCAAATGAAATCTAGTGGAAAGTTAGCAATGATAGCATTAGGAATATTTTTTTGAAGAAAACTTCCTCCTTGACTCTTATGGGCACGGAGAAAGCTCTAGATATTATTTCAAAAATCCCAACGGTCAAAAGTTAGAAATATGAGATAATAGTATACCCTTAAAATTTTAAAGAGATCCAACGGTTAACAAATGCAGAAGGAGTATTTTAGTAAAACGGGTTTTAGAAGAGATGTTGTATGACTAAGCTAGCATCCCACATAAAAGGAAAATGAAGACTTGCCCTTCAAGCATTGAAACTCCACGTGCAAAACAAGACAGCCAAAGAAAGATGTGGAATTTTCATGAATCAAGCCACTTGGATGGTGCAAATTAATTAGCCAATAAGGTGAAGCCATAAGGAAAGCTAGTCATTATGACCTTGAAGGATATTTGTAGAAAAATCAAGCTAAAGCACCCTATAAAAGGGGAATAAGGACCGGAAATTTGGCTGCCCAAAGGGAAGCCAAACGTGCAAAATCTCTAAAGATTGTTCATTTCATTTCATCTTAATCCCACTTTTTACCTAGAACACAAAACAAAAAGCCTAATCTTTGGAAGCTCACGTGAAGACTAGCAACCCTAGGAGCAAGGATTATTCAATTTCAAAGGAATGAAGCTGACCAAAAGCTTAAGGAAAGCAAGGTATGGGGAAGTTTATGATAGGCTAAGTTTGAATATTAATCCTTACTTAATTTCATTAAGCTTTGTAGAATAGGGTTTAATAAATTAACTCAAAGAACCAAAGATTGCTATATGAAGTATTATTTGAGAAAGTAAATTGATTTTATAAATAATTGAGAAGAGATAAGTTGAATCTAATTAAATGATTTACAACTATGTTTTATTTTCAAAGAAATAATTGTTTAGAAGTATAATGTCTAAAAGAATATTTTGTTATAAGTATATGTTTAATTAAAAGTATTCTATGATTTCTTGAGTTAATATTGGCTTGAATCCTTGTTGTTGAATATGGTTGGTTGCTTTAGCAAAAGTTATGTAATATTTCATGTGTTGTTGAGTGTTTCCATGAAAGAACACCATGTGTTTGATGAAATGTTTCAAAGAAACAAAAGATGGGTGAAACGTTGGAATCCTTGTGTTGTTAAGTATGTTGTGATTATTTATGGATTCCAAGAGTTTTGTTGAAAGTTTTGTAATAAAGATAATTTAAGAATGGTATGATTAAATAAGTAGTAGAATTTTATGAATTATCTTTGAAAGAAATGGAGATGAACGATGGCTGTATGCTTAGATGTTGTGTAAAGCTTTATGTGATGGTTGAAAGAAGCTTTACGTGTTATTTAAAAAGCATATGCCATGAGTTGTAAAAGATGTTGAGCTTTGAAATATATAAAAAGAAGAATAATTAAACTATTCATACATTTCATATGCATATGCCCTGCGGGGGTTAAGCCGTGAAGTTGTTGCCCTGCGGGGGTTAAGCCGCGAAGTTGTTTGTCAGATAGCTAGAGTTGAGATTCGGACGTTCTAAGGTGATGAGCTGGGGGATAGCCACAGTGGGGAGATCACCTAGCCATGATGATCACATGTTGTAGGTGTGAGTCCTTTTGCAACACTGACCTATCCCGACTGGCCAATCCAACTCACGAGGTGTTAAGCTATCTTGACTGTGGCCACTGATGATGAGATGTTGAGAACCTGAGATCTCAGTCATGTATCATATAAAAAGATGAGCATGCATTCTATGCATTACATGATGAGTATGTGGAATATCTGTTGATGAGCAAATTGTATGACTTAATTCATGTGTTGTGTTGATGAGGTAATTTAATCTGTAGGCAAATCCTCTGTGTTGTTATTTTATAAATATATACATATGTATTCTGTTATATATGTTTTTATTCAAACTTCGGTTGTCATAAACTTACCCTACTTGTGTCTGTGGTTGACACCTGTGATGACCCCAATTCATTTGGGCAAGCAGATGAACAGTGAAGCAGTGAAGGATTTTTAAAGAAAAGATGATGAAGATACGTTGATGACCTGTACCAAATTTAAATTCCTTGAATTTTATGTTGGCTTGTATTCGGACTATATAATGAACTATTCTATGGTCTGTACTGCTGAACTGTACTTTATTCTTTAATTAAACCGTAGAGAGAAAGAATTTGTTTAGATAAAAGCGACTAGTAATATTACAAGCAAAGCGAAATAAATTTTTGAAAAAAAAATATATACTAATCTAATTTTAATACAAAGTGGACACAAAATTTCATCTAAAATCAATCAAGCACGAAAGAGTAAAGAAAGGCGTTACACAAGCCGTCCATGATGGTCATCAATCGTTGCATGCTCAGAAAAACTCATGCTTTTCCAGAGACCTCAAGCCTGGCTCCAGCTCCAGCTCGAATGGTCTCTAAACCTCTCAAAACACAGTATCAAGATAAATGATAAGACATGAGTGTCTTACCTTTTTAAACCCCCAGAAGGTTAGAGAATAACTTCTCCAAGCTCGAAGGTCCCAAAATGCCTCCTTCTCTAAAGTCGCAAGGTTGCGATAGTCTTTGGAGAAGACGATCACTCCATCTGCTGGTCTTCAGGGAACTAAGGTTGGAACTTAGATAGGGGTTGGTTCCTCTCAACTTTCCAGTTGCATGCAAAGGGTTTCAGACTAAGGTTGAGAGGTTACGAAGTTTCTTTCTCTAGAAACGATGGCGGGTGCGGAGTTTGGAGGTGGACGATAGAATTCTAGTCGAAGAGATGATGAGGGTCTATTTAAATGACCCTGGCGTGTGGGCCACGCGCCAGTAATGTCAGATGTCAAAAATCTAGCTTAGCCGTTTCATCAGGCAAACGCTGTCTCATATAATCGATTACAACACTTATGTAATCGGTTACTTAGAGTTGGGTCCGTCCTTGTCCGACCTTACCCGATCTCGTTCGGTCTCTTACCTTGGCACTTCACAAGTCCAAGGTTCCGCCCTTCTCCGACCTCGTTCGGGCTCCTACCTTGGCACTTCACAAGTCCAAGGTTTTGCCCTTCTCCGACCTCTTCCGACCTTATCCGCATTGCCCCCTATAAGGTGTTATTACCCTTCAAAGGGTCAATCCGGTCACGCTAACCCAGTTTCCTTGTTGACATACGTTAAATAAGTGAGAACTCGGATTTGTGAAAGGGTTGTTATTACCATAACTACTATGTAATTAAAATATTATACTATAAAAGTGTCACGTGAACACCAGAAACCTTACAGTAAAATCCTTTTATTTTATAAAAAAAACTCATTTTCTCATTTTCAAACCTAAACGCATTCTCAAATTATTTATTTAATTAAAACAAAAAAACAAATTTAATGTAACATTGTCAAGTAATGATTTATTTAATCACACATGCATCTCCTCCATTTCAAAATATTTCTTTGGCACCCCCTAATATAACATTGTTAAGTAATGTTTTATTTTGAAATTAAATTTCATTAAAATTATATATATATTTTTTATTGCAGCCCCAACATACCTTTCAATTAATTGGCCAATACATATTTTGATCCCTATAACGACCTTAAATGCTATTACATGAAATACCAAGCCTTTATCACAAAAAGATTCACTTTTAGTCCTTTTAAAAGCTCTTGAATTAGTTTAATTAATGAAAATACATAAAAAAATTTACGATTCCAAACATGTCATATAAACCTCACACATAAAAGTCCCCAAGTCATAAACCATAAAGGTACTTGTGCCCTAAGGCACTACATCATCAAAACATCATAACAACTCTAAAAAACAAAACTCAAGGGTCACAATAAGGGAATAAATACAATACAGATCCATAATCATATCTAAATCCCAAGTTGTTCCCCACTAATTCAAAGCATTAATAAACTACTAAGGGTCAGATCTCGCCCCTAAGGCCACCACGAAGTCTACATCAACCATGAGTGACATGTCCCTCATAAGTTACATCATAATTTGTTTTCATGTTAAATGACATAACCATCACAGTTCAACAGAAAACGCAAGAGTAAGCTCATTTTAAAAGAAACATCATGTAGTTGAAACAATATAAGATCACCATTTTAAAAGAGATATAAAAAAATCCTTCACATTTTCAATGAAAATGTAATTATACAACTCATCAAGTAACACATCATTCTCATGTCACAATTATTAATGCTAGAGCCCTGTCTAGGAAGTTTGAGGCCTTGGGCAAATTTTCTTAAAAGAAATTTATATTATATAAAGACTTTTGCTAATCAATGGTTACTAGTTAATAAATTAAGAGAGAATTTTACTTAAAATCACATGAGAGCACATTTTTAAAATAATTGAAGAACACATTTTTTACATCTCAATATAAAAATGTTTTATTTATTCAAATTCCAATTACATTGTTTTATGAATCATTAACGCAAATTATTTTTTCAGTTCCATTGGATGAGAGCACATTGTGTATTGCGATGGTGACATGATTCCATCATATGAAGGGATAATGTTTGAATACCCTAATGATGTTAAAGACATAACAATAAGTGAGGACATGTTGCTTAGTGCCTTAAGGAAAATAATTTTTGACCCAATAGAGGGTTTAATTTTTTTTTTTTCATTTTTTTACTATCAACCAATTTACGTAGGTGATGATTGTGTTGAATACGTAAATTTAGTGATTAAGTTGAATGCAACTTTTAGGAGTTCTCCGAATGAAATCTTACCCTAATGCACAAACTAAGGAAACCAAAAACGACTTATGAGATGATCAGTGCTCTGTTGCGTGATGAATCTATATAGTCATTGTGCAAATTAGCTGTTGCTACTTTTTTAGAATAAATGTACCATTCATCATTGGAATTCTATTGTTATATTTTTTAATATTCTCTACTTTAATCATGTTTAGAGAATTATGATGTTTACCTAAGTTTTTTTCCCTCCTTCCATCATGCAAAATAGCATTACATCCACATTTTTTTTAAATGAAAATATAATGAAAAAAATTAAAACTATTATATGATTGAAATATATTTTCCTAGAGTGGGTTTCCATTTCCATTTTTTTAAATATTTTAACCTTTCTATTAACCCAAATTTATATTTATGAAACTACACTGATATTCAATTGATAAAACATCATAATCATGAATAAAATAACATAAAAACTCACCTTCATGAGTTATTTATCTAAGCTTTCTTTATTTTTTTCGTCTTCTTTAATCTAGATAAATTTGGTTTCATCTTTTTCTTCTTCTTCTTCTTTCTAGGTACATTTAGCTACAAAATAACACCTATTCTAAATATATTCTTTAAGGATTAATTGTTTTTTTAGAAAAAATACTATTTAATAAAAATGAATTACAAGTGTTTTCCATAAAATAAATCAATTTAAAATTAATCTCTATGTGGAAGTGACAACACGATATAAAGGTTTGGAAATAATTTTAAACAAAAAATTAATATATAATTACCCAACAACATACACAAAATATTTTTTTTATAAATTAATATATATATATATATATATATAAATTAATGAAAAACAAATAAAAAACTATAAAAAAAACATAAAAAATAAGTTAGAAATCGATTTCATAATTGGGTTTTAAGAATAAAATAAAAAAGGTAGTAAAAAAAATAGAAAGTAAGAAATCAAGTTGGAAGGAACCCATTTTTTTACCTACTACAATAATTTGAATCATTTGCTAAATAATTTTCAACTTGTATCATTGATGTAATTTTTTATTTTTTTTACTATTTGAATAAAAAAGTTCAATTTTACGTAGTTAGTATTATTTAACCCTTGTGGGTTGGTTTCATACTTTATTAGAAAGAGAAAGGCATCAAATCTTTCCGTTGTGGTTTCTACCTTCGAATTATGGCATACAATATTCTGAACTGATGTTGCAAGTAAAAACTGGAATCAAAGCAAAGAAGCATACCATACCATACCAACGGCCTTGAAACACGTTTCCTACTTACCACTGGTTTGATTACGGTTGTTTCAATGTTTCTCTTTTAGTGAAAATTGGCGCCTAATCAGAGACAATTTGCTAAGTGGCAACTTCCCATTTATTAAAAGCTTGCATAAAAATGTGACGAAGATGACAAAGGTGTAATCTTGTTCATCTATATAATACTTCCTCCATCATTATTTATTAGACCCAAATTTAAAATAATATTTATTTATTTTTATAAGATCTCATTCATAATATTTATTATATTAATTATTTTTAAACTAAAAATATCTCTTGTTAAACCAAGAAAAACTGTATTTATAAACAATTGAAAGACAAAGAAATGACAAGGATAATGTTAGCAAAAATTGCAAGACAAAAAATTATTGTTGTCAACTAAATTGATTATTTTTTTTTAATTTTAACGAATTAGGTAATTGAGTGTTATATGTTAAAAAGCCTTTTATGGTTTGTATCAATTCTTAGGATGCAACTTATATATTTATTAGGTAATTTCATTTAATATCAATTGATTATAAACTGAAATCTAACATAATAACAAAGTCTATCACCCATATTAATTTTTGTCTATTCTAGTGAACTTGTCTTTTCTGATATATCTATGTAAATGAAGAGTGAATTATATATCTATTGTATAACTTAACTTAGTGTTAATAACATAATCTTTTATGGGAGATTTATGTAAATGAGGAGTAGCCTATTGTATAACTTAGCTTAGTGTTAATTAGTTTTAAACTGAAATCTAACATTATATATTATATATTATATATAGTAATTATATATATCTACCCAAATAACTTGTAGCATAGTAGTATAGTACATACTATTGTATGACTATTCCCCTATACCATACGTATATTACACGTATTTCTAAGCCTTTGTCAATGAGTTTATACAATTCATAGTCATGGTGAGGTTTCATTTCATTGCCTAAGCCACTAAAAAAGTTGTCACTGTAGAGGCCATTGACTTGGTACATACTAAAGAGAAGAGGTGGGGGCAGGGGACAAAAGAAGCTTAAGTCTTTCTTTCTCCCTCTTAACGTCCCAATAACTTAACTATGGGGAAAGAAAGGAAGTTGATTCATTTGGGGTTTATTCCTTTCTATCTATTATATGTAGACACAACACATTGCACTTGAAACGCAACAACACGAGCCTTGTCTCTTTTTCGCCTCAAAGCCAGAATTATTATCTTTAGATCACAATGAATAGCATTGGCAAGCTGGGTGCTATGCAAAAACTGATAAAAGATGGAAGAACCGTACCTTTAGCTGCAATATATGATGACAGCGTTTTGGTGAAGAAAATAGTGGCAGAGCATAGCCCTGAGGGGATAGAATATGATGTCAGGCCACTTCTCCATATAGTTGAGGATGTTCTTACATATTCCACCTTGAGTTCTGATGGTGCTACAACGGTATGATGCTATTGGCTTAAAGGGATAAATATGTTTTTATTCGGTAATAAATATTTAATTTGTGTGTTTCTTTTTTAATAAATTTTTACTTTGCGTTTTTTAAGTCCATAATAAAAGCAAATTTTATATTTATTTTCTGATAATTTTTATTTATTTATAATTAATCAGAACTAAAATAAAATTCATTGATTTATCATGAAATAAACATAAAATTTATTAATTTATCAGGAATTAAAACAAAATATGAAAGACAAAAAATAAAAAAATTATTTTATTAAAAACTCTATAGAAAACAAAAATTTATTAAAAAATAAACACAAAAATTAAGTATTTAAATAAATAAAAAATATATTTAAGTCTAACTTAAAAAATGGTTATGTCAAGACCATTTTTAAGGGAAACAAATCAAGTGTCTTGTTTCCTGTTTACTTCTTGGTCCCCCAATTAAAATAAAAAAAACAATGTCATTAAAGTTTGGTTTTAATTTTTTTTTGAAAGGAAAGTTTGGTTTTAATTAAGATGTGGATTTGTCTAGGATTTGTCTATCTTTTGATTAACCTGTACAATTTTTCAGGCTGCCCTTGGACGTACTGATCATGTGGAAGACAGAAGCCACCGTCCTGGCCACACAAACATGCTGGAGGCTCTATCTGCTAAGATTGATCGGATTTCCTGTGAGGTGTGATATAGACCAAAGTTTTTATAACATTCTCTGTGTAATCGCTGAAACAATGTTAACATGGCTTGATAAACAATCACAAGAGTTTCAACTAACATATATTTTGTTCTTGCTTCTTAATTTGTAATTAAAGCAGATGTATAATAATTTAATTTTAGTAAACACTTGAAACCTTATTTTCCTCATTAGTATTGGCTGTGATCATGCTTCACATAGCCGGAATATCAGCTGCATGCATAATTTCCATCAATGTAACAAATTAACAATAGCAAAACCAACATGAAATTTCAGATTTCCTACAAGACTCTCAACGGTGTAGATGCACACTCCACAACAGTTGCAATATTTGAAATGCTCACAAACTATAAGTGGGATGTGAAGATAGTGCTGGCCCTAGCCGCTTTTGCTCTGACATATGGTGAATTTTGGCTCCTTGCTCAAATTCATGACACTAACCAGCTTGCTAAATCAATGGCAATTCTGAAGTTACTACCTAGTATCATGGAGCATGGAAGCTCTCTGAAACCACGGTTTGATACCCTTAATGATCTAGTTAACAACATATTGGATGTGACCAAGTGTGTTATAGAGTTCCATGAACTTCCAGCTCAATACATTACACAAGACATCTCAGCCTACACCACTGCCTATAACTATATACCAGTTGCTTCCTACTGGACCACTAGAAGTATTGTGGCTTGTGCTGCGCAGATTACAAGCCTCACTACCCTTGGCTATGAGTATGTTTTTCCATCATTTTTCAATTATTTTTTAAATTTAAATATGTTTTTATCTTTAATAAATACTTAATTGTTGTGTTTAGTTTCTAATAAATTTTTATTTTATATTGAGTCTCTAATAAATTTTTTTATTTATTTTTGGTCATTGATATTTTGTTTTAATCTTTTATAAATTAACGAATTTTATATTTATTTTCTAATAAATTAGTGAATTTTGATTTAGTTTCAATTAATAACAAATGAAAAAATTTATGAGGAAGGAAACAAAAAATTTACTAATTTATCAAGGAATAAAAATAAGTGTCAAGAATGAAAAACAAAACAATTATTTAATTAGAAACTCAATAAAAAATAAAAATTTATTAAAAAATAAACAAAAAATTAGATATTTATTAAAAATAAAAAAAACATATTTTAATTTTTTTTTTATATTTGTTAGCACTTCCATGATCAGCATTTTGATTTTTGAATTCTCCTTATAATTAATTTACCAAAGCACATGACAGATGGTCATATGTATGAACAAGTTACAATGTGCCATTGTACCTGGCTAGCCCATGGCAGGCTTTGTTTAATATGACATATGACACAAGTAATATACAAAAACACTGTTTCAGGATCTTCACATCTACTGATGCTTGGGAGCTATCCACATTGATTTTCAAGCTCAAAAACATAGTCGCCCATCTGAGGCAGCTGCTGAATAGTTGCCACGAACATATTGGTAGGCCACTTTTATGTCCTTCTCTCTCTATCCATTAATAAATAAATAAAAACTGAAATAATATCAACATCAAGTGTTTTCTGCTGTCATTTTTAATTACAACAGTGTCACATTATTTACCTCATGTCCTACTTTTAAAACTTTGTATAGGAAATAATAAAAAATTAAAATAATACTAAGTTGTTTTTACTGTTTTCTATGTTGTAAATTTTCAAAAGTAGCAAACAAGTAACATCATTGTAATTAAAAAGTAAAAAGAGAAAATAAAAACAAAATACTTTTTCTTAAATCAAATAATCCTTAAGCTAGCCGGCTAATTTGACATCATCATTCAATTGTAGGGAAAAAAATGGATGCTGAAGCTTACCAAATGCTACGAGAATTGTTTTCAAAACCCCACACTGACAACATGAAGGTTCTCAAGGCTCTGATTTATGCGCAGGATGATATTCTACCTCTATATGATGGTGTTACCAAGAAAAGGGTTTGATTTTCTAACACAGTGATTGCCTATATGATTACATGATTGGAGTTGGTTTAATATATGTGATATTTTTGTCAACATAATGTAATCTTTTTTATTTTATAAAAAATAATAATAAATATTTTTTTTTTTGATAAACTTAAAATATAGACTTTAGTAATTTTATCCTTGGATCTATAATGTAAATGATGCATTAGTACTATGAGAAGTTGTGTAGGTGATGCTAATATTTGTATAATTAATGGAAACAAACAGGTTAGCCTTGAGCCACTGAGAAGGAAGAATGTTCTGCTTCTATTTTCAGGCATGGAGATCTCCACAGACGAGCTTCTGATTCTTGACCAAATCTACAACGAATCAAAGGCTCATGCACCGAGAATGGAGAGTAGATATGAGTTGGTTTGGATTCCAGTTGTGGACCCTAACTCTGAATGGATAGAACCAAAAGAAAAGCAGTTTGCGAGTCTGCAAGAAAACATGTCATGGTACTCAGTGTATCATCCTTCTTTGATAGGCAAGCCAGTCATCTGGTTCATCCAGAGAGAATGGAAATTCAAGAATAAGCCAATTCTTGTGGTTTTGGACCCACAAGGAAGGGTTTCTTGCCCCAATGCTATTCACATGATGTGGATTTGGGGAAGTGCTGCCTATCCTTTCACGAGTTCTAGAGAAGAAGCTCTATGGAGGGAAGAGACCTGGAGACTTGAATTGCTAGTAGATGGCATTGACCAAGAAATATTGAACTGGGTAGGCATATATTTCTGTATATCAAAACACTTCATTTTTAGTGATCAGACTACTAATTTATTTTACTATATACACAATTCAGCCAATTCCATAGGAATGTCATGAAAAGTTTAACAACACAGCCTCAACCCAAAAGCAAAATTCTGTTAACTCAATGGTTAAAATTGTACAGAACCAAATGAGCCCTTTAAGTTTTAACTTATGTGTCAGCACACTGCAGTCTTTGTAGGTAGTACCATTAACTGACCCAACATAGATTGCTACATGTTTTCATCCATCAGTCAAGTTTAAAACCTTGGACTAGTTCACATGCTATCTTGCAAAAGAGAGTGAATATGAGCAATACATTCACTCTCTTTTATTAAACACTACTATTAACTAAAATTCATTCAAGTCCACTATATATATGACATGGATCTCACTCTCTATTTAGCGAGTTTAACATAAATTCCAGAGAATAATACAGAATGTGTTACTAGCCTTTCTTGTCTTGAAAATTAATTAATGTCAATTTTTGGTTGCACAGGTTAAGGATGGAAAATACATATTCTTGTACGGAGGGGATGATCCTGAATGGGTAAGAAGATTTGTGAAGGAAGCCCGCAGAGTTGCAATGGCTACACAAATACCCCTAGAGATGGTATATGTTGGGAAAAGCAACAAAAGGGAGCAAGTGCAGAAAATCATTGACACCATAATTCGCGATAAGCTCAACACTCAATACTGGTCAGAGCAGAGCATGATATGGTTCTTCTGGACCCGTCTTCAGAGCATGCTCTTCTCTAAGCTTCAACTCAAGCAAACCGACGACGACGACCACGTGATGCAGGAAATCAAGAAGCTTCTGAGCTATGACAAACAGGGTGGATGGATTGTTCTGGCAAGAGGGTCTCACATTGTGGTCAATGGACATGCCACAACCGGGTTGCAAACCTTGGTGGAGTATGATTCTGTGTGGAAAGAACTTGCTGACAGAGATGGGTTTGAACCATCATTTAAGAATCACTACGACAAGGTTCATTCAATTGTTAGTCCTTGCTGCAGGTTCGAGTTCTCTCATTCAATGGGGAGAATCCCAGAGAGGCTCACGTGCCCTGAGTGTCGCCGCAACATGCACGTGCTCACCACCTTCCAGTGCTGCCACGATGAAAAAATTGATGAGGACTTTTTTGTCAGCACTGTTACTCCTCCTACCATTTGATCATTCATTGTTCACTCTCTATTACTTCTTGTGATTCTCTGCAATTTCATGCATAGTCCTATTTGTTTATAATAACTTTCTACATCATTTATCACATAATGTAAAATATATTTTTTTTTTAAAATATAGTTTATTCTCTTTATTTTCCTCCGGTAATTTCAAAAAAACATATTAAAAGCTCTATTAACAATTTTAATGCATTTCTATTAACAATTTTAATGCAAGATAATCATCTTTCACCCAATTCTAAAATTATAATAACAACAAATTTATAACTACAATAGATACGATGTTGAATATAAAAACATTATTATTTTTTTGGTTGAAGCAGAAAGACAATGCATGCTATAAATAATGTTCTTCAGATTAGCCATCTGTAATTTCTCTGTTAATGATAACCCCTACTTCAGTTTCTCTATTTTCTAATACACCATATCTTTATCATACTGAAATTGCATACAATTTTTTAAGAATTAATTTTAATTAAGACCCAGGTGTATTTAATATGTACCAGTACCAGGAACATACCGAGTAAAGGTATGTTTGACAAAATGAAGTACCCGTTCATATTTCAGTATGCTAGTAATGTATAATTATATGATAGTAGATTCCTTTTACACAATCTCATTATTTTATTAAATGCCAAAGTTACCATTTAATAAACATTGAGAATTCGAATTTTTATTTCATATTTTTGGCAATAGAAATAAAAATCTTTGTACAAATTATACATTCATTGCTTAAATTTTCAAAAAATAAAAATGCACCAGTAAATTTTCACTACTTAAACTTTCACGTTTATCAACATACACTAAATGTCATTACTCTAATAGTTCACACTTCAGAACCCACGTGGGGTTAGTGCAGTGAACGATAACCCTAAAGCATCAAAAGTTATTTAGACTAAAATCTCAAACTGCCATCATCAATGAAATAAGATTGATAGAATGGAATCCACTCTATTTATTAGCAAAATTATTTTTTGACAGTATTGAACAGAGAGTAAATCACCTAATCTGTGTCAAGAAAAGAACTATCCTTTGACAGTAGCCTGAACATTCTGTAAGCATCCCCTCCATACCTTATCAACACAATTGACTCAACCTGCAACATACAAGTCAACAAAAAACAAGACAGTTCTACATGAATAAAACATTAATGTGTGTGTATGATGTACTTCATTTCGGGCCTCTGCAATAAGTTTCTTCAAATCTGGAAAGGAAAGAGTTCTGAATTACAAACTACTAAAGGAATCATAAACCATAACTATGAAGGACGTAGAGTACTTCAACATTAACAAATAACAAAATAAAAATGGTGGGTTTTTATATCACAAGAAATAGTCTACAATGAGAGTATAGATATGAATTTTACAAATACTATATGAATCATCCATCCTCTGTGAACAACCCAACTGGCTAAGAGAAGCTCAAATACGATCTATGGTCAATGCTCGACCTGTATCAGTCTTCCTAATCAAAGTTTTTTTTAAAAATACAATATGAGCAGCTAGATAGGTTGATCATAAAAATGTATTAATCATAACGATGACAATCAACATTAGAATAAAGCTGACAATGAACTCTATAGCGAAAGCTTGCCCATATCCCACTGAAGGGAGCGTCACTCCACCGTTCATGAACGGATGAAAAACCGCCTTCAGAGCAAATGCAGCACCCACTGATGCCAAAACTTGTGTACCAATATACACAGGCACCTACAAATTTATTTAGAAAAACCTTTAATATATAGTAATCAATACAAGAAGATAGCAAATACTACAAAACTTAATTAATTAGGTGTGCAGTTACTTAATCAAAATTATCTGGATTTTTATTGAAAGACATTAATTACCAAAAAGACCACCTATATATGTAGTTACTATACTGTTATTTAATTTGTCCAAAAAAAATGAAGAGAAATTAATGAAGTGCTTCAATGCAGCAAAGGAAATGGTGACAGCGGGTTGAGATGAGCCCCGGAGATATGGCCAGTGGAGAAAATGATGATCATGATAGCAAGTCCATCAGCTGCTGCACATCCTTGCATGAGGCTTAATTTCTTTTACATTTTTAGTAGTGTGTACAAAGCAATACATAAACCATATTCAATAAAAAATTTAATAACATTTTTTTAAAATTATAAGGACTTTAATTTTTAAATTATTTAGTTTTAATTAAATTTTAGTTAAACTATATAAACTTACAAATTATTTTAATTTAAATCAAATCATTATATATTATTACCTTATCATTTTATATATTATTTCAGTTAAGAAAGTAGAAATTAAAATAAAAAATACTAGTATTATCCAGTTAGTAAGAAGATTCAAGTCATGTTTCATTTTTATCAGTAGTTTAGCAGTTTGCAGGATTCAATAAAAAATTTCAGTAAAAAAAGGATTAATAAAATATGGAATTTAAAATTTGCAAATTCGCCAGCAGAATTGGCCCCTATAGCTCAGTGGTAGAGCGTCAGTCTTGTAAACTGAAGGTCTGTAGTTCGATCCTGCATGGGGGCAATCTTTCTAATCATTGTTTTTCCTAATTAGTTTTTTCAGTTAATTTTTCCATTGTCTTTTGTTTAAATTTGGTTAATTTGTTTTAATAAACCCATCTTAAAATAAACATAAGAGTACTTTTGTTTAAGCCAATATAATTTAGACCAACACTTAAAAATAAAAAGTTATTTATTTTATTAAAATAAATGTTTATTTCATCCAACAAATATGAAATAAACAAACACGCCTCAATTCAATGGCTTCGGCGCTTCAAAAAGCTGCTGAGAAATTCACCAGCCACAAGAATCATAGCTTCCTTCCACGGTTCGCAAGTGGAACCCCTTGCACAACATCGTTTCCCTCTCGCCGTCGAGGTTCAGCAGCGACCCATATTTCAGCCGAGTCCCGTAACGGAGCCTTTGGGTTCGCCCCATTGCGACGTGATTTTTCCCAGCTTCTTATTAGGGTTTTCCCCAAACCCCGTTTCGGAAGGGGATGATGAGTCGAGGGCGCTGTGGGCTGATAGTGTGAAGAAGAAGCGGAAGAGGAAGATGAACGAGCACCAGTTCAAGAAGCTCAGAAAACGCATGAGGAGACAGAAGAATTAGGTAACCGTTTTTTGGGGGAAGGAATGGAATCATATCATAATGCATTTTTATTTTTGTTTAATTTTCATACATTTTTTTTGTATAAAGTGTCAACCAATCATAAATCATCCTAGGTATGACGAGTAAACAAGTTAGCAGGTTCTCTCTGCATGACAATAATACATGATAGGAAGATAATGTAGTTTTGAATTTAATTTTGGATAAATAGCCTATTTAGTCCCTGAATTATGCATTCCCTGACAAATTTAGCCCCTACATTTTTTAAATGACCAATTTAGTCCATAAGTGTGCCGGTTGCGACAAATTAGTCTGTATGTCATGGATTAATTTTTCACAACATTTGCACATTTGTCGACTAAATTGATCATTTCGAAAATGTAAATACTAAATTGTCAGTGAATGCACAATTCAGGGACTAAATAGGCTATTTAACCTTTAATTTTACACCTAAGTGCATTTTAATTAAATTATTATTAGCAATGGTCTAGTTCAGTGGGTTGAGCAGGGTGCATGAATTAATGTATGATTACACTATTTTTTTTATATGAATGGTTGACCAGGGTGCATAGTGCATTTAAAAACATTTAAGCATGACCATAAGATAGGGTTTTCAGAGTTAGACTAAACATTACTAGGTTACACTATTAATTAAGATAGGTCTGTCCAGGGTCAAGAGTTTGGAGAAAGACAGGTGAAAAGTTACGTCAATAGGGCTAAATTGTCGCAACATTTGCACAAGGGTCCTGTGTAGTATCATGAGTGAGTTTTTTCAAAATATTTCTTTTCCATTGATTTGAAAGAATTAAAATGGTGTTTTGATCATTTGTAATCTTTTTTTCTTTTAGTATTCCCTGTGAGCAGCAGATACCTTCTGTAAATATAATGGGAAACAAATTATATGCTAGCTGTATTTTGTTTAGTCAATCCTTAAAACTAAGTTTTTAATCGTGTATATTGTAATTATAAATTCAATGTGCTTAGAGGAGACTTCTCTCAACTCATTCACGTCAGAAAAACTCTAATTTGAGTTGGTACTTGAGCTTCTACATTTTGGGCTATAAACCCCAATAGCCTTTTTTTTTTTCCGACCATGCACTGCCACTAAGCATCTTCTCCTATAGAAATTTTTTCAGCACTACTGGATTATATACACCCTTCCCTTAAATAGTCGTTATTTTTCCTTAATTTATTTTCTAAAATAAAAATAAGAAAAAACTGCCAAATAAAGAAAGATAAATTACAAGGAAGTAGTGCTGAGAGTTTACTCCTTCTCCTATTGTTGCATATCATTCGCGTGCCCTCCTAACATCCATTTCAATTTGCTGCCTGTGCCATTGTGTTGTTTGTTCTCATTGTCTTTGCCACATCAGATCTGTTTATCAACATCTTGTCTATTATATTTTTCATTTTCTAGTCAAATTCATGACTTGATTAGATTCATTCTCTGCCGCCACTGACTTGTCAAAGAAAAATGGTGCCTCTAAACCCTTCAAAGAAGTCTGCTAATGCACATGACATACTCAGGACTAGTTCTATTCTCTGCATGCTTTCCCAAAGAAGTCTTTTGCCATTTACTGTGTTAGACTTGCTACATATGGAACAAAGTGAAGCCATTGTATACCAATGATATTAAGAGGCTCTATGCTGTCATTCAAGATAAGGTCAGTATTCAGAAACAAGATCAGTTTAATTCTACCTACTTGGGACACATTCAGATAGTTCCCAAGATGTTTCTTCAGTTATATTGACTCTTTCACCTGACATTGAAACTCAAGAAAAGTTATGATAGTTATTCACGCATCTCACTTTGGCTGGCCACCCTTTTGATATTGACTCGTCCATCATCTATTGGCTAGTATTTCTATTCTGTCTTTGTAGATGTCTTTGCTTAATTACTTTGAGTTACAGAATCGGTGCCTTGTACATTTGTCAGACTCATTAGTACTTGCCTCTCAGACCATTGCTAATGCTTCTAGCATTGGGAATCAAGATCGTGACACTCACCCTCACACATAGATGTTGTCATAAGATTCGCTACACTTGCATGTGAATGTTGCTTGAAATTGAATGGAAAACCACAATGCATTGCCAATATTATTCAAACAGATTCTCTGCTCCTTTGTTTCAAACTCCAAAATTGCCTGCTATTTCTAACTCTGCCACTGCATATGAGCATATTATCTTGCCTATCAACCTGTATTGTCTACTACCGATGCCTCTGTCGCTCTGTCCTTGGATTTGGGAATTTCTAATCATATCTCTGCTAACATTTGTCTTTAGTCTTATCCATCCAACCTACCTGTGGTTATATTAGCCAGTGGATCCCATTCAGTTGCTAAGTCTCTTGGTTGAATTGACACTCTCCCCTTGCTTCATCTAGATATTGTTCTTTATGTTTCTTCTTATCCTTTCAGTTTGATCTCATTCAATAAATTACAAGCTCTCTTAATCGTTCTGTTATGGTCACTGCTAACTTTGTTCTTGTGCAGAACTGCGATATGAGACAGACAATTGGAACAAGACATGATTTTGTGTGTGAGGGGCTTTATCTTCTTAACCGTTCATCATCTCCATCAGTTTTACTTCTGATGAGATCCTTCTAAACTTCACTGCCACTTTGGCCATCCTAGTACCAGTGTATCACCAAGCTTCAAAAAATGGTCCCCAGTCTCTAAAGTATATCTTTGGAGATTGAGTGATGTCATCTCGGAAAATGATAAGCCCCCAACCTTTGTGTTTGTTGGGGGAAAATTAGATGAATTTCTGTACCCATAATTGGTTTTAAATTTTAATCCAATTTCCCGTATTCTGTTACTAGATTAAAGGGATTGGCAGGCATGCAAAAATGTGGAGAAAAAGGTGTGTTTTTCAGAGCATTTGGGCCTTCCAAACTTGATTTCAGCCCCTGGACCAGACCTCCAACATGGCTGTGCTAAAGCCTTGGAGCACCTTGGAAAAATATCTTTGTTTGGAAATAGCATGTTTGTGCTGGAATTTAGATGACTGCGTTTAATGAGCCACAGTTTGGTTATTAATCAACACTGCTGCCACCTGCCCATGATTTTGTAATTCTGACTCAGTTGTGTGCTATTTACGCCTGTCAATTGGCCTAGGGCAGGACTTTTGGTTACTGTTGACACATTCTAAAGGTTTCTTTGAGTTCTCAACCGTTTTTTAGGGGTTCAAGGTTGCAAATTTGAGCTGAGATTCGAGGAAGATCTATTTTTGAAGATTCAAAGACCAAATGCCCTCACATCACTTTTTTTATTTTGTTAAATCTGTTTTTATGGATTATCTTATGGATTCTAGTCTGGCTTTTGTATTTCTATATGGATGAGTTTTTTCCCAATTTCAGTATCATTTGCATTTTTTTGAATTTTGGTTTGTCCTATTATGCCTATCTGTTGCAACAGTCTCAAGCTATCATAATTATTAAAAATTAGGACAGATTGTTTCTTATAATGATTAGATATTTTAGAGTATTATTAGATTTTAGATTGTTTTTATATATTTGTTAATTTTATAAGCCAGAAATAGCATTCATATTTTTACATTCAACTTGGTATTAGAGCTCTCAGTCTGATAGACTTTGCTTTTGCCAAACCCTAGCTTGCTTTCATTGCATGCAGCAATCAAGTTGCTGCCTCCATTTGTGGCTGATACAAAACGCTATTTCTGCCTTTATGGCATTCAGGTTCATTGTCAGCAATGCAAACCGTCACTGCAGTTGCTGGTTGCCATCAGTTTTTTGACCCACTCATCATGATGTTTGCTTGCTACTTTCCAGCAGACTGCCAAGTGCTGCTGGCAGACATTGTTTCACATGTTCTCACTCTCTTCATGGAATTCATGTACCATCTCAGTCAGTGCTTGAGAAGTGCTGCTGTCAGACACTGTTTCACATGTCCTCTCTCTCCCTCTGTGTTTGTGTGTGGAATTCATGCACCATCTCTTGTCAGTGCTTGAGAGTGCGTCCGGCAACCATTATGATGTTATTGGTCCATTCTTTTCACTTTTGCCTCCTCTACGTTAGTCTAACCTTACCTATTCATACCGGTGCTCATGTCTCCCCCCTCCCCTTCTTCTCAAACAGCCATTGTTTTCCAACTAGTAGTTGTTTTATTTTCCTTTTTTTTGTGTGTTCAACCATGTTGGAGACTGAGACAATCATGGCTGAAGAATCTCCTAATGACTCTTTCTGTAATCCTTCTTATGATTCTTTCTGATTCAAACTTGAATGTGTTAATTCTACTTGAATTTGTGTTTATTTATTGTTTTTTTGTGTATATTTTCTCTTAGTCAATCGGTTAAGATGATATGGATACATGCAAAGAGGGCCACTGAAAGCACTAGTGAAGAGAGTCATTCCCATAGTTTTTAGCACTATAAAAAGGGGTAGAGGGAGATCAAGAAAGACATTAGAGGAAATTATTACAAGGGATCTCATGGTGGATAATATCCCTGAGAATTTAATTTTTAACCCATATATATAGCCAACCCTACTTAATGGAATATGGCTATTGTTACTGTTTGTAGTTTCTCTTGGTCATTTTAGAGTCTCCCATAAATTCTTATATTTCAAAATGTGTTTTTTATTTTGCATCTTTTCTATTTGGCATTTAGTTTACATGAAGAGCATTTCCTCGTGTATTGTCAGCTGGTTTTGGGGTGCAGCCATTTTTTCTATTGCTGTCCTAAGATGCTTCTGGAGTTTTTAAGTATTTCATTGTCTAGTTTGTTGTACTTGTTCTCCTTTACTATATAGTCATCTTTTATAGATCCATAAGGTTTCTTCATTTATATGTGTCATTATATGCAGGAGAAGATAATTCAAATGCTTCATTTAAGAATGTGACCCTATTAAGCCTTTGTCTCTATGTGTACAGGTTTCGGCAGCTGGGGCACCCTAGTTCTTGATAAAGGGGACAACATCTCCTGGGACTGACCAAGTCAATTATAATTTTCTTGGGGCTTATCTTCACCATACTAAGTACTTATGGCGTCCCCAACGTATTCGAATGCATCTCCAATTAAAATGCTCGAGACATGGGAGTTTTATGCTTATTTTTTCCCTTGTGTAATTCAGCTTATTTTTTTGTGCATTATTGCTGGGGGAAAAAATAAGACATGATCTTAGTGTTGCTCGTGTTTATGGTGCCTCCAATTCTTTTTTATTTGGAGCACTTTGATAAATAATGTTACTCTGAAGAACACTGAACACTTGCAGCCGGCCGAATACTACTACCTTTTAGCTGGCTAATAAATCATAGAGATGGTTTCTTCTCTTTCTCTGGTGATTAATAGTGTGTTTGGATAACTACTATAATTGATTCTGACCACAAAATTATGGTAAAAATTTGAAAAACTGGAAGCAATTATTTGTCGCTTCATCTGTCAACGTATAATTGAAATTGATTTTGACAAAATTGAATCTAATCCAAATACACTATAACCCTTGGCCATACCAAACTGTAAAAGTAACCCATGGCAGGGCATATTAAGAAGTCTAGAATAGAAAATGCTGCTGACACGAGACATGGCTCATCTCATGATCCCATCACGCCAACTAGAAGATAGAGAGCTAAGTTAAGTGCATCCCAGCCCGACTTTCTATTAATTTGCCTCATTTACAGGACCCCACAACAAACCAAACATCCCTTGATCCCATCCTAGGCTTCAATCCTAGTTATTAATATTCTCTGACTAAAATTAGTTGTTATATGGTCCTTTTCTACCTGCAAGATTATTGTTTGTCCTCCAAGCTTGATTCCAACCTTTGCCGGAATTTTGGGTCCACAAGGGTGATTGGCATGATTATTTACCACACTCATACAGGTTGTTGGGGAAGGGAGGGAGGGGTCCATCTGAGGACTTTTTTGTCCTTTAGGAAACTGATTTGTGTAATTTTGACCAAACGACCCTTTGTACTGTGTCTGCGTATAACTTATTCCCAACCTTTATTCACGACTATCTGGGGATCCTAGACATGAAGTGAAACATTGGGATGATCTCCTTGGGATTTTCCCTTTAGTTTTTTTGGTTCATAGCAAATTTTGCTTTTCCATGTTGACATTCACGTGCTTATGTTTATGTTGCTTGCTAGTACGATTTGCACTAAATTGCTTTTGTCAGAGTTGATGGGGGTGGCAACTCCACGTGAAATTGAGCTTGAGATGTGGACGTTGCCATGCCAATGATGCCATGGATCACTAAACTAATTTGTTGCATTTTTTTTTTTTCCAAATGATGATTGTGGTTGTGCCCTCCTTAATGAAGCACTTGGAATTGTAATTACCTCAGTTGTTTGCCACGATAAAAGGAAAAACCACATTCTTTCTCATACTCGAATCATTTATGGTATTTGGTTAATGAATTCTTTTCACTACCCTTTTGTCATAAACTCATGCTAACAAGTAACAAAAAAAATGAAAGATAATGGTAAGTGATTTATTAACTTATGATTTGAGTGATCAACATTTTTGGTATTTAGCCTGTTGAGCAAGTCTAGGATAAGAACTTGTTATTGCTTCACCTATATAAGTGGTTAACGCACCTTGCATGCCATCACCCTGTCCCTTGTGTGTTTGTTTTTTCTTTCTTTTGGTGTATTAGAATATTTCTCAGTCGAAAGTTAAAGACTAATTTATCTAGATATACAGATTCATTTAAGGGATTGATCTATCTTAGCAAATTTTTTTCATATACACAAGTTCAAAATTAAACTCATGATCATATGTTTAAGAAATAAAATTATCAACCAATCATATTATACCTTGCTTGCATAACTTAAGTGTTAAGATATGGGAGATTTTGACAAAGGAGAGTGTTGATTTTAAAAATATTTTATACTGGTTAAAATTAATTAAAAATTAAAAAATTCTAAATGAGATTAATTAAATAAAGAATGAAATCTAGAATATTTTGTGATTTTTAATAAAGAATGTGGTCTTAAAATTTTTCTTTGACTTATCACTTATCCAAGGTTCTTGTTCAATGTGAAGATTTGTTTGAGAAGTCTCTGCTCTCAGTATGGCAGACAACGATGATGTTAGTGATTGTTTGTGTGTGGGATGCAAAAGTTGTCCTCGGTTCCACAATTCCAGCTGTCTTTATTGATTTTGGTTAAATTTTCTCATCACTATTAACTTGTTGCTAAACCAACAAGTTGCCCCAAACAAGAAAAGAAAGAAAAAGCTAATTAGTTAATTCAGAAAAATCTCTCCTCTAAGTGCGTGTTTGGGAACTTTTATGTGTAACAAATAATCTTTTTTGAAGAATTTCTTTTGATAAGCTGTAAAAGCTTAAATAATTATATATTTAAAATAAGCTGGTTTTCTTTTTCTCGGGAAATAAGCCGTTAAATCTCATTAAATCAACAGTGACGTTTAATTGATATCTAACCAATTGTGGTCTAGAATTGTAGACCATTGCTATTTGTGGTCGTCGTTAACTTTAGTCTCGTATTAATGAGAACTCAATAAAACCATATATATGATTTGTCTGCGGGTGTACCATTATCCTTCCTTGTCACGAAAAAAATTTATTGTTTGGACCATTTTGGTTTGAAAATGTATAATTTAATTTCCTTCAATATAATCGTAGGCTCGTAGCAAATAATAGCTGTTTCTAATTTCCAATATTTTGGGGTTGACTAAACCTCTGCCAATTAACATGCCAAGCTACTTCAACTGACAAACTAATTTGAAAATTATTACTAGCGCTTTATAATTATGGCAAAACTGACGCCCACTGATTTAAATCTTGGCCTTTTTTTTTTCTGCTTTAAAAGTTTCGAATTGTGTCATGTCTTATGCTTAAAAGAGTGCTTATAAAGAAGTCTTTCTATCAATTTTGAACCTATGTTTTTTTTTTTGAGATATCAGATTATTTCTTATCAACTAGATTAATTTTTTTTGATAAAAAATGTCTTAGTGAGACTTTAACATATGACATGCCTAAAGTATATGGTATAGAAATATTTGAACTGGTAGTTTTTATTTTATTTTTAGAAAAGACTTTAATGAAATCACAAACAATCCACCCGATAATAATTAAAAAAAACGCAATTAACAATTCCGCACATGGTTTGAAACGATCTATTGAAACTTTATTTTCTTTTCCATTCGTATTACCATATTGCCGCGCTAACCGTCTTATTTTTTATTATAAAATATGTACAATTCACTTGAATTCCTTCTTTTGAAAACGTATGCACATTTATGGGGAACAGGACATTAAATATGCGCACATTTTATTTTTTTTGTTGCAACTTTATAATTTCTTCAGTAACGTTCAACAACTTGTACAATCAATTTATCAGCCAAAATAGCAGAAAGAAACTAGAAACAGGATAAAAATTACATAACAAGTATCATATTTCGATAATCACCAAATTCTACATCGTTTAAGAATTGAAGTTACAAATAGTTAATAAATACTCTCTTTTTTGAATCCAACAATCATCTCTTACAAGAACAAAATCACTATTACAGAGATCTCAAAGTAATTTTCTTGATCGTACGCAAATTATAATTGTAGTATTCTCTCGTTTTCTCACTGTTGACGGGTGGTCACAGAGCAAATGGTGATGTAACATTAACAAACAAAAAACAGACCAAATTATGCCGCGGAAAAGAATCATACAAAATTATCGATGACAATATTATGATGCGAGATTCATAGGTCATGTTCACTGGTCCAAGTCCAACTGGCAGTAGTAGTAGTAAAAAGAAGCATTCTCTCAGTTTCTCTCTCTCTTATCTTAGTCTCAATTAACTAATCAAATTTAAAGCACCATACACAGCATAGACACAAAGCAACTCTCTTTCACTATCACCACCCTTCCTTTCGCTTTTCGTCCCTATCAAAAAAAAAAAAAAAAAAAAAAACTAGCCCCAAAAGAAGAAGAAGAAGAAGAAGATCTAATAAACCAACAATTCATTCATTTCAACAACGTGTGTGTGCGCGTGTGAATTATTATGGGAGGGGTGACGTCCTCGATGGCGGCGAAGTTCGCGTTCTTCCCGCCGAATCCACCGTCGTACAAGGTTGTGACTGACGACATGACGGGGCTGCTGCTCCTGACGCCGTTCCCGCACAGGGAGAACGTGGAAATCCTGAAGCTGCCGACGCGGCGGGGCACGGAGATTGTGGCGCTGTACATACGGCACCCGATGGCGACGTCCACCGTGCTCTACTCCCACGGCAACGCAGCTGATCTCGGCCAGATGTACGAGCTCTTCATCCAGCTCAGCATCCACCTCCGCGTTAACCTCATGGGGTGGGTTCTGTGTTTTCTTGCAGTTTCGTCCTTTTTTTTTTTGGCTTTTGCTCAGAGTCTCTGTTTTCCTTTTTTCTGAGGGCGTTTCTGCAAATTTTGATTTTTGAAATCGAAGTGGTTTTGATTGGAAGGTGTGGAATTCGTGATCAGCTAGAGTTTTTTTTTTTTACTGAATTCGTGATCAGTTAGAGTTGTCTGTGAATGTCTGATTTTTTTTTTTTATGGTAGTGGTATGAAATAGTTCTTGTCGGAATCGGTAACTAATCTTTGTTAGCAACGGTGAGCGCACTTAACGTAGATATTTCCATTTCAACACAAATTATTTTATATCTAAAGACTAACCAGAATTCGTATCCTGAACCATTTGATTAAGGGACACAAGCTGTTATCAGATATTCCAATCATTGTTTTTGTTGGTCTTTGAATGTCTGATTTGTGGATACTAGGATTGGTCTTGTTTCTTTTGGGTTTGTAAAATATAACTATACTACTGGTTAATCGTTATTCTTAATCTTTTAACCGCGTGGTTACGTTGCGTATGTAGAAATCACCTCCTTAATGTTGTGCGTTTATAATTAATTTGTGTCAGTCAATTTCCTTTAGTTACCGTTTCTCTCTGCATGTGTTAGACTTTGTTTGGATAAACTTACAGGAGAATTAAGATCTTTGGATAAGTTTCTCTATATAAGTATAAGGAGAAAAGTTGGTTCTGTTTGAAATTTTTTTCTACAAGCACTTAACAAGAAAAGAAATTAAAAAGATAAAATAAATTAAGTTTCTTGCATAAGTTAAAACTTTAGATTATGGATAAGTTAAAATAAGCTTTTAGGGAAGCTAAATAAGAGATTTTTTACAAGTTTACTTGTGCTTAAGTTAAATTTAACTTGTGAGAGAAGCTTATTCCATTTTACCTTGTTATTTTCTTCTATAAGTGTTTATCAGAAGTTTATTCGAATAGTCTGTCTTTATAGTTGTGTTTGCAATACAAGTTCCTGATCATGACATTAGAGCAACACAAGCAGGGTAACTTATTGTAGCTTTGTGAAATTGCTCTGTTTTGTTGATACTGGACTACCCTTTGTGGCAAAAAATTCTGTGATAACATGTACTTTATTTGTAGAGCAGAGCATTTGGTTAGAGTGAATGTTGTTAATTGAGCTGAACCAGAAAGATTGAGTGTGAAATGGGAGTTTTTTCTCACGACAATCTATGATGTTGTGCAGGTATGACTATTCTGGGTACGGGCAGTCATCAGGGAAGGTTTGTGTTTATGTGAAATGCTTGTTAATATCGTGTCGTGATTCGTCTCATGCTTAATTTTGGATAGTGGTAGAGTTGTAAACTTTCATGCTAATGAACATTGTTTTGCTTGTACTGTAGCCAAGTGAGCAGAATACATATTCAGATATTGAGGCAGCATACAAGTGTCTAGAAGAAAGTTATGGTGCCAAGCAAGAAGACATAATCCTTTATGGGCAATCTGTTGGCAGTGGCCCAACTTTGGATCTTGCAGCTAGGTTGCCTCAATTAAGAGCTGTTGTTCTGCACAGTCCTATACTTTCTGGCTTAAGGGTCATGTATCCAGTAAAGCGTACATACTGGTTTGACATATATAAGGTAGTATATATGATGTTTTTATTTCTCATCATATATGTGAATTTCTTAATATAATAAGATGCTGCTTTGTGTTGATATACAGAATATTGACAAGATTCCGCAAGTTAATTGTCCAGTTCTCATAATTCATGTAAGTTTGCTTCAGAGATATTTCTTGTGTTATATACCTGATTCTGTAATTTAGTTGCATTCTTCTGACATTTTCCATTGCTATATTTTATCTAGGATGCTTAACTGGCATCTTTTTTAATCCTCTGTTATTTTTCTTGACACCCTTGATCTTGTTTTCCTTCTATTGATTTTTTTTAGTAGTTCTAGACTTTGAATATTTAAAAATATTTTTCATTTTGAATATTTAGAACAAAAAGTTCAGAAATTAAAAAAAAACAAATCTGTATACCAAGCATCATTTTATGTTTTTCAGAATGTGAAAGGACAAAATGCTCTAATAAAAGCAGTTATAATTTACTTCTAGTTCTGTATGGATAATGCACTTAATTATTTGGTGATTGATATTTTGTAAGTCTTGTGCCCATGATTGGCTCTTCAGGCCATGAACTTTATGATCAACATGCCACCAAACTGCTCTAGATAGATAAATTTATTCAGGAAGAGTTTAATTGTGGAGGGTAAACTTTGGGGCAAGGATAATGACACAAAACTATCCATTATCCAAGAGTGCTCTTCTTGGCAGGGTACTTCCCTGAAAAACCTAGAGTAGTCTGTACTCCTCTGGGGTGGAGTGCTCCCTAAATAACAAAATAATCTCAAATTAAAATCTTACAAAATTAAAACCTAATTAAAATAACATAAGCTAACAATGCAACCTACATCAGCATTACAATTCATAGGTTGTGCCTAAAAAATCATGGTGGCTGGTTCATGCATTGAGCCACTATTGTTTTCTTCTGAAAAATATAACTGTATATTTGACAGCAAGACTGCAGTCAAAATGCCAATGGTTTTGTACTCTTCTTTGGACCTTGCTTGCTATGCATATCCATTTCTCTATGGTTTAAAAGGATGCTCCATCAGATATTAGTGAAACTTGTCAATGCTTGTCATGCAGGCTGTCATCCTTTTAGGAACCTTCTTGTATATGATTTCTCAATTCTCATGATTAAAAATATTTGCCATATTTCAGACCATTTCATAATTTCGGATGTAAATGAAGAATACCTTCAGAGCATTTCATTTTTGTCATATGCTTGTCTGCTATGTTCTTCAACCTAAATGGATTTAGCTGAGGTCAATAGACTAATTCCAGTGTAAGATTTTGGAATGTGCTGCCATGCAATTGCAATTAGAGTGGTAACTAACATCATTTGAAGTTCAAACTACAATGCATAATTAGTCCAAATAAATACATAGTGACATATCCTTTTAAAATTTTACAATATTGTTGCAAATCCTCCAAATAAATCCATAGTCATTGTGTAGGGTACTTCAGATGAAGTTGTAGATTGCTCCCATGGCAAGCAACTCTGGGAACTGTGTAAAGAGAAGTACGAACCACTGTGGCTCAAAGGAGGAAACCACTGTGATTTGGAGCTCTTTCCTGAGTACATCAGACATCTGAAGAAGTTTATAACAACAGTTGAGAAGTCTCCATCGCAACGATACAGCTTCCGGCGGAGCACAGACCAGTTTGAGCAGCCTCGAAAGAGTACAGATATTTTCGAAGTAAGTAGAAAGAGCACTGATCGTAGAGAAAAGCCAAGGAAGAGCACAGACAGGCCAGAAAAGCTGAAAAACTTGTCTAATAATTCTGATATGTTAGAGAAATTGAGAATGACTTTTGATCACAAGGAAAGGTCTAGGAGAAGTGTGGATTGCCATGAGAAGTCCCGGAAAAGCATTGACCATCAATTAGAAAAAGCAAGGAAGAGTGTTGACAGGCTGGACAGAATAAGGAGTGGATAATAATTCTTCTTATAGTGAAATTATATTCATGCATGGGTTGGTTTTATGGGGTTCTTTTTCTTTTTTATATTGGTCATCATGTTGTGTAGTATGGCTTATATCAGATATGAATACTTGTAGCATTGAAGAAAAGGGTTTGGTGTTATAGTGAGATTCACTTTTCATTCAGATGGTATGGCCTATTTACCTCTCTTGCACTCTCCCTCTTTATGTGCACAAATGCTACTAGCATGTTAGCACATTAATCTTTTGAAAAATTTGTCAAAAATATTGTCAAAAGATACAATGAAATTCTTATATTTGTAGCTAAGGATCAACGTGATCAATTTTTAAACTTTAAAGACTAATTTAATTAAAAAAAATGGTGGACTAATATGATGATATGATAGTATTTGAATAACCAATTTAAGGGTTTATTTATGGCTTAAATAATTTTATGATACCTATAAAGTTGGAGTATTTTGATTTTGGTTTATTTATTTATTTTGGTATGTTTGACAAATTTTTATTTTTGAAATAACTACTTGTTCTTTGGAAATTTCCAACTAACGTGTTAACAAAATCTCATGTGATTAAGTTTGGGTCATTTAAGGAATTATTGACTAAGCAGTAAATACTTATTTTTTTTTAACTAACAAAATGTGAACTACCAAAATAAAAAAAGGTTAGATACCAAAACTAAAATATCCTATTTTATAGATACCAAAAATTTATTTAATGAATAAAAAAGAAAGACAAATTTAAATACAGTGAAAACAGAGAAAAACAAGAGTTAGAAATACAAAATTCAAATGCAAGTATACCGAATCTAAACCTTTCTCTGAAAAAAAAAACTAAGAATCTAAATCTAAATAATATATATTTTAAATACCACCAAACCAAATTCACATATAATATTTTTTTTTTTATAAAAGATATAGAATGTATTTTTCTACTTTTAATGTGTTTCTCTTGCAATCATTAAATTTATTTCTTAAAACTAGGATGATTGAGTAATGTGCTGTCTATATCAAGTTATTTTATAATGTTTAAGTAAATATACAATCGTAGATATAGGAGGAATTAACTTATACTTATGCAAGACTTTAGTACTCTTACATCATTAATAACTAATGTATTTTTGTCAATCTAAACATTGGATTTTTATTTTGGTACATTAACCCATTGGATAATAAGTTTATAACTCTATCTTAAAATTTTGTAAAAATTAAACAACTAATAATATAATCAATTAGTTTCCATATATTACAGATGATGTCTTTTTAAAAGAAAAGCACACATGATATTAATCATATTATTAATCATAGTAGATATTGATGTTAAATTTTATATATATAATTTATGTAATAATAACTTTCAATCCAATAGTACATTTTAAAATAAATTTTCTGATGAAAAATTATTAAATAATAATGTTAGTAGCAATATATCAATGTAATGAGAGAACAAGAGAAAAAGTGACTTATAAATACTATCTTACATGACTAGTTAACAATGAGGACATTGAGTTAATTGCTATCAAGCATTAACATTCCTTTTGTTCAAAATGTCATTGTATCGGATATGTTTTCAATATCGACACTCTCTAATAGTTATCTGACACTTTTAATTAGATGTCTAATTAAATAATTATTTTTTTACTAAAATACTTAAGCCGATATCTTAACATAGTCAGGACGCCTGAACTAACACCTACAAATGAACACAAGTTAATGTTATTAAAAAGATTATTCGCTATATAACTTTTGGAAAAGTCAGTTTAAAATAAAAGTATACAATATTAACAAAAATAATGTTTCTTATTTTTTTAGGCTTGTCATCCTAGAAAAATATAGAAAGTTGATTTAAAAAGGTGAACATATCACCAATTTAGATATTTTGTTTTTGTTATGTTACTCATTTCATTTCATTAAAGTCTCTTTTTATATATATATATATATATGGTATTCCTGAGTGCTATATTTTAGACATTAGTTGTGTAAAAATGTTCATGTCCGTGTTGTGTTGAGTGTCTGTGCTTCATAGGTTAATTGCACGTGGTAATTAACATCCCATTACAAACGAAATGGTGTAAATTACCCAGATGCGTTCTCTCCAACGCACAAAATAGGATAAAACCAAAGTGGGAGGTGGGGAAATTAAAAATAACTGTGTATACTAATATTGATCCTAGACGAGGTAGTTTCACAAAAAAACAAAATCTGGAAGCAATGGCTCCATATAAGGGATTAAAACAAATGGATCATTTAATATATTCTCAAAACTGGAAACTTCAATCAGTCGATAGATTCAAATCTCTTGTTTGAAGTATTTCTTCAGCCTGTTGCATGTAAAACAAATGAACTTTGAATAAGAGTTAGCTTCCTAAGAGAACTTTCTGAGTATTGCCGACATTCTATCCTTGTAAATGCATCTAAAGCATGCTTTGTAATTGTACATGCCTACAAGTTAGAACTGTAACTGTAATCAGAATGTATACTACTACTTATTTCTTAGCATGAAATACCACTTCCCTGAGCCTGTAACAAAGAGTATACCTGGGTTTTTGATAGCCGATTTTAACTATGGCTGATGGTGGAACGCGACCTGTGCTGATTGCATGTACTGCTGAGAAGAGAGGAAAAATGTGTAGCCACCCGCGATGACTTAGAACCTCATGAACCTCTTGTGCAGTTAGGACACCCTTAGTGGAAGAAAAATGGATACATAAGGACACAGAAATAAGTAACACTACCTTAATCTAGATGTATCTGACCCAAAGAAGAATCTTTTTGTTTAATGCATGAATCATTATATGGTATAATGCTCTTTTGTTTTACTTTGTTGTAAGAAGAGCTTTTGATGGATATGGAAATTTTTAATTTCAGTTTTGATTGTTTAATTTGTTAAGCTGGACTTTGTAAAAAACTTTCTATTTTGCTACTTTTCATTTTGATCAAAATTGTTTAGATATTTATACACATTCCAAATGTATTTCTAGGAAGATCTAGTAGTTTGGTTACTTGGTATAGTAAGTTTCATCTATGTACCTGCAATTTCTGGCCTTGAAGCATCTCTGCTTCAAGCTCATCAAAGGGCCTGCAGAAAAAATAAGCACATAAATTAGCTATATTTTCCTTTACTCATCCAAGCACTGTGGAGCAAGAGAGAAAAACAAACCTCTTCCCTCCATTTCTGGCATAAGCTTCGGCAACTTTCCTATTTCTTCCACCCACTGCCACAAGTGGTATGGTTTTTTTTAAATGAAGATATATAACCAATGAAAAATAAGGTGAAGTAAAAAATTAATCCGTGTCCTTACTGCATGTTGTGATAAGGTCAGCTACACCACAGCTCTCAAAAAAGGTGTTGTCCTTAACAGATGGAAACCACATCTTTGAAAATGCCATCATCTCTTTCAGGCCAATCCTCATGATTGCAGCCTACACACATATGCACAAAATAAGAAAAACAACAACAATAAAACAAGGGGGGTTAGGGTGGGGAAGCAATTTTTCTGAGGCAACAAATCAAATCCTTTAAACTTACTTTTGTATTATTTCCCATCTGAGACATTGGCCAAAGTGCCACGAATCTGGAAAAAAAATACCAAAATGCCACAGATCGAAAAAAATTTGCCAAACTGCCACGCCACGTAATTTGCTGGCCACATCAGCGAAGTACGTGAGCTGACATGGTGTCGCGTGAGTGGAGGACGAAATTCGCTGGACAGAGGGGCGAAATAGGCATGCCACGTGGCAAAGTTCCAAAATTGTGTATAAACTTCGAACGACCATAACTTTTGACTGGAACGTCTGATTGAGGCGAAACCGGTGGCCAGACGCTCGAAATTGAGAGGGGATGCCGTTTGCAATTACCCAAAGGGGACTTGGCCAAATTTTTTTCCCAAAAGAGGCCTCTAAGTGCCTCAAAATTACGATTTAAGATTCAGTCACCCAAAAAATTCATTTTTCTCTGCTTTTTTAATTATTTAATTAATTTATTTAATGTTATCTTTTATGTTTTCAATTACTTCACTGAATTTCGAGCGTTTTGACATATCGTACACCTCCATCGGGCATTTTTATCAAAAGTTATGATATAAAAAATAATTATTCGAAGTTTATATGCACTATCAATTTTATATCATAACTTTTAATAGAAATGTTCGATGGAGGCGTACGATATGTCAAAACACTCAAAATTTAGAGAAGTAATTGAAAAAATAAAAAATAACATTAAATAAAATAATTAAATAATTAAATAATTAAAAAAGCAGAGAAAAATGAATTTTTTGGGTGATTGAATCTTAAATCGTTATTTTGAGGCACTTAGAGGCCTCTTTTGGGAAAAAAATTTGGCCGCGTCCCTTTCGGGTACTTATTAGCGGCATCTCCTCTCAATTTCGAGCGTCTGACCACCGGTTTCGTCTCAATCGGACGTTCCAGTCAAAAGTTATGGTCGTTCGAAGTTTATACGCAATTTTGGAACTTTGCTACGTGGCATGCCTATTTCGCCCCTCTGTCCAGCGAATTTCGTCCTCCACTCACGCGACGCCACGTCAGCTCACGTACTTCGCTGATGTGGCCAGCAAATTACGTGACGTGGCAGTTTGGCAAATTTTTTTCAGTCCGTTACATTTTAGTATTTTTTTGGGGATTCGTGACACTTTAGCCAATGTCTCTTCCCATCTCCAAGCCGTCAACAAAATCTGTCCAATTTGCATGCAATTTCTTGATCATTCAAAGGTGGAGAGAATAAATTGCAGATATTGTACTACAATTTTACAAACCTGCAGCTATGGCCACTACATTTTTCAGAGTTCCACAGAGTTCGACCCCTTCAACATCCTGGACCTATTAAATCACAATGCAGAAGTCATAAGCACAAAGTGTATCTAAATGCGTACCAATTTAAAATTAAAGAACTATTTTATGATTTAACGATTCTCCCATGACAATATTTCATTTTACTTATTACAATAAGCAACTTCCTATGGATTTAGCCATCTTTTATCCCCATTATGAACTACTTGTTCTAGTTTTTCACCAGTTTGTTGCTTAGCAAGAAAGAATACTCACAGCTGTTACATTGAAATAAGGAGTGTTGAACAACTCAACCCATCTATCTGCTACTAATTTGTTTTGATTATATCCAATTGTTGCTTCATTAAATTTCTCCATTGCTATCTGTTCAAATAGTAAACATTAAATCAGGAAAAAAAACATCAATTATAAGTTGGCCTAAGTATTTACACTAAAAAGGCGTGTAATATCATCTATCTACCTCATTTGCTATGTTGGCCCCCATTAAAACAGAACAATTGATTCTTAGTTGTTTGGTAATGAAAGTAGAAATCATGGTTGGGCCTTCCTTCTTGACCTCCATCCCTTTGATAAGAGAAATTCCCTCTGTATCTGTCTTTCTTTTCCCGGCAAGCCTCTTGCATATTCCTTCCATGAATTGATGCGGAGATACAAATACTAGCATGTTGGCATCCTTAACTGCATAATCAACAACCATTCAGAACAAAAGACAAGTTAACCACAAACTATGATGCACAAACACTTGTCTTATCCGAAGTGTTGTCATGTCTTCCGACACTGACATCCAAACACTTGTTCGACACTTCTTATTAGGTGTTTGATTCAACATTTAAGCCGACACCTTTCACAACTAATTGAAAAAACATAAAAGGTTGATTTAAAAAAATGAATATACCATCAATTTAGATATTTTTTTATATATTATTCATATTTAATTAGAATTTCTTTGTTTGTATGTATACTCAATGTCTCTATGTCCGTATCATGTCCGATATTCTTGTCAAAATCCGTACTTCATAAACCGCAAAACAGACTTAAAAGTAAAATTAAATAACTGTAAATACTTGTCGAGTTTAGTTCCCTTTTCTCTACTCAAAATCTTGGTACAAGGTTGTGGTTTTTATTTTATTTTTCCAAATCATAAAGTAGAACACCTACAACAGAATTTGAAAAAGAAAAAAGAAAGTGAACAATTTAATTAATTAATACCTGCATTTTCAAGGTCTGGATCAGCAACTACCTTTTCACCAAGCTTGATTCCAGGGAGATACTTGATATTTTCCTGCCAATAAGAACAGTAAATTATTTAATATTGATTGAAAAAAAAATATTGCATACACAATGAGAATGAAATGCATGGCTAGCCCTTACATTGGTTTTGTTGATAACATATGTGAGCTTCTCCCCACTTGGTAATTTTTCCTCGAATACCCACATCCTCACTTCATCTGATTACATCCGAGAATTCATTAATTAAAATGGGAAAAGTAACATTCAAATTGGATTTCTGTTTGTTTATTTTGAAGCACATATGATTCCTTTGGCAAGTGCAATTCACACGCATTTTATCATTTATATCTCTAGCAGCGCAACGTGGGACATTAAATTGAAAAATTAAAGTGCACATAACTAGAATGACACATTAGTGAAGAGCACTCATTCACAATTAACGCTGCCGTGCCATTGCATGCATGGCCAAAACAATAGAGTAGAAGAACACTTCCGATAAAAAATAAAAAAGTTGCCTTATATACGTAAATATGACATTGTAACATGTAAAATAAGGATTATTTTTTAATAATTAATGGGAGATTTTAACATATCTTTCTTTTGTCTAATGTTACCGTTGGGAAAAAAACTATTTCCCTCAAATAATCAAATTTTGATACCAACGTTGGATAAGCGCGTATCCTCAAAGTCAAATGTGAAAACGTAATCAAAAACACAAAAGGGAGTGAGAGAGACAATCACACAAGTAATCTGTTTTACGTGAGAAAGCCTTCCCTAAATCCAGAAAGGAAAAAACTCGCGGGACCTTGTCCAGAATCAAATATCCACTATAATTGAGAACGGTTACAATGAATCAAAACGCATCAAGGTGGTGGTACGCTCAACCTCTCCAACAATGGTGATAATCAACTGTCAAAGTGTTTCACTTTGATCACTCAAATATGCAGGCACGCAGGCTTGCTCAAATGTGCGGAATCCCTCACGCACTCAAATGTTAAAACGGCGGAGTATCTCACGCTCTCTCAATTCTCAAATCTGAGTCTAACCTAATTACACCCTTAACTAATGTATTTATAATGTTAAATTAGGTCTGGGATATTAAACACCTTAAATGGGCTTGGGCTAGCATTGAAGGAGTAAAGTCCAACAATTCTCCCCCTACAACTTCAATGCGGTAAATCAAATACAACTTGGCATCTTCAATGCAACAGGTTCAACTCAGCCCAGCATCTTCAACTCTTCAAAACAACCCGGCTTCTACATAAGCTACACAGCCAAAAGGTTTCAAATAACTTAGGTTAGGAGGCTTACCAAACCACATTTCCATGGGAGTTTTGAAATTAATAGCAGATGAATGTGACCTATTTATCACATGACAGGCAGATGCAACAACTTCTGCCCAAAATGATTTTCTAAGACCATAATCAAATAGCATGCATCTAACTTTATTTAAAATAGTTCTATTAATTCTTTAAGCTATGTCATTTTGCTGAGGTGTCTCAGCACAAGTTCTATGTCTTAGAATACCAAATTGTTTGCAAAAATCATTAAATTGATTATTACAGAATTCAAGACCATTATCAGTTCTTAATGCTTTAACCTTCTTTCCTGTCTCAGTTTCCACTTGAACTTTCCAATCCTTAAAACAATCAAATGCTTGATCTTTTTGTTTCAAAAAATAAGTCCACACACGTCTGGAATGAGAGTCTATCATAGAAATAAAATAATGACACCCATAAAGAGAAGTAGGCATGTTGGGTGATCCCGATAAATCAGAGTGTATATAATCCAAGGTATTTTTAGTTCATTCTTTCATATTTGAAACTTTAATCGGTGGGATTTTCCAAAAACACAAGTTTCACAGAAATCAATAGGAGTAAAAGTTTTAAAAGGTAAAATTTCTTGTTTATATAACTCTTGTAATCCTTGATTACTAATGTGACCAAGTATTTTATGCCAAAGAGAAGACTGGTTTGACTTTCTACTAACATTACAAGACTCAGATCCAACTGCTTACCCCATCTAGAAAATACAGACGATTATCTAGCATCCCTCTCATAAGAACTGAAGTTCCTTTGACAATTTCAAGTGTTCCTTGAACACTCCTAAAACTGTATCCACTTTTATCTAACATTCCTAGAGATATTAAGTTTCTCCTAAGGTTAGGAACCCATCTCACATCTTTGAGAACTTTAATAGTCTCATCCCCCATTTTAAACCTAATAGCTCCAATTCCTGCCACTTCGCAAGTTTGATTATTTCCCAACATCACCTTTCCACCTTTAATATATTTAAAACAGTTAACCAATCTTTTATTGGTGCCATATGATATGTACTACCTAAATCCATCACCCATTCCTTCTCACAGGAAGTATTAGACACAACTAGGACCTCACTATCCTCAAAACCACTAGTCAGATTAGCATAATCTATCTTATTCCCAATATTTTGACCTTTTCCTTTTTCTGGACAATTCTTCCTAATGTGCCCTTCCTTAAGACACAGCCAACACGTCACCCTTCCCTTAACAGATGACTTATTCTTATTCTCACTATTGTTATTTCCTTTTCCTTGATACTGACCATTTTTATTAAATTTCTTTTTAATAATCAATCCCTCTGCAGTGACTTTCTTATTTACTATCATTTCTAGTTCTTTAGACTTTAAGACTCCTATTACACCTTCTAGTGACAGAGACTCTCTTCCATACTTAATAACAGCTTTCACATCTTTATAGGAATCAGGCAAAGTATTTAGAAGTATAATAGCTTGTTTTCATCAGTTATTTTTTCATCAATATTAGCAAGACTAATAGTTATTCTCTTGAACTCATCTAAATTATCATCTAAAGATTTACTGGATTCCATTTTAAAATCGAACAATTTTTCTTTTAGATATATTTTATTTGAGAGATTTAGTCATGTACATTGATTCCAGTTTTAACTAGATACCAGCAATAGTAGTTTCATCATTAACTTGTCTAAGAACATTACCACTCAGATGCATAATTAAGAAACTAAAGGCAGTTTCAAGAATATCATTTTTATTAGATTCAGACAAAGTTAAAGGTAGTTTTTTCTCACCACTAAGTGCTTTATAGCACTTTTGATGTACCAGAACAACCCTCATATTTTTACGCCACATATTGAAGTCTTTTTTCCCGTCAAACCTCTCTATCTCCACTCTAGCTGGTCTGAGATAGAACCTAAGTACCAAAGCCTGAAACAAGCAAATAAGAGATAGAAAGCAAGAACAACCAAACAGCTCTGATACCAATTGTTAGAGATTACATGCACAATCTTAAACTAAAAATTAGCAGAAGCATAATAAAATAAAATAAAAAAAGAAAGCACAAGCATTTACTTGGTTCAGTAACTAAGGAGGAAAAATCCTTTATTACCTACATCCAAGGGACAATGGAGCTGCAGTCCCTTTACTTGCACTAAATATCAAGAAGTGTTACAATAGTGTTCAACTCAAAGTTACACGGCCAGTCCCTCAACAGTGACCATAGGCCTCAATATTACAGAAAGAAAAATGAAGGTTATAGGGAGCCAGAAACAACCCCTTACACCAATGTTTGGACTAGCCAACACTTAATCTCCATCGAGTTACTCTCCTTAGTTCCTTGCAAGAAAACACCTCAGGAACTTCAAGCGAACCAAACACGAGAGAACTCCACCTACAATACAAGACGAACAAGAACAGAGACCTACACTATCATTGTCTACACCGTTCATCAAACAAAGCTCAAGGTATTAAGCGAAAGCATTAAACCCTAGCAGAGCTAGGTTACATTGGCAACACGTGAAGAAGATGAAGAGAGAAAGACAAAAGCTTCGAGAGAAAGAATAAGAAACGAAAAGACTGAAAATGAAAAGCACACTCACACTAACATTCAGTGCAAATAAGCCTTTATATATTCAAAAGTCAAAGTTAGTAAAACGCACCATATGGACATTTAGGCCTTATTATTTTTTTCTTTGGGCTTCACAGACTCAACAATCAATGATTGAATTTTTGTTGTCCAGTAATTTTTTTTAAGGAATATGAAGATTTGCTACTGATTATAATTTTGCAGCATAGTTAGACTCTTGCAGGTGACACCAAAGCTAGGATGAGAGGATCAAGTAACTTTTGGTTGAGAGGAAATCTAAGCATATAAAGCATAATTGTAATATGTTGCAATTTTATTATGTTAGTTGCTTTGTACAGGTGTTGCACAATATTTGTACTTAGCTGTTTGTATTAGTTTGGGGCTTCGAGCACTTGTGCATATTTTTTTTCTTTGGTTTGGTATTGTCGGGCCTTCGACTCTAAGTGTAAGTTGGATATGAAATGGTGAGAGGTAGTCCGCGGATCGACTTGAGACACAGAACGATGCGGAGTGTCCAATCTCCAACATCCATATAGTATAATACGTCAAAAACATCTAAAAGCCTAATTATTCTATAATCTCCTGAGCACCAAAAATATATATCATTGTAAGAATTAATACACTTACAGTATTAATTAGTGATGCACATATATATTATTGTATGAATGAATAGGCATTTATTAATTAGTGATGCACATGACTAGAGTCTAGATATACCCAAATATACTTTTCTCGATACGTGGTACTATGCACAAAGGTGACTCTGACACAAGGGAAGAATCGTAAATGACTTGTCACCACCTGAAATTGACACTGTAATGTTAGGAAATAAGAGAAAATTTAATAAAATAAATAACTAAATTCGTTCATGTTAATGAAAATATAATATGATTATAAATTAATTTTAAAAAATAAAAATAAATTTTAATTTTTAAATATTAAAAAGTATAATAAATTAATTATATCGTTAAATTTGTAAAACTATTTTATTATTAAATTATAATATTTAAAGATTAATTTATGTTAAATTATAAGTTAAAAAATATTTTATTATTAAATTATTTACAGAATTAATTTATTACATTTTTTTATATATCCAGAGATTAAATTTAAATTTTTATGTTTTAGAGATAAATTTATTAATCTCTCACACTTGGATGAATTTTACTATTTACCTAATTTAATAAGAAGAAAGTGATCCGAACTGAACAATGAACATGCTGGTGCCTGCTGGAACATAGTGAAAACCGGAAATCACTGTTGATGGCATTGCATGCGCATCCTTTGTTGGGATACAGATAGGATTTTTGGGGAAGACATTTTCACCTTTCCTCTTTGAACAATATATTTTTCCACATTTTCTTAATAATTTATCGTTGCTTTTGGTCTTTCTCTTGTACTTTTTGTTACTGTTGTTGGCTTGTTGCTTTTGGTCTATGCGTTATTATTGTACAAAACAGTCTCAAATTATAGAGGTAATTCCAAGTGTCCATGCAAACTGCTTAGAAAGGGTTTATTTCATTTTTTAATTCAATTAAAATGTACTAAAAACTATAAAAAAAAATTGTATAGTATTATTCACTTATAGATTGTAGTGCACGGTCCGATTATTAATTTTTGTTTACTTCAAAGTATAAAAAACTTTATTAAATGGTATATGAAAATCAAATTCTTATTTTTAATTTTTACCTTATTCAACTTTTTTATAACATTATTTATTTGAGTATAAGGTCGACTTAATCAAAACTCTCAATAATATATGAGTTGAGATCAAGTTGACTTGCAAATATAATATATCATTCTTAACATTTATATGGCTAAATCATATAACTAAATAAGTACAAAAATATAATTAGGAAATATTTCACAATATGTATTTATAAAAAATATTTGATTCATAAACATTATTAGTCTAAAATATTTTTACATAGACATCCAATAAAAATATGATTTATCCACATCATATTAATGAATAAGGTTATGTGATACAATTGTTAAATCTTATTAGATATTTGTGTTAGATTATTTTACACCAATGGTATATATAAGTTCAATTCTTAAAAATAATATCAGTATAAATATAGTATAAGTTTAATCCTCATGTATTGAAAATACAAACATTTTATACTATCAATCAATAAAAAATCACCCTAAAAATGATTTTTAAATTATTATAGAAAATAACAAATTTATAATAAATATAAATTTATCAATCATTAATTACCTTGTAAAAAAATTTACACAGTGAATACACTTAATTAATTAAATTCATATATAATATCATAATATGTAAAATATTAATAATTAAGTTAATAAATCTTGTTAATATAGTTTTTCTATAGAGCAACCTAAAGTATAGTTCAAATTCATATTTGAAACACATCAAATCTAATTTTTTAAATACAAATCCAACTTAAATTCATACTAGAATGAGTTAGTGGGATGAACATTCTAAAAGTAACCATGTTGGGGATTTCTTCTTTCAGCACATGTCGGTCAAAATAGACTTTGACTATCCTTTTAAAATACCCATAAAGTTTGATTTGGCTTAATAAGCACAAAAGTAGCAATGTAGTACTAATCTATAATAAGCATGTAAATCAACATAAAAAAGTATAAATACTGTACAAAGTAAAATATAAATGATTGTAATATCATCATCATCATTTTATACAAAGAGATTCTAATTAAGAGAAATTATTTTAAAGTTATTTTCATTCTTTATCATTATTTTTTTTAAAATCAAATGATTTTAATGAGTAATTAATTTAATCATTAATAATAAGAATGAGAGATAACTCTAAAAATTATTTTTGAAATAACTTGATTACTACTCACACATACGCATAAACACGACAACATACACACATGTTTTAAAAATTATATATTTATTAATTTTTATAACAATTATTTTAAAAATTATTTGTCAACAACTTTTATATAATACATCTCATTTTTTATGTTTTATTTTCGCACTTCCGTTGTTCAAATTATTGTATAATATATTATACAAATAACATATCTTTAATGATCATTCTTCCTCCGTTCTACTAAGAGGATTTAACTCATTGGTTAAGTAACATATATGAGTATCATAAATTCCTTAATATTGTGTTTAATTTATATGGATAAAAATAAGTACTTCCTTCGTTCCATCATAATAATTGACATTTAAAAAAATCTTAAAATAATTATCATTTTAGTTTTTCAATATATATAATTTTAATTACTTTTTTCTACTTATATTTTTTATTATATTAATGATGGACAATAAAAAATATAAATGAATTACTGATGATATAAGGTTATTTTGTAAAAGTTTACTCTTTTTTTATCTATTTATTAATTTTTTTAGTCAATATAAAATAATTTAAGATAATAATTATTTTGAAATTGAAGAAGTATTTAATAATTGATAATAGATAGTGTAAACAATAGCACATGCATAGAAATAAACTTATAGCTACCGCAAAACCAACATCTACTGAAATCAGCCTAATAGCAACACTACTACAAAATCAGCCTAAATGCAAGTATTGAGATAACATGCATGAAATCATAAATTTCATATCAATGCAATCATTATAAAAAAAATGATGACCACAATATCCTGGATAATGCACCGCAGTTTTTTTTGTAATGAGCAATAAATGAAATTGTGATAGTTATGTAATTTTTAAATCATAAATATTAGTTAAGTTTTATAACTGAATAAGAAATTTAAACTCAAGATCTCTCTTCTCTCTCTTCTTTCTTTAATATTAAATCAATCTTATAACTCCAAATATGATATAGATTACTACTAATGTTTTAAAATCCAAATGCAATAATGATAGGCTTTCCATATTTTAAAACTAGACATAAAGGCCAGAAACTTAGCTATAATATCTTGTAAGATACATTCTTGCTATAGTGAGCTAGCTAGGCTAATGCCTACTAATGATATATATAGATGCACTACCAAAACGTATATGGTGACACATACATGAATTCATGATGTCAAGAGGCATCTCAATTAGAGTTATTGTTTAGCTAGATAATTAACATTACAGCTGCATATATATAAAATAGACACTAATTACATCTCCTACAACACTTTAGGCTGAAAAAAACATAAACATCCTTATTAGGGTTCCAACTTATTATGCACGGGCCTTCGTCTGTGAGGCAGAGAATAATCAACGTGCCACCATCCAGGAACATGGTTTTTCCGTTTCATGTGTTGCTGCTGATCATGCTCATGCAGTCCTTTTGAACCTGCAAGCCACTCAAATGTTTTTGCTGAATGACACCAAAAAAATAAAAATGTTTTTGCGAGCAAATATATGGAGGAAACTTAAATCAAGTACTTTAGGTATCGTTTATACTATTCTCCAATTAGAATTGGAGTTTAACTTCGGTACTCTGCATAATAAAATTTGCATTAAAAGATTTAATGGATTACTAAGGTAAAACTTCAATATTGATTGGAGAAAGGGAGAAAACAATAATACCTAAGTAAGGACTAAGGTAGTGTATCTAAGTTAAATCCTAAACATATACCTGAATGTTGGAGCTGTCTAACAGAAAATGTTTGATACTGACTGAGCAAGATTAAGCAAAGAATCACTCTAAGCAACCCCACCACCACCTTCATGTTAAGCCAGTTTCTTTATATTCTTTCACTTTATTTACTCCTTCAACACTAGCTACCATATTGCACTGTTGAACACGACATGCTAGTATTTATATTCAACAAAGGTAGAAAACAAAGAGTATGAGTCATAGGTTAATGTGGCACACGCTGATATGTGAAATGAAGACAGTGTTGATTTGTGTGCGTGACATGTTAGCCTCTCTGTTTCTTTATAGTGCAACGAAACATCAACCTTTGAAAAGGAATAAAGCCATGTTGATTTGACCACGTCATCCATGGCCTTGTAATTGTATGGAGTTTCCTGTTTACTTATGGAGGAAGGGAAGAAAATTTAGGCCTAGGCTAAGAAACACAAACAAGCTGCTGATTGGGTTAAAAATATAATAAAGATTTAAATATATTTTTCTTTGAGTCTCTAATAAATAATTTTATTTTTTATCTTTGATATTTTTTAGTCCCTAATAATTAACGAATTTTGTGTTTAATCGAGACTAAAACTAAATTTATTAATTTATTAAAGAATAAACACAAAATTCACTAATTTATCAAAAACCAAAACAAAATATCAAAAACTAAAAAGAAAATTCTGATTTTATTAAAAATTCAACACAGCAAAATTTATTAAAAATCAAACTCAAAAATTGAGTATTTATTAGATATTAGAAAACATGTTTCACTTGGACAAGGACATGTTGATAACAAATGCTTCCATTTTTTATTCATTCGCTTCCCCAGTCTAAGGAACAAGAGGGTATATATAAGTTTTTAAAGACAATAAAATACAAACATTGTGACAGGTTTATAATTATCATCACTGTACCAACGGATAACATTTCCCTAGGAAGAAATGGGTGAACATGTGATACCGGTAGTTTCTTGGTCACGTAAAGCTAAAGTTTCATTAAAGAGCGTTTCAATGATAGAACCTCCTCAAGCAATATAAGATTTTCATGAGACTGATCTTGAGCGTCGCCATCCACACACGAAAACCTTCGTTTAAGAGAATTTTTTTTGTGTAACTCCCCTTTATTTCTCATGTATTAATTCGTAAGTTGAATATCTGAGCACCTATTTTCATACTCGATACTCATTTTCTACAAGATTTGTACACTTGATTGACTCGTTGATAGGAAAGAACATTAAAGTTATCACATTCTAAGATTTATATAACTTAGTCATCATTACATACAGTTTAACTTTAGTTAATGTAAAATATTTTTATATGCTCAATTAAATTGAAATCACCTTAGGTGACTTTTAAAATAATTATTAAAATAAAACGACAATCTATAGATGACAATCCATAATTAGATGTACATTCTAATTAACTTCGTACATATAAACCGGTGCAACCCTCTCAAATTGAGTTGCCTGGCTAAATTAGCCAAAAAAAAATAATTAATGAACTAACCTTTCTTCAATTTGAAATTTTGAATCACAATATAGATCACCTTAAAAAGTTCCAAGCCCAAAATGGAACACATTGCCGGTATATTGAATGCAGTAACAACCACGCAATTGTTTTGTTAAGGAGCTCTGTCATAAGGCTTTGTATCATTGTAACAAACATCCCATACAGATTCCATAGAAGCCTTTGCCACACCAGAGCAATAAGGATTTGCAGACAATGATTTCATAACTCTTCTTCTGATGCATTCCTTCAAGTTGCACTACATAAGTTCAGTATTTAACAAGTAACCAGAAACAGTCTAAGCTCTTAAAGTATATTAGGGACCTGTTTAGATAAACATCTCCTGCCGTACTTTTATAGTTTTAGGATAAAAAAGTAAAAAGAAAAAATAAAATGAATTTTTCCATAAAATAAAATTAGTTTATGCATAAATTAATTTGTAGAAATTCTCTCATATTAGCTTCGTTAAAATTTGATTTCCAACTTATGCATAAGTTAATATTTTTTTATATTATATATACATAAGTTAACTTTAGCTTATGGAGCATCAAAAAAGAAAAAACTTTAGCTTATAGAGAAACATATAATTTTTTTCCTTATTTTCTTTCCTAGAAGAGCTTCTAGAGAAGTTTTCCCAAACAAGATCTAGAACAATGAGAAAATTAAATTGCACACCATGAACATAGAGAAGCAAGCAATGCAGTTTGAGGAAAATAAACTGGAACAGACTTCAACTACCCTTTACACATTTCATTTTTGTCATCAAAAGTCAATCTTGTAACGATAAAATATCTAATCAATGAGAGGAAATGAGAGCCTAGTGCTGGTTTATTCTTTTTTTCTTTCTTTGTTTTTCTAATAAATAAGGTAAAATTATTAGCAAAAGGCCCTACGTTCGTCTAGCAATTTATGTTATGTTTCCAATCAATATTAATTTCTATAAAAATTTTCTAGTTTCCTAATTGATTTCTAATTTGAGCTACATAAGCATTCTTCGTCATAATTTACAGACCAATGGCCACCATTGTCTTTCAATAAAAGATCTCTCATATAACCAGCTTGTTATACTATCAGGCAACATCAAATGATTTGCAGTAATGTCCACGTAAAAGCTTCATAGAAAAGGTAGGTGTAAGAAAAAGTTCCACTAGTCAGTCACTCAACTTTTGCACATAATATGAAAATCATCAAGATAAGAGAAGCCATGCTTCTATTTATCCTAATAAATATGTTAGAATATTTGAAAAATTATACATAAGGGACAGGGTTAATGATATATGTTCTGTAACATGTCAATATACACACTAGCATATTATTCAAGTTTTTCTTCTCTCTTTTCCTCGTTCTCTACCTAAATCACCATAATTTCAAAATAACATTGAAGTGGTGCCCATTTTCTGTGACCTATCTTTTCACTATTCTGCTGCCAAGTTCTCTAAAATGAGGGGCTCCACTTTTATCCTTTTAATTAGCCTTCTCTTGTTCTTTTATCCTTCCAACACCCTTTCTGTTTCATCTTTGTCATTGGGCTTTTCTAACACAGCAGCCACTATTCCTGCAGTTCCCCATACACCCAAACATGCCAATTCTAAGTTATACCATGTTGTCCTTCCAACATGTAGTCATTGTGATAGGAATTCTACCTCTAGGTGGGACAAGCCCTTTAAGGTGTACTCACGACGGCCCAAGACTAAAGAGGTCTGAGGGCCTTATAGAGTAGTGGAAGTTAGTTAGAGGAGAGAGTGGGAATCTTTGTGTTATATTGGGGATTGAGGATTGTGTAAGGGATATGGATATTTTGGAATGAGAATTGGATGTTCAGAGAATCACCTGACTTTGGGGGAGCCTTGCTCTCATCATTTCTGTGCACTTTCTTCCCTTTTACCTTATTTTCTTAGATTAAACACTGTGCTTGTTACTCAATTCGTATCACATTGTTTTCTTGCCACCATCTGCAGCCACCCACTTCTCTTGTGAGCTTTCAAGTCAAACCAATCTCTTACGTGCTCTCATAGGGACACATTCCCTTTTCTTATCTCCTCCACACTACTGCTGCTGTAGAAGTCTAAGCATCAACTCCACCAGCTGACCATACTATAATCTTCAACAGCTTCTGGTCGTCAAAACCCACCAAGTCATGTTGCCACCAGAGCATCCATGAGCTACCATGGTCTGTCACGCTGTCATTTGGTTTTCTAATAAGTGAAGCAACATCTGGCCACCATTTTGGTAGTCGGCATTGTTTGACTTGACTGACTATTCAGGAATTGCGATGATAATATCCACCTTTGACCTGGCAATGTGGCTGCTGTCTGTTACTCCATCAATGCCACTCTCTCCATGGTTGTGGTGCGCACCAGCCTCACTTCTACCTGAATCCCTATAGCCCCAACAATTCTTCTAAAAGCTTAAGCTATTAGATGAAAACTCAAGAATAGTTTTATATTTAACACTACCCCTCATGCAAGAGCCCTTTGGTCTTGAAGCATGAATCATGGATAGCTCAGTATACCTTGTGGTGAAATTCAACAATAATTTAGAATAGGAATGAGATGACAAGGATCAAATTCATGACCACATGGACATTGAGGCTCTGAAACCATGTAAAGAACCAACTTTTTCAGAGGCTTCAGCTGTTAAGTGAAAGCTCATAAAAGGTTTTATATTTAAGGAGAAAGAGATTTTGAGATTCAGACATAGTAAAAATAAAGAATAAAACTTGATGAAGATTCAGCAACACATAATGACCTCGGAAAATGAGAAAACTGTCAAGTCGTTATATGGTAATCAGACATTATGTTATGTTTATTTTCACCAATGTCAAGAACATCATTCGTTAAGGAGAGAATATGAATATCTAAACATATGTGTGGTGCAAGAACCATGAGGGATGGATGGCCGTTTTTGTGGAAGATGCAATGTGACGACTTTGAGATAGCAGATTTGCTGGAATTCACAAGACAATAGTGTGATTGCACCACAATTGTTGCTATTCAGTAACACTAGACTAAAATGCTTAATAGAATTAATACTACTGATATGTTGCAGGACTGTAGGCCACATAAGCCTATTTCCCTCTATATGTGCTATGTGTGGTGCAAGCTTAAACTCAGCATTGTTCTGCTGATGTTTCTTTGCTGTATTCATTATTTTATTTGGCATTTCGGTGTAAGTAAAGAAGCAAGGCATGTGTGACAATGTGCAATCTATGCTACACTTAGGTCCATTCAGCTGGAGCTAACTCATGTATATCTTAAAGGAGATTTCAATGGATCAGCAGTTGATTTGGAATAAAATTAGGCCTTTGGCACAAGTTAGCTGGTCTTTTAACAGGGTTGCCATTATATACTTATCCTAACAGCCCTTTTGAAATAATGTTCTCTTCAACTTAATGAATTTATTCTTTTGTCAAAGATGTTAAAATTACTAATTCATGTCTCAAACAATAATTACAAAACTTGAGACTAGGACTATTTTGAATACTTTTTCCTAGTCACAATCGATCTCTAGATAGAAAAAAAATAAAAAAATAAAAGCGTCTACAATATATCTGTGAAAATATTCAACTAAAGTAATGGCTTGTATAAATGGAGAAAGGAAAGAATCAACATACTTGTTCATGCCCTCGAATTTTCACAGAAGCTAATTTAAGAAGTTCCCGTTTGAAATGGCAATCACCACTTAGATGACCAGCTCTTATCTGTTTCACATAATCATTGAGAAAAATTAATCACAGAAACTCTATCAAAGTCAATATGGCAAAGGGCACATTGTCAGATAGAAACCTCGCTACAAGCATGGTGAGCACATTTTGTCCAATCCAAGTTTCCAGCACGACAGTCATCAAATACATGAATTAGCTCATGCTTTAACAGCTGGTCAACATCATCTTGAGATTCCATCTCGTTGCAGCACACAACTATCTGAGACAAAGCCACGCCAATGAAGTAGAAATATGATATCACATTAGTAAATTGCAAAGCTCATACAACCACCAGCCAACATGATATTTATAGAATTTAATTGGAATGCACTCACAGTGTAAAGTATAAAAGTTTTTACACTATCATTCAATCGTAGAGTATCATATAATAAAATTACTTTTAAAAGTCATATGTAGCGTGATTTCTAATTCGATGACACTGTAAAACTCTTTACACTATCAATATATCAAAGTTAACTCTAAAATTATATCATTCAACCACTATAATTGATGAGTAAATAGTTTATACACTAACAATTTTAAAACAGTTCTACATTATCATCCAATTACAATCCATCATATATAATAAGTCTACTGAGTGCTGACGATTATAAATAATTACCTTAAAAGTCATGTTAACAATGATTTTTTATTGATCTACAATGCAAGAAAAAAAAATTACACATCAACTGTGCATAGCCATTAAATTCATAATTGATAGCTTAGCTTCATATAGCGTGTGAGTTAACATACTCAGATTTTGAAGCCACCACACCCGAAAAAAATAAGTAAATAAAATAAACATGATGTTAATTGCATGTATAAATATATGTAAAAGGCCAAAATCATGAGAGAAAGAAAGAAAGAAGTACCCCTTCACCCTGAGTGTAACCACCAGCTATTGCAATGTTGTCACATTTAACAGCTTTTATGAAATTATCTCCTACGAGACACCCAGCTTTCTCCAAATGTTCCCTCAGGAACTTCACCTGCGGAGCTGAGTCATGTCGATAAATAATCAAATCAAATCAAACGAACCCACAAAAAGAAAAAATGATTTTGTAAACAGAATGAAGGAATTGGAGTTTAAGAATAGAGGGTAGTGAGATGTGATGGTAAAGTTGGAATTGGGAATAATAATATAGAATAAAGAATAATGAATAGATACAAAGGAGACTCTTATGAATCATGCGTTGGCACTGCTCCACAGTTACGCCGCGGCGCTGTGTGGGAGAGTCGGAGGAAGAGAGATTGTCTTCATTCATTCCCAGCTTTGTCTTTGATTTCAGATGCACTTCAGTTCCCACGCCTTGTAGGGTAGGAGACTGAAGCAAATCCCCCATCATAGAAAAGAAATGTGATCCGTAAGATATTATATTTTTTTTAGATTACGTGCGGGATTAGTGTAGACTTGTCTACACTGGAATTTTTATTTTTTTTTCGGCAACACTGGTGCTATCACATGCGCCCCACGTGTCATCCCCGACGGTGTCGTTTCCTGAGCACAACATCAACAAGCGCCGACCCATCATACAAAATCCGGTGATTCCACTCCACCATCGGACAAAGGAAGAGGAGAATTGGAAGAAATTTTTTGTTGAGCTAAGTGATTTGGTATGAATGAGTCAGGGGTGGGGCAAACTTTCTGGGGTCCTATTTAATATTTTCTTTTTTTAGAAAATGGGGTTCTTAATTGGCAATTTAAAAATAAATGACTCATTTAAATAAGAAAAATACTTTGTTCAATAAATATTACCAAAATGTATTGAAGTTTGAAGGTTTTTTTTGAAGAGAGTAAAAAGTGAAATAAGGAAGGAGGAGAGAGAAAAAAATTGGGTGTGTCTCAGGAAATGTAAAAGTAGTAAAAATTGTTGTTGGTGGGAATTGAACCTTGGACCCCTTGGTTATTAAAAATAGACATTACCATTTCCTCTAATTTTCAATATTGAACATATGTTGCAATAATTAATATTTGAGACCCCTTATTGTTTGAGGCCCTGTGCGGTTGGGCCCCTTGAATGGGCCCAGAACCGGCCCTGTGTATGACTCAGAGCTTAATGTTTTTCCAGATTTATTCCCTAATTCGAAGCCAATTGTAAATACAAAGGAGATCAGTTTTAAGTTTTTTTTGAATTATCAGTTCAAAATGAAATGGTTTCAGTGATGGATTTGTTATAAATTCTTCGGTGTGCAATATCGTAAGTTCTTTCTAAAGAATAAGAAAACTAATTTATTTATTAGGATAAAAGAAAAGCATATTCAAAAAATTAATTTATTTCAGCGTAACTGTATAAGGGATAGAGAATGGTATTTCTTTTTAATTTATTTCAATGTGGCCACGAGTATAAGGGATAGATAATGGTATTTTTTTTTAATTTATTTAATGTAGCCACGAGTGCAAGTCCTTACACAGCAATAAAATTATACTCTTTTATGATTTGTTGTTTATTATGGAATTGAGTTTGAAATATATATAACATATAAGCATGGAAGTGTAGTCGTGCTTCCATACATATAAAAAAAATAATCCAATAAATCTCATTTCCTTCCAGAATGCCACGCCTACATAGCATTTTCTCACAATGCCATGTGGCATAATTCGTTAGGCACTTGGGCGAAGTATATAGGCTGAGGTGGCGTCGCATTATTGGACACGTAATTCACTATTGTGACCAGTGAATTACATGGACTGCCCAGGCTTCTTATGGGGCAGCACACGTGGCACCCCTATATAATTCGCTTAGAAAGGTAGCGAAATAGGTGGACCAGGACACATGGCAGCTTCCTATTAATTTGGTGGAGGGAAAAGCAAAATAAGTAACATATTCTGTTACAAGGCCCAACGAATTTAGTCCTATTTATACCCCCCCATTTCCAAATCAAGACACATGTTCTGGTATTTTGCTTTGTTAATTTTCAATCCTAAACACATTGTTGTCATAGTTTTTAGTTGAATTTTCGCAAAATAAGTGGTAGTAGAAATGGTTTAATCACCATTGTATATTACAATAGGAGTAGATATTTTGGACCTAATGGTCAAGTTTTTGAAGGAGAAAGTAAAATGTTTTGTATGCCCGCAAGATGCAGCCACCATGATCTGATGAAAATTATTTACAAGAAGTTGAGATTACAACATGGTCAATCTGTCTCTCGATTGACTGCTAGATGTGCATCAGACAACTCGGTGCAGCGGGTTGCTGTGGATGTTGTAGATGATGACAATGTAGCGTTAGTTGTAAACACATGCACATCGGACGGAGTAAACCCCAGATTTATCAAATTTTATGCGGAATTAAACTATGGTGGACAATCAAGCAGTCAACATTGTGTCCAACCCACTCGCTCCATTGACATTAACAGAGAGCCGCTGGTGAATCCCGAAGACAGAGATGTATCCCCATCACCATCACCACCACTTTCGCAACCAACCCAACAAAATGGATTGTGAAGATAGGGATATATCGCCCCCACCACCACCACCTAGTCAAGCAATGGAGACTGAAATGGTTCCGGCAGACAACCCAGCTTGGCCTATGGACAGTTCTAAGGACAAGGTGGACGAAAGTCTTGTTCTAGACAGTGACTCATCGGATACAGACGTAAATGGTGATTTCGATCGTGCTTTTCCTATTCCTTCTCCGGACATTGTCGAAATGCAAGATCGGCCTTCGATTCCAGGTATGCATGCACATTGTTTTGTCAGTCAGTAATGTTAAAATTATTGCAGGTTTAATTCCGACAATGTGTTGAATGTCTCATTATATAGGAGAGGAAAACGTTCCAGTTTGGTCTGACATACGCCATTACACGAATATTAATTGGGCATACCCAGATCAGGAGTCTGATGGCATGCAAGGAGTGCGAATACCTAACTGGCAGATGAGTCAACAACTATATAAGGACCAGGTGTTTGAGAGCAAGCATGATGTTCAATTGGCAATAAAGCAATATTGTATGGCCGCGGTGGCAAGGAAGAGTTCATCGCAATCGTAGCGGTGTTGAAGGGGAAAATAAAAGAGTGTTCTTAGAAGTTTTTGCACTAAGGCACAAGACAGGGAAGACAAAGTTGAAACTCAGCCCCAACAGCAAGTTTCAGAAACCAAACCTACATCGATTTTTGCTTAGTCGATGTAGGATATGTTTATTGCATCGGTTAAACTATAACTAAGTATCCTGCATTTAACTATAAAATGCCACCACATCATTTTCTGCATGTGGTAGTTTAACAACTGATGAAACAATTTGGTAAAATTACATGCTGTAGTAGTGAAACCTAGTATTGTCATATTTCCTTTTGTTGTTCCTTCTTCCAGTATCTCCTCCTTCACTCACATCTTCTTACAAAAAGCTAACACCTCCTTCATCTCTTATTGTCATTGCAAGTAACAGGTACCTATTGATATGGGTTGTATGATACTTGTCCCCACCTCATTTACAAATGAGTATAGAGACAACTTTTAATTAAATTACCTACGGATACCAATTGAGATATTTATTCTCTACGACAAATTTTACCCAAAAGTATTTGTGGGTACCAAATTTTGGTCATCTCTTGTAATGCTTAATTCATTTTTGTTCTATAGAATTTTATGAATGTTACATATAACCTCTTTCATTTTGTTTGCTACCTCAATGATTTGGGAAATAATTAAGAAAATTGACAACTAGATAATATACCCATACAAACTACGCTTAGCAATATAGTATACCTATGTTAGGTATTTATTACACTACTCAACAAAGTCTTTAAAAAATAATTATTGCATTTCCTTTTTTAAATGATTAATATCCTGTGAATTATAAGTTTTTATCATTCGAAATATTAATTCTTGATAAAAATATAGAAATTTTCTGGTGATAAAAATATTTTTTACGTTTTCTTATTTTTATCATATGAAATAAAATCAATTTTAATTTTTATCTATAAAATTGGTAATATTTTGTGAAATTTATTAGTTATTAGAAATTAAATATTAAATTAAATGTTTATAAAGGAAGAAAGAAAAAAATAACCTGTATTGGATCGTGTGCTGGTTTCACATTTGGTGTGATATATAAGGTATAGATTCATGATCGATTAAAGTGCGCTGAACATATTTTGGTGTAGCATTGTGTCGGTTTCATATATATTTCGTAGTCTAACATTGAATTACAATCTAGTCAATCTATTAATAGGTTGATATGTATAAAAAACAAATCTATGTTTTTATTCCTAGACTAATTCTAGTATAGAGAAAATTTTATATTTTATTCCGTAGTCTAATTCTAATGAGTGATATGAAATTTTAACACACTTATTTTAAATACCTCATCAACAATTTTTATTTTTTTTCGTCCTTTTATCACATTATATTAATTAATTATTATATCTATATTTTTTCTTTTTTTACTCTCTCTAGACATTAAATAGCTTTTGGGTGTTAATTTTTTTCGTCAAATTCTAATATAGCAACGTCCTATATAATCAGTCTATGAACTGTCATGTAGTCAACTTCATAGCCAAAGAAATAATCAAATTGTACACAACAATCATAAAAACAATGCATTATTTAACCTTTAAAAAAATAGCAAACAATGTATATATTTAGCAACATCTTGCCGCTACTCTAATCTTACATAAGGACACATGTTTTGTTTTGTCACTTTTCTAAAAATGGTCACTTTTCTACAAATCTAAAATAAAATGAAGATAATTGTTTTAGAACTTGGAAGTTTATTGTTTTAACTTGGTCAATATAGACTTACAAAGAACTCGTTCGGTGGTTTTTTGGTGTCAGATCAATGAATTCCTAAATTGAATCCCTACCTCCCCTTTCAATTCTAACTATTTTCCAATTTCTCCCTCTCTCACATCTCCACCACACACGTTCCTAGCATCCCTCCAAACCTAAAACCTATAAATACACCCCTAACTCCAACCCTTTCACCGCACAACACCTTGTCCTCATATTAACCCCTTAGCAATAATTCACAAACACACCACCACCACCAACAACACACAATGGCACGCCAAGTAATCGTCATCGCCGCTCTACTCATGGTAGCCATTGTTGACGCGGCCATGGCCGGTGAAGCTCCATCATCATCACCTAAGTCAGCACCAGCACCATCATCATCATCATCAACAAAAGCACCAACATCATCACCAAAGGCACCAACACCATCATCCCCCAAGGCATCACCACCAACCTCATCTCCTCCTGCAACTTCCCCTGTTGTTGAGGAAGAGCCTGCCTCCCCACCGGCCCCAAGCAGCGAGGAAATTGAATTGGGTGCCCCCGCGCCCGCTCCCGCTAATGAAGTGGCCGTTGAGGAGCCCGCTGCAGCTCCGACCACCACTAGCTCCGCCTCTGCCCTTAAAGTGTCTGCTATCGTTGTTGCCGTCGCTAGCTTCTTCGCCTTCTAAGATGTTGCCTTTTACAAGTTTTTCTGAGATGTGTTGTGTTACACCACCTTCAGTGTTGTGTTTGTGAAATGAACGTGTGTTATTGAATTTATGAATGAATTAACTTATTATGAATGTGCATTCTAATTACTGTTTTGTTAATTATGAATATAATTAAAGGATAAATGCTATGCCAAGATAGTACTACCTTTTAACATCTTACTTTTAACTCGTTCTCTTCAATTCGTTAATTCTCACGTAGGTCACATATAAGGTTTTCAAAGGAAGTGAAGGAAACCATCATGGAATCATAACCTGTATGCCCATTTTTCTTTTCTTTTTCATGTATTAAATTTATACGTTAGATTACCTTAACATTGATTAATATGGACAATGATATATTTAGACACGTCATTATTTTCAACATTCATTTTTTTCTATTGGTCTTTTTTTTAATATCATATGTATATTTTTTCTCTCTCACTATGTGTTGAATAGGATTTTGGGTGTCTACATATATTTATCCTAATAATAATAAAGGGTATCACGTGTGTTAAAGGTTGATTTATTTAATTTAATTGCTGAGATAATTTGTTGCAAGTTATTTTAAGGAATTTAACAATTTTTATGTAACATACCTTTTGCATTCTTCATCTTATGTCGCCTCCTTGAGCTTCATGAGTAGTGGAATTAATTGGAGAAATTATTAGATAATTTTAAATCATTGTCGGTTTATAGTTTTGACCAATATTATGTTTTTAATTTAAGAAAAAAATAAATAATACATGATTACGTATTGTATAGAGATTGATTGAAATTATAAATCGAATGATTGATTAGGACAACCTAATAATTTCTAATAGGCTATGCACTGGAAAGACGTCCGAGACAGATTTATGTGCTGTAGGCCCCCCCTCCCGATTTTTTTTATTGTTATAATTTTTCTTATATAATTTATATTTGACAACTATTTTTATTTGGTATTTTTATGTAGAAATAAAGATATTTAGTGTTGTTTATTTTTTCTACTTTTGAAAAATATTTTTTTATAGTTTTTAATTATGGAGATAATAATATTTTTCTCTTTGTAAATAAAATATTTTGAGTATCATTTATTTTTCTTTTTAATAGTATTTTCTTTTATAATCCTTTATTTCTATTTTAAAAGGCATGTATAATTGTATTTGCAATCAAATGACTTTCTTACTCTTCTATTTATATCTATTTGATTATATCTAAGTTGATAATTAAAGACTATTTATTAAACTTTGTGAGACAAATTTACAAAATTATATATAAATGATTGATAACTTAAATATTGAGATACATAAATAAATATTCTTTTTTCCTATCATTGTTCTCCTCATAATACTCTCTTTCTTTTTTTATATTGATTTTGTCTTTATTTTTTCTCACCTTTGTTTGTGAGGCTCTATTTGTGCTTCTAATCTTGAGTGTATAGGTCTAATCATGGATGGTTGTTTATAACGCTTTGAAAAACAAAGTTTCTTCTTCAATAGTTATTTACTATTATTGTCGTTTACAACTAATAAGACCTTTTTTATTAAAAAAATATATAGTTAATGTAAATACCAATTTTTATTATGAATTGATGAATATTTTTGGTGGCATGTGAAACTAATATTAATATTTAACATTTGTAATTATGTGTCTTTCAAAAAATATATTTAGTTTACCTTCTATGTTAATGTATTTTCTATTATATATTCACTACAAGAAATATAACTTTTTGTGACAAAAATTTGTGACGAATATGAAATTAGTCATTACTTATATATTATTTGTGACTAATTTTTATTTTATCATTGATACTATTTATAATAGTGACCAAATTAAAAATCGCCACTATAATTTTATTAGTAGTGACAAAAAAATATACATGCCACAAATAATATAAATTTGTTTTTTCTTAAGATCATAGCATATATAATTTTTTTTGAATATCTATAAAGTAATAGTGACAAAAGATTAATTTTTCATTGTTACCAAAATAGTCACTTATTTTCTATTACTAGTGACAAATCATTTGTCATTAATTTGAGGTGCATGTGTTCATTAATTTATAATAAATTTTATTTGATATAATAGTGATAAAATGTAATTTTATTATATTAGAATTAATTATAAAATTATAAAATAGTTATTTACTTTATATTAATAGATAGTTCCATCATATTAGTGGAGTTTACGAATCATTTACATTTTATTATCATGACAAGTTATTCATAACTAGAGATTTAAAATATTTATGTCAATAATAATTTGTCACAAATTTATTTCTATATTAAATGATAAAAAAATACTTAATATGTTCTTACATTAGATTAGAATTCATTTACTTCCTCTCGCAAACCACCATTACTTCCACTAAGCCACCATACAATTATATTATATGGAAAATTGATATTTATATACATAGATTTTTTGAAATTTTAGTAAAAAGAATTTTTTTTATAATTAAAAATATGTTAAATTATAATTTTGATCTTCCTATAATTCTTAATCCATAATTTTGATCTTTCATTTTTAAATTTATGATTTTGGTCCATCAATTTTTTAAATTATAATTTAATGTATACAAGTGATGTGGAAAAACCGTTTATAATTTAAAAATATTGTTAAAATGGTAGAAATGGTAGTAAAACCCAAGTCCCTTTTCTTCTTCTTCCTAAACTAAACCACTAAACCATTTCTCTTGTTTTAATTGTACCACAAACACTATATTACATATACATTATTATATGAGTTAATTGTTTTTAAATATTTATTTAATGTTAAATCTGATTTAAATAATGGATCTGTCTAATAACTATAAAAATAAAATAAATTAATGAAATTTTTTATGCAATCACTCTTGTCTTTCAATATCTTTGTTGCCCTATTTTCTTCAGATTATTTTTACCACATCACTAATTATATAATTTATTTTAACATTAATAAAAAAAAATAATACTGTTTATCTTTTACATGTTTAATTCTACATTTAATAAAGTTAAATTATCTAATAATAATGTTTCAATATTAAATTTTATTTAAATATATAAGATTACGATAATATTTTATATCTTTCACATGGGTTGGTTTAATTTTTTCTTTAATTTATCTAAAAGTAATATTTAAATATATAAGATAAAATAATATTTTTTATATATTTTACACAGTTTGTTTAAATTTTATCTAACGATTTTAAAAATAAAAAATTGAAATAAGTTGGCTATGCGATATAACTTATGTTGACTGATATGTTGATGTTGAAAGTCCAATGTCATCGTCCTATATGAGATCTGCAATAGACTCATTCAGTTTTGATATTTTTTGATATTGCTATATATCAAACTTGGTGTCATTGAAATTCATATGGAAAGCTTTTTCCATGAAGTTGTAGAGTTGTATACTTGTTTTAGATGTTTGAGAGTATCTAAGTGATATTTCATTGTTACACTTAGAGTTAAATTTATCCAAATTATCTTTAGTGTTTATAATGAAATATTGACATTCAAAGGGATGAAAATATGAAAAGTTGAATTTTCATGCTTTTCACAATTTATATGGAATCTTTTTCAGGAGATGTCTTATGTAAATTTTGTTTTACAAATAACAAGCACTAATCACTCTTTTAGTCCAAAAGTGTTTGAATGTAGAGTTATCATCGAGTATAGTCCTAACTAATTTCTACAATTATCTATTATTTATCTGGATTACACCATCTTGTTGAAGTGTTTTAGGAATAGGGAAATTATGAAGAATATTCTTCTTAGAATAGATGAAAATTTTTATTTTAAAACTTTACACCATAAAACCTATAGTGTATTGATGTATTAATAATAATAGAGTTTATCATGAAATGAGAAATTATCTAATACAAATATCAAACACAACCTTTTTATAGATAATTAATTCTACTAATAATTTTTATATAATTATACAACTATTTCATTTTCACCGTGTATCACCCGGGCATTCCTTCTAGTTATGATACAAGTTATTTATACCTGTTTAAAACTTTAAATTATTTTAAGAAAGGTCAATGGAAGATATTTGTGTGGATAGCGTTGAGACACATAGAGCAGGTGCTGTTTTGTATCCCACGGCAGACCAAAAGCGAAGTAAAAAGGGGCGGGAAGGTGGGACCCACCCTACACTTTCTCGTGCTAGTCCTCCGTACTTTGCATGCAAACAAATTCATTTATCATTGTTCAATATTCAATTCACATGACTCGTCTCTCACCCTCCTTCACTAATAACAAATTAATATCAATAGTAATGACAACAAGAACCGATCAAAAATGGGGATTGCTTGCATCTCAATATTAAAGAATAACTTTTCAACAACTATTTTCTTAATAAACATCCAATTTAAATATAAATTGACATAATACCATCTAAGTAATATAGACTAATTTAATGACGTAATCATCATTTACAACTCCTTTTAATAGTTAATATTTTTTTAATCGGATTTGAAATCTATTCTTATCACTTATTAACACAAGCATCATGTGAATAATACTGCAGGAATATTAAATAACTTTTTTTTATAAAAAATGATATACTAAATATTCATTTTTTGGTATTTGATACCCGATATTTTTAAAATAGTAGTGGCATAAATTTATTTTTAGTATTTTTTAAAGTTAAATTAAATAAACAAATTTATACAACAATTAATCAATTATATTATATAGAGATATATGCATATTTAGACTATTAAAAATATATGCATATTTTTATTTAAAATTTTAATATATGCACATTATATTATATTCATATTAATCTCAATCTCAATTATATCTGGCATATATATTTACAATTCTATACACGTGTATATCCAGACTTTTCTAAAACCTAGTTTGATTTGAATATAAGGAGAAAAAAATGATAATTGGGAGAGTAACGTAATCTAGAGTGCCAATAAGGTAGGCAAAAGCTTTTAACTTTTTTAACACTTGCACAAATTCCCTCCAAACCCAATCTATCACCTCATCTCTTCCAAAAACGAAATCCAGATAACATTAGAATCCACTCCCCGGACCAATCACAGCCCTCCACGTGTCACACGGGCAACACGTCACATCATCCCTTCATGCGTCCGTGTCCCACCCCACGAAAAGTCCTCACCTTTTTCTTTCTCCCTATTCAGCCAGAAACCGAAACTCCAACAAAAAAGACCCAAAGAGTGTGTTTTTGTGTGTGTGTTTTGCGCATTCGTTCAGTTAGTGATGTGCAACAAGAACACTCTTTCTTCTTCGGACATTCAAGCAACCTCTATTATGAAGAGGACGCGGAAGCCAAATAGAAGGTATCATCATAATACCACTTCTTCCTCTTCTAATTCTAATTCTTCTTCTTCTTCTTCCTCCACGACGTCGTTTAAGCCGCACCGGCGCGGGAACAGAACCAAGACGCGGAAGCCCAAGTTTCTCAGCCTGCGGCTTCAGTTATCCGATCCTAAGAAAAAGATGAAAACAACCCAGCCCAAGCCTAAGCCCAAGTCCAAGCCCAAGCCTAAGCCTAAGCCTAAGGCCCAACAACAAGAACAGCAGCAGCAACAACCGCAGCTGAATCTCTTCCCTCTCCATCCGGACCACCATGACATGCACGAGGAGCAGAACGTGGCGCTTCTCTTTAGCTCCGACGGTGGGGCCACACTCAACGGACTTCTGGAGGAGGATTCGGCGACGACGACGACGACGACTACGACGGAGGAAGGGTCGATGTCGGTGCTGACGTGTCCGGCGGAGGACACCGGGAACTGGCTGGTACGGAAGGCGATGCGACGGAGGGAGAGCGAGGAGGGGAGTGAAGAGCGGTGGGTGTGCTACTCGGAGGTGGTGGAGGAGAAGAAGGAGGCGATGGAGGAGGTCACGAGTTATTGCGTCACGGGGGAAACGAAGACGAAAACAACGTCGTTTGGGTTTGGGTTGTTGTCGTTGAAGCTGGATCACCAGGGAATATTGAATGCTTGGTCTCATAAAGGCTCTCTCTACGTCGCGGGGGAGGAGGAAGAGGAGGAGGAGGGGGGCCCACAGACTGTCCCTGACATATTCAATGGTTTCCCTTTTCATAATGCCCTCGTCCCCCATGTAAGTTTTTTCATTTCACTCTCAATTGTTATTTCATGGGTTAATTGTTTTTTTATGATTTCAATGTCTATGCATCCCCTCAATCTAATATAATAGCAGATTTATCGTTTTAATTAGTTTTAAAAATTAGTAAATTTATCATATATTTAATTTTTTTTTTGAAAATTAACAATCTATTATATATGTCGAAGGATTGTGATCAGAAGAATGTGTAAAATTTTTTATATTGTACATGCATAACTTTTTTTTTCTTTTTTTATATTTTGGCAATTATTGATTTTTGTCCTTACGCTTTTGAATTAAAACCCTCACTTTTTGTTTTGGAATTTTTTATATGCCCAAACTTTCGTCACATGGGTTTTGCCCCTTGTTGGACAAACCAATTAAGGCTATGTTTGGTTTCCTGCAACTTATTCAAGGTTGTGATATGTTTGATTTTCTTCCAAAGTAAATTTGCACAAAAATATTTGGTTTGAAGTTTCAGTTGAAAAGTAATATCAAGACTGCTTTTGCACAATTAATTCATTCAAATTTAAGTTTACAAATTTTAATTTATACATGCACTAAGTAATTATACATAGTTCTACTGGAATTGGCCTGGTGGTGAGGGTTGAATAGATGCATGAGGAATTAAATTCGATCTTTGTTGTTGTCAAAAACAGTAATTATACTGAAACTTTGTAGAGTAAGACTCATCAAATTTTGAGCATTTAAAGATTACAGGGACAAAAAGTAGAACTTTCAATTTCGCGGGAATGAAAAAACATGATCAACCCTTTTTTAATTTGTGTGAATATGTTATCAATTATGTTAGATGTTGGATCGCTAGATATGGAGAGATCACATTGACGGCGAGTGAAAAAAATGAGGATGGGTCACTGTAGATTCTCACTGATTTGCTTTTAAGATTTGGTGGACGCGTGTGAAGTACAGATAGTTTATTTATTTATTTGTCTGTCGGTTGTGCCTTAGTTGAATTTTATAATGACGAGGGATCGATTTGGTATTCAATTTTTTTGGGTTAACTTTTCGGTAATGTGCTTCTATTATGATTTTTATTGGGGTATATTGTAGAGCTTTTCTATTTTTTATTTTTTTAACCTGATTTGGAAGCCTTGGCCTGAGGTAGATGAGCATGACCCAATTAAGTTACTCCCTCCGTTCACATCTAATTACTTAATTCATCGATATTGAAAAAATAATTAATTTAATTGTTAGTAATAAATTTATCTTAAATTTATAATTTTTTCCAAAACTCTCCTAGTCATTAATACTTCTCTCTCTTCTATTGATTTGTCAATATATTTTCTTTCTTATGGTAATGAGTGATGTTTTTAGTTTAAAAATAATTAATGCAAGTAATATGATAGATTGACTCTTACAAAAATAAATAAGAAAAATTTCAAACTTGAATATTATAAATATGAATGAAGAGAGTAGTTGTGGTGAGAGGGACTGCAGATTTTTATCGATCATAATTAATGAATAATAATTAACCAGTCAGAAAGGTAGATGCATGTTGGAGGGTTACCAGAAATTGATAGCTTTCAATGGAATGGCTAGATACTAGAGAATTTTTTTTTTTAAGTTGGGGTAGTATGCATGGACAGATAAATATGTGATGTGAATGTGATGGTCTCACTCTCTATTAATGGGTTAGTTGGTTTTAAAACAGGTTGCATGGGACGGTTGGGGGAGTGGTGTTGTTGGGAATGCATGGAATGTTCCTGAAAATTGTGGGGCTAACAAGACGAATGTGAAGGAAGAAATGGGTTGGAAGTTGGGGCAGAGAGAGGCAAGTGTGCAGAGATACAAGGAGAAGAGGCAAAGCAGGCTCTTCTCTAAGAGGATCCGTTATGAAGTTCGCAAACTGAATGCTGAGAAACGGCCCAGGATGAAGGTACAATTCCCTATTTTCATTGTTACTTTGCAAGAGTTTGGTTGCTTTTAATCTTTTTGATCCGTAGTAATTGAACACGATATTAGGGGTTTATAACACTCACACACCCTGTTCAACAAACTAAGCTAGACTCTCATGGTTGGTTGCTTCTATTCTATTGCTATGTACTTCATCAGAAACTGTTTTTTTCTTTTTTGAAAAAAAAAATAGAAAGACGTTATGACCCTATATTAAAAGTTGTTTTAACAAAAGAATAAATGAATTTTTAGTTTAACCAATGGTAGTAATAATATGAAGGATGTTAACCTACACATGAATAAGTGGAGGTTAGAAATCCCTGTGTGTGTATGTATTGGCTACATATTCTTGATGGAGGACATTTGATGTTGAAAAAAAACATCTTCATGCCATCGGTTATATTGATTGCAAAGATATATAATAAACTTAATCTATGTTTGGTCCATTAGGAATTCCTCTTTGGCCTAGGGTAAGACACGGTTACTTCATAATTTACTAATTTAGTGTGTTTGAACTAAGAAGCTATTTTGTATTCAATATAGAAAATCAAAATCTTGCAAAGAGATTGAAGAAATAAAAAAAGTAGATATCTTCTAAACTTTAGCAAATCCAAACACACATGCATAGTCATAAATTGTCAAAGTTTCAACGTTTGCTTCATGAAACAATTGCTTGTTTTTAATGACATACAAAACCATATTAATCTTTAACAGACACTCTAATTTATTTATAAAGATACAAAAAAATGCATCTTTTTCTTGAGACAAATTTGATGAAATCTTTTGTATTGAGCTTATGCGTTGCCTAACATCCATTAATTCTATACCAAGAAAAAAAAAAGTTAATTTGATTTCTCTCTTTAGTCGAATAAAAAAAATTCTTAAACATATGAAAATCATACTATTGAAAGATTTTCAGATTCAAGAATTTACCTTACACAATGTAAACACATTTTATAAAGTCATATGTGCCAATTTCCCTACCCTATAGACTTCTATGTACTGATGCTAGGTAGTTCTAGTTGCTATTAAGCAAATAGGGAAAATGTATCAAATACTAACTTTGTATGTATTCCATACTATTGAGTATGACTAGATGGAGGATATAGGAGGAAAATAAGGAGGGGGAAGTGTTAAATTAAAATTGTTCTGTTCAAGCTCCTGGGATTTAGGCTCACCTGATCCTAACTCCTAAGGTAGAAATCGAGAGAACTACAAGAGTTGCAGTGAGTAATGAGTTGAAAGCGGTGTTTGCAATGCTACTTCAATGCTTAAATCAATAATATGTACAAGGAAAACATGTTTCTGGGATTTGATTGTTACCTGTGTTTGTTCATATTCATAGTACGACCTTCAACCACAGGATCGATTTAATGATAAGTGAGACCTAAAACAAATTTTAAAAGAGATTTTTTACTTTAGATGTGTTGGACCTTTTTACTAACACATTTGACCTTTTTATCAACATGAGATATTTTTTTTTATAAATACTAATAACAAATATTTTTTTGCTGATGGACCTAAAGCGTAAATCTTAGTTGTTTTACCCTTGGGTCGACTCTTATCAATCATGGTCCTGTGATGATAGGATAGGGATGTAATGTTACTCATGATTGATGGGAGGGAGGAATGTTTACTGGTGAAGTTGAGAATGTGGTACTATCTTGTTTGGGCCAATTGGCATGCCCCCATGTGATGAGAGGTGGGCATGGTCTAGTTCCTAAGATTAGAAATCTCTTGCTTACAGTAGCCAATAAGTCGTAACAGTACCAGCATTAGAGATCTCATGTAGTAGTGTAGTAATTTTTTTTAATATAAATGCAAATTTGATCAAGTGGAAATTAACTAGCATACTTAGCTTGTTTCCATCAACCCTGTTAGGAATGAATTTATTTATTTATTGACACTGTTTGTTGGAAAGAATTTCATTACATGACTTTCTGTTTTTGATATAATTTATTACTTTCTTCGGTACTGTCAAGAGTGAATTTTAATAATTTTTTTACAAGTGAAGGTGGACTACTAAAAAAAATGAGAAATGCTAGTAACATTTTATTTCTAACACATTTTCTTATTGGATAAAAACCATGTGGATCACTAAGTATGTCGGTTTAATTTTTCATTTGGTGGGTCCTATTCTGAAACTATTGATACTCACATGAATTCTAATTCTAAACCAATAAAAGAAAGTGTGTTCTAAAAAGAGGATTAGAGAATGTGTTGCTAGTACTCTTAAAACATATGAAACTACTCATTCCTATTCTGGACATGCTGAACAACTTGCTCTCCTTGAACTCTTTTGAAATGAATTTCTTTTTGTTACATTTTGCAGGGACGATTTGTGAAGAGGGAATGACAAGTGTAGAAGGATAGACACGGTTGATAATAAGAATGTTGTCATATGACAGCGTTGGAATAGAATTTTTCGTGTCTTTGGTTTTGGGTAGTCCTGGGAAGCTTTTTCTTGATGGATACGTTGTAGATATAATTAATTATGCAATGTAAAATCCCAGTGGTACAAATATGAACACCCCGGGAAAATTTATATTCAGCTGCTGTGCTGGCACAACATGTAAGGGGCAGTTTCTAGACCTTTGATTGAATGAGTTTGACAAAGTTTTCACATGTGTTTTGATCTCAATCCAAGGCTTTAGAAACAGTCAAAGCATGTTGTACAAGTACAACAACCAAAAAAAAAATGTATATGTTGCTCTGAAGACTTGTACAAATTCTCTCACAAAATTTAAATATTTGGAACATCAAACGAACTGGAAATTGAAACATTAGTCAGATCATCAACACTAGGGGAGTGATCTCTAGGAGGAAGTGTTGTGTGACTACCACCTCCCGTTGATATATCTTGGCATAAAATAAAATAAAAATAATGAGTATGCATGAATCAATATTCTTGACTGTCATGTTTCATTGTAAATAAAGTTTTATTTTCAGTCAAATTTTTAGTTGAATTCGGTGTTTATGAAATTAAAGAGTAGAAGGGGTAGCAACAATATGCAACTAGATTGTCCTGTTGATTTTAACAGCTATTTTTTAATATTAAACAATTAAAGGAAATAATATTTATACAAAAGTGAATGTGAAATTTACCATTATATTGTATGCGATAGAAATGTAAGAAATAAAAAATTGTCTTTTTCTTCTAAAGTAATTTTATATCTCTATCATTGTTTAATTTTTTCTTTTTTTCTTTTCGTATTCGACATTTGAAGTTTGTTTGTTAACATTCTTTTTTACAATTTATACGTTCTAAGATGATCAATAGATTTATGAAGAGAATTTTGTTGAATGAGAGTTCTACTGTTCTAAAAAAAGTAACATTACTCAAATTTTTGGTCTGCCATCAAGCATTAGTCTTTGGTTTTTTCTAAAGTTAATTTATTGTTGATTTAAATATTTTTTTATCTCTGTTAAATATATTGTTTTTTTTACTTATTTTGATTGTTATAATGGCACGCTGTTATGAAAGTATATTGTTTCATTAATCCATCAAGATGTCACAATTATAACAGCTGATTACATTGTTCAATTTTTCTATTAATTAGTACATAGAACAATTGCGCATAAACAATAAACTATAAACTAATTTTTATTGTTTATCAAAAGAGGTGAAAACTGTTTTAAAATGATGTAAAAAACCAAATCAGTCCAATTTTTTGTAAAATACGTTTTCATTTAGAAATTACATTTAAAATGATATTCTCCTCTTTCTGATTTAAACCCAGTTTGGAAAGCCAATCCGCAAGCAAGTTCATTCCTGATTTAAAACATTACTTTGATAAGAGTAGAATAGTTCTACGAATGTTCATAAACAAAAAAAAAGTGTCCTACGAATATCAGCAAAAGATTTCACAAATTGCTGAATATAGACATGTCTTGCCCTCCAAGTTGCGGTGAAGAAAACATAAATCAATGATTTGATTAATTCCAGATTTTAAAAAAATCATATTAATATACGAATTTTGAAAAAATATATTAAATATAAGTGATTCGCAACTACTGTCGCCTATCGGCGGTATGACTATTGACTAGACTAAGTTTAAAAATTGAAAATATAAAATAAAAGATAGCATAGTCAATCAACCAAAATTTAAAAGATAGTTATACAAAAATAAAAAAAAATAATCAAAACAATAACAAAAAAAAAGATAAGATAGGTGACATTTACATGTCTTTCTTTTGACCATATAATATAAGTTGGCATTTTTTTGGTACAGTTAATATATGTTGATATAAAAAAAATGTAAAACGCACTCTAATATGATTTAATTTCCTCTAATACTAACACTTTGTTTTAATACTTTATGTGATTAAAATTTGTTAATAATCATCAATTTTAATAAATCTCATTTAAATTAAGATATATAATCATTGAAGATAAATGAAACCTATTAAATCATCGAACAAGTCATGAAAAGAGAGTGTTAGAAGTAGAAAATATCACTAACATTTTTCTAATTTAAAATGTTAATGTAGTTTTAGATATATTGTTGCTCAGAGTTAAGTCTAAATTCCCCTACTTGATTTTATAAAAAAATAAAAAATGTTCATCCCAAGATTTCATTTTATATACTGCATATATAATATAATTTATATATTAATAAATTTACATATATAATATCTACGTATAAAAGAAAATTTAAATTTATTCAGCTATAAAAGAAAAACTTGCAATAATTTACTTCAGTGAGAAGATAATAAAAGAATAATAGTAATCAATGAGATTGGGTAACTCTTTTAGAGTTATTTTTCATTTTCATCATTTATTTTTTTAAGATCTAATTATTGTAATAAATAATTAATCTTAATAATTAAATTAATGACTATAATAAATAACTAATCTTAATTATTAGATCTTAAAAATGGATGATGAGGATAAATAATAACTTTTAGAGTAAAGAAATTTATCCTCATAATAATTGCTTAAAAATTGATTATAGATATTATATTTGTTCACATAACAAATTATATAAAAATATAATCATATTATAATTCTTATAACAATGAATTAAATAAATTTAGTTTCACTCTAATAATTTAAATGCTAATTAGGTAAAATGTGCATACCATGAGTTTTATTATATATATAATTTCATAAATAGAGATTGAATAATGTTTTACCTAAAAATCGATTTTAAACATTAATTTTACTAATACTTTCTATGTTAGATAAACCAAATATTCAATAAGTTAAATGATAGTAAGCAAGAAAAGAAATACAATAAATTAAAATTATTATAACAATAAATTAAAAAATATTTTTTGCTAATAATTTAATATAACTTCAGATTAGTTGTTCATTTCAGTGACTTAAAATGTAAATTAGAATTCAAGAAAATAAATGATGAATATGAAAAAATAATTCTAAAAAAAATATTTTTTAATAAATTGATTTCTTCTCATATACTTTTTTTATTTAAAAAATGTTTTAGCAGGTCAAACTTTTAGATACGGTGTATTTTAATAAACCAAATTTATAAATTGATAACATATTACTTTTTGAAGAAGAAAAAAAATTAAAGGACATTAACATGTCTATATATGTGAATGAAATTAAAGGAGAGGCTGGTAGTAAATTTACCTATATGCTAAATTTTTTTTTTCAAGAAGTTTAGTTTGGAGAGTTCAGTGAGTGTTTCCAACAAGCAAGGAACTGATATGTTGATAGAAGAAAAGAGAGCACAACTGCTCATACGCAAAGCCTTGTTGGGTATGTTCAACTATGCTCTCTATCTTCTGTCAGCAGACTATATCTAATGCATATTTGCTTGATCCTTCATTCTCTCTGCATAAAATACGAAATAATATTATGCATTAGGATTATCATCATATTATGATCATGAACCCATATAACTAGAAGGGGAGAAAGTTGGTTGGATGGTTAAGAAGAAGAAAAAAGTGAAAAAAGTCACAGTTTCACTTGCTCTTATTAACAAAAAAAAATTAACAAAATTAATCTTTGCCGATAAAATATAAGTACCTTTACAGAAGTTGGAACATATAAACAATTAAAATGTTGATAAAATATAAATACCTTTACACAACTTGTGGCATATGGTGGATGTTCAATCTCACGGCAAGAGAAACCCAAGAGAAGATTGAGAAGAGGAAAATTACAATTAAGTATTTTTGGGTTTGGGAAATGGAAGTAATAAGAAATTAAGAAACCACGAAGAGGGTCTATTTATGGTTATTACTGCAGGAGGCAACATGGAGAAGAATCAGGTTAGCTGTTGAAAAAGTAGTTAAACAAAGTCTTGTCTGCTGAGATTTAAAAACAGTACTTAGTTGCTAGACCTGTAGAAAACACGTGCTATGCTCAATTTTTTATATGGCTCATATAATTTTTATCGGAGAATTTGATTGGTAATATTTAATGAAGTCTTTGTTTTTTTATTTGAACGAATATCATATTAATAAAGTCATCTGTTTTTGTTGTGTTAAATTTTCTGTTTTAAATTAAAAAAATACTTTTTTATTTTTGTGATTAATTTGTTCATTTATGTTTTCCCTAATATGTAAGTATTTTAAGGTTGCCAACAAATTCTTTTGTAAAAATTAATTATTAGACAATACCATAATTATAAAATAATATTATTTCCATTTTAAAATAAGTGTAACTTTACACAAAATAAAAAAAATTAATAAATAGATGAAAAAGGGTAAAAAAAATTAAAATTAACCTTATTAAATAAATGAAAAAGAATAATATTAATATTAGATTAAAATTTAAAGAAATGTTTATTAAAAATATTGGTAAAATATAACCATTAATGTTAGATTGAAAAGTTGAGTACGAAGTTTATTTTGGGATGATTATAGTATCTTTTAATTAATTTAAGGTTCCACACCACAAAAAGCAAAGTGGTGAATTTAATGACAACGATAGCAATTAAAGATTTAAAGGTTTTCTAAAGCTTTCCTTTTCTTGATTGTACCAGCAAGCTTTGGCATTCGATAGTTCCTAAATGATAGATCAGACCATTATTACATTACAGTGACTAATATTATGCTAATCAAACTGAATTTAAATATCTTAAACAGTAAAGGTTTAGGTTTGAGTTTTACCCAAAAATAATTAATATACTTGAGGGAGAGATTATATTACGATATGTGATCTACTAAGTTACTAGCGAAGATTAAAATTAGAGAATAATTCAAACCTATATATAATATGATTAAAAAAAATACAATTTCTATCATGTGCACAAAAAAGATTTAAATATAAATTTTATCGTCAAATTTTTATTATTTTATAAATTTTATTATTTAATTTTTAATTTCGTAAATTTTAACATCCAACTTTTATAATTCCATATCTTATATTACAAATATTATTATTAAAATTTTTTATTTTATATATTTTATCATCACATTAGTAATAAAATAATTTAAAAAAATAACTTTTTATATCAGTTATAATTACAATCGATATTAAAAATTAAAATCATTCAAATTTAAAAAATAATTTTCAAAATTTCTTAATTTGATATATAATTTTACAAAATCATCTAATTTGATAAAAAAATATTTTCAATGATAAAATACACAAAAATGAAAAAAATTAATAATAAAATCCACAAAAATAAAATTTAAATAATAAAAATTGAGTGAAAAATTTATACCACTTTCATTTTCACACATTAAAAACTAACTTCAACTACCTCCAAAATATCCTTCTAGGTGTGTCTTCATCAATCCATTATCCATGTGACACAATGGAACGGATAATCTATTATCTACTACACATTTAGGTGTCTAGCAATTGGGACCAATTAACGGACTAAAATTCCGGAATTTCATAACCTAAGGTCCCACCTTTGTTTGATTTTGAAGGAGAAAACAAGCTAGTCAAAAACTGGATCCCTACTTGCTTGGTTATCGTTACCCTAAAGTACAAAGTTGGAGAAATAAACTATTGAGTTTTCCCTTCTTTCAACATTTGTAGCTGATGAATGTCACTGTTAAGTTACTTAGAGACTTGCCACGTTTCGCAATTTTACTGGACAAAACAGAATAGAAGGAGAGACTTGCTACGTTTCGAAAAAATCAATGGGTGCTGGCTAGTTAAATTTTTTATCTCACTGCAGTCTGACAAGGGTAATTACGTGGGATTTGATTAAACGGGAATATACAAAAAATAATACTATTTGACACCCATTGATTTTTCGAAAGATTTACCTAACGGGGAAATATCATAGGGCCTCCTGTTTTAAATTGGGTTAATGACTAATTATTTTTAGTAATAAAATTAGTTGGTATAAATGTGAGGTGAAAAAATGAAAAGTTAAACATCATATAAGTGAGACGAAGACTCATTGACATGAGCATAGAGATTTTGAGTTAAGATGTAATGTTATGTTCACTTATATGATTACTCATAGTTCATTGGTGTAAATCATCATATAAGTCATATGCAAAAGTTACCAAATATAATAAAAAATTAAATGACATGATATACTATAGCATGTTGATTTAAATTTTTTCACTTATAAACATAGTTTTAAAAATCGGATTGATCATTGACCCAATCATAGCACTGGACCGATGAGTCACTAGTCAAAGTATTTGACCTGCACAGACGATGTAAGTAATATAAAATATAAGTATATATTAATTTTGTCATAAATTTAATAATTAATCATGATAGTTTGGTGGTAAGTTGATCTCCTAAATAAATTTTAGATCTTCGGTTCAATTTTTTAAATGTACCATATTTTTTGTATTTTCATTAAATTATATATTTTAAAATAATTAATTTTGATTCAATTGATTCAACAGAACTATGTCACCAGTTTAACTAGAATCAAGGTCAGATTAGGTTAATTACATACATGATCTGATGAACAATCCAACCTGATCATACCTTTGGTTTGCAGTCGGACTGATTGAGTCGACTAAATTGATTTGGGTTTTAAAACTTTACTTATGAGTTTATAACACTATGTAAAGTGTAAAACAATAATATGAATACGCATGCTGAGTTGTTTGGGATTTTCCATGGTCTTAACTTGGCTTGGAATGCATGTCACAAAAACTCAAAGGTTATGTGTGAGTTATATTGAATGTCAGCTTTAAAGTTAATCATTGGTGATGATTCAACTTCTCATCCTTATGCTTCTATCACTAGTCAAATTTGTCCCTTTATGAACATGCCTTGGTAAATGACCTTCAATCATCTATATATATAGACTATAGAGAGAAGGAAATCAATGTGCAAGTTTGGGACCTTTGCCCTCAACAACTTGCTTCTAATGTTTTTGCAAATGCAATAGTCATCTCTTTTTCTAGATGTTTGTTGTTGTTGTTATATTTATGAACAATAAAAAAGGTGTAAACAATAAGGGCCATTGGAAAAAAAACACTAATAACATAATTAATATATTTGAATGATGGGTTTGCCTTGCCCTTGGATTCATGTGACTAGGCCTATAATATCCATCTCCATTTTTAATTGTTGGATTGATTGTCCATTGCCCTAGGGCCCAACTTTTCTCACCCCCTTTAATGCTTTATTTTCACATTTTTCTTTAAAAATGAAGTAAAAGTCGGTCTTTCCCCTTTGATTCATTTCCTACACCTCATCCTTGTCACATTCCTTCCCCCCCTTTCTTTCTACATCATTCACTTCATCACTATCTTTGTGTCTTCTAAATTCAGGAATCAACTCAATAATGTTCAAGGAAGGATGTCTCAATCATTTTGTGCCTTAGGTCCACGGAGTGCATTCCATTAATTTTGTAGGTTTTAAGTTTTATATCTCCTCTGAAGAAATAGAGCACATTACCCCATTCACCCGCTCCAATCAGCTGATAGGATGGGCTCTAGGATCAAAATTAAATGGTCCAAAGACGAATGAAGTTAAATATGTTTTTTTTTTAATCATAAAATTCTGATTCCATTCCTTCATAATAATAGGTAAAGAGGGTACATTTATATAGCCCTAAAAATGTCAATCAACATAATTATCCAAGTGTCAGCATTATATTATTATAAAATAAAATTATAATTATAAAATACATATTTAACTCCATCCTATATAGTCATTGATCCATTTAATTTTGGGCCTAGAGCCCATCCTATCGTTACTATCCCCTTCAAATACAAAATTGTGATGCATGTTGAAGACTTGACACAATGGGTTAGTGTAATGCGATGCTGCTGTGGAAAGTTTAATGATTTGAGGAAATTGAAATATGATCTAAGGGATGGTGATGCAAGTGAGAGAGAGAGGGAGAGTGGGAGCCAGGTGTGCGGTGTTATGGGTAGTAACCGCATAGTATTGGGATTTATGCTGGGGTGCAGAGGAGAAAGGTTGGACACGTGGACGGTTGAGATTGAGGGTTTTCTGGATTAATGGTAACAAATGGTCTAGATGAAGTATGGAAAATTGGGTGAGATGTTTGGAGACAAAGTATGACTGGATGCAGTGGAAGCTCAATAATGAACGGGAAATAGGTAGAGTGATGTGGAGAGATAACCAAGGGATTCATCTCCACCTTTCCTTAATTCAGGAGCAGGAAGAACTCTCCAAGAAACAAAGGAAAAATAAACAAAGCTTACAAAAGCTAAAAGAGATAAACATAGGTGAAGAGGGATATATTTATATAGTCCTAAGAATATCCATCAATGGATAATAACTATTCAAGTATCAACATCATATTATTCTAAAATAAATGAAATAAAACTATCATTATAAAACACATATTTAATTTCATCCTATATAGTCCTTAGATCATTTAATTTTTGGCCTAGAGTTCATCCTATCATTAGTCTCCTCGAAGTACTGTCCTGCATAATACATAACTTATCAATGAGTTGAATAACACATTTCAATTCATCCATCATCTGTGAAATAGATATCAAATTGTAGTTTAATTTTGGCACATAAAGAACATTAGTATGTTTGGCCTCCATCTAGCACTACACTTCCTTCTTTGATCGCATATGTATGTTGTCCGTTAGGAAGTTCAACACGACAATATTTAATATCATGTAGTTCACTCTCGAGTATTAAAACTTCAAGGATTTCATTGGAATTCAAATCATAAAGTGATGGAGTCTTCTTTACCTATGAGTCTCCTCTTCAAGACCAGCCATATCCTCGCAATTTCAAACAGAGCCTGAAGGCTCTTTATACCATAAAATATTCTTTGACAGAATAATTTATGTTCTTTTATTCATGCTTTGCATAATTATGTACAAAATATACACTATAGTTACTACAAGGCAAAATCTCTTAAGTTTTGGCTATATAAATTGATTCCAAAAATAAACATATACAAATTGATTCTCAAAATAAAACTCCTAAAATTACATCTACTAATAATACGGATTAATTCTGCTGTGATTTGATTATGAATGTCTTGATATCTCATATGATCTCATTAGTGTTTTTTTTTTCCTAGTAATGTTATTGATACAAAGTAATCTTTAACAAAAACATTGATTAATTTTTGTTAAAGGATCATAAGTGCACACAAAATATGTATTTTTCTCCTAATACAATTTATTTCATATCCAAAATCAAACATTGAATCACGTAATTAAAAAATATAAATCATTATCACTTATTTTAACCGTTAATCAATGTTAATTATATGATCACATTGATTATCTGTATAAAACTTTTGACAGAACATAAAAATTAACTCTTAGTATATATTGTGCTCATTATAAATATATATGCATCCAATGTATGATAAACTAATGCAAACAAGTATAATCCATTTTGTAGAACGGAAACAAAATTTATTATTCAATGTATCGGTTATCACATTATCAACTTAAGGGATTAATTTAAGAAGCATGATTTTTCTGGGGACAAGCTTGCGATGACGTTGTTTTCAGTTGCTCCTCATAAATGCCAGCATTGCACATGTTAGCAAAGGCTCTTGTGTATTTCCTTCCATAGCTTGATAAGGTACCGCACTGGCTCTCATAAGTTTTTATCTGCGTGAAATTTATTGCAAATGTATATAATCTATCATTCATATCATAGTATGCAAACACTCTATATGAAGTTATTAAAATTGAGTTAAATTTTTAGTTACTAAATTTTTTTAAAATTTATTTGATTTTTAGTACTTAAATTTTGTTTGATTAGTCACGGTTCTTTAAATTTTTTTCATTAAAATTTTTAATCTCTTATATTTTTGTTTGACTAGTCAATATCTTTCAACTTTTTTTATTACGATTTTTAGTCCCAAAACTTTTTGAAATTTTAATTTTTAAACCTTGAAATTTCATTAAATAAATATAAATAATGAGTTCAAACTTTTATTTAGGGATTAAAAATTGAAAATTTTAAAAGTTTAGAGATCTTGATCGATCAAATAAAAGTTTAGAAAGTAAAAAACTTAAAAAAAAAGTTGAGAGACCTTGATCAATCAAACAAAAATTTATAATCTAAAAATCAAATTTTAAAAAAATTAGAGATTAAAAATTTAGTTAATCCCCTAAAATGTTATGAACAAAAGAATGATTTTTTTCCATAATAAAAAAGTGGAAGTAATTAATCAACAATCTCTCATATTATGCACTTACAAGGGTCTTAAAACAATCCCAATCATCAACAAGAGGCTTGCCAGCTGGACGGACATGGAACATCATAGCAGAGCTATTCTCTTCTCCAAACAAGAGATCCCCTATGAGATGGACAACATTATCTACATGTTCCCTATGTGCAATTTCATCATCTAACTCTTTCTGAGCTTTCAACTTCTCTTCAGAACCATCTTGAGCTTTTTGCAACTGAAACAATGAATAAACAAACAATTAATACTGCTCTCCTAATTTTTAAAATTCTTATGTTCAATTTCAATGACATAAAGCAGGAAGAAAAAGAAGAAAATGTTTCCATTTCTCTCTATAATGAACCAATAAATGGGTACTATACAAAAACATAAATATCCAACCAAGAATTACCTCGAGCCTAAGATGGAGTAAACGGGCATCTCGTTGGCTAATAAGTCTAGTTTGAGTAGTAGATTGTTCAAAGGAATGTGCATTTTCATTAAGACTTAGATTGGGGGCTAGTGCACCAATGTAGATAGCTAGAGAATCATTGCTTAACTCTGTATCTCCATATTGCATCACATGGGAAGTGACATTAATATTACCAACTAACGTTCTTCGACGAACCTATACATAGTCCACAACAATATTTTACATTAGATCAACATTTTTAAATGTGTACAGTACAATATACATTGTATAAGTGTTTGAATTTGATGGCTTACTGTTTCATACTGTTGTTGCAGAGTTTCATTTGTCATATCATTTTTGTCACTGATCCATAAAAAATTCAAAACAATTAAGGCAATTAATATATGAATAATGAATAAGGATCGACTTATGCACCTCTTCTATTATTTTTATATGAGAGGTATATATCAAACAAACAATATTTTTTATAGGTTTGGAAACTACTAACTTAACTCTACAAAATAAGTTTATATTACACATTATTTATATATTTTATTTGTTATTATTTTTAACAATATGAGATTTAATTTTTTTTCAATAAAAATAAATAATAAAATAGAAGAACTTATATGATAAGCTTAACTTATTATAAAGAATTCATACATAATAATAATGAAGAAATATTTCATTTACTAATTAAAGAGATGAGAAAGCAAAAAAAAATACAATTATACTAAGAAAAAATAGACTATGAATTAACTGTGTTAAACTATTTTATACTCAACATAATTATTAGACTCTTGTACTAATATTAAGGATGTTTAACTAAGTTGATTACGAAGAAAGTGTTATAAATATTTCAATATTGTGTTTAATTCTTACTAATAATAAAAATTAAAAAAAAACTCTTGTACTAATGATGATTATTTGAAGAAATGCATACCTGTCTTCTAACCATGAAATGCTGTACTCATCTCCCAAACAAGTAGTGTACTCAGGCGGTGGAGTAGGGTAGAGATCAGGACAATAAAAGCCATAACTATCCTCATCTGTGTTGGCAGCTGTGGTCGCATATACGTCTATGTCATTCGGAAGAATACCTTCAAACATGCTCCCAGATTCACATGCTTCCATGTATATCACCTTTTTGTTTTCCGTTAATGAAAAATATGTGCATCAATTTAAATATCTATGTGAGGACATAATTTTTTTTTACATAAATTTAATTATAGGACTAAATAATAATTATTGCTAATTAAGTATCTTTATTTTATATTGAAATATATATATATATATATATATATATATATATATATTATGAATAAAAAATTGACTCAACTAGATTTGTGAATAAATTATAATATAATCAAAATAAATACGTAAATGATTTGGAATTTTCTCTTTAATACTGTCTTCGTTCTTAAATATAACTCTCTCTTTTTAAAAAATTTAATTTATCTTTTTTCATAAGACTCTTTTCAAGTTATTATTTGTATTAATTAATTTTAAATCAAAATACTTTTAATTACTTTACAATTATCTCTCTTATAAGGATTGGAGAAAAAGTCTAACATACATTAATTAATTAGATAGAAAGTAATTAAGTAAAAAGATAAATATGATGAGTTCCAATAATTTTAAGAATAATTTTATAAGAATAATATATACAAATTACTAATAAATTTAATATTATTAATTAAATTAACTAACTTTCTTAGTGAATTAGTTAAACGTGTCTAAATGTTTTTATTAAAGTCGAGGCCCTTAATTTAGTGGTCTTTAATAAGGACATGATGATTTTACACGGGATATCAAATTTTGTACTCACTGTATAATATTTTTTTTTATATAATACGAAATTTATATATCCAACTATTGAATTGAAAACTACAATAAAATATATTAAATTTATAAAGTTTCATTTAAATAACAATTAATTGCTACTTCATCATATTGTACTATTTTATTTCAATAAATAATATTTTATTTAAAATATTAATAAATATGATCTGTTGTAGGTTAAATAGCATATCAAAAACTATTTAATTTATTTTAAATTGATCTACATAATTAAAAATATAATATCAAACCATTCAGCAGTTGAATTCCTTAATTTTGTAGGTCAAAAAAAGTTATTAGATATATAGTGTAAGTATGAAACTTTAGCACGGTCTCAATTTTTCATATCCTATTGTAAAATTATAATGGTAATTGTAAAATACTAATATACTAATGTTCTCAACAAAGTAACGTTCTCTGTGAAAAGAAAAAAGAAAAAGAAAAAAAGTAACGTTCTATGTATGAGTGAGCTAGTTAATTTAAGTTTAGCGTTCTAGCAAACATGTAACATAACAACAAACAACATTAAAGAAAAACTCACCATCTTTTTGTAAGATTTAGCTGCATGTTTCTTCTTCAACACATCTACAAAATCGTTGGCCATCACATAATCCCCAGCTGGCATGCCTGATTAGATAATATTTTACCAAATCAAATATTTGGGTTTCAAAAATGTATCATTAATATATACACACCACACATATTGTTTTTCTATCACCTAACACACTTTCAAAAATGTACATGAAACATTAATTAGGAAGTATCGAATAACTTACCAATGATACCAGTAGCACCATGGTCAGCATAATAAATGAAAATGGTGTCATTCGGACCACTGTCCACAACCTTGCCACTACCTCCAGAGAGAGCACTTCGGTTACCACTAATTACAGCATAAAAGTTTTCTGAAGTGGTGGCATCTCCAGTATAATCCTAAAAAAGTATACTATTAAGTTTTCCACAACATCAAAATGGTAATCTATTATTTAGATGAATTATAAATTAGACTTAAAATAAACTTTTAGTTCGTTTGGTTTAGATCATGTATGATTTTGGTCTTAAATTATTTTGGAGCTATAATTAAGTTTTTTTTTATAAAAATATTAAGTAATTATGCTTCTATGTTTATCTTTTTTTCTATCTATAACTCTCAAAATGCTATTTTCAATACAATTATTTGAATGGTTATAATTGATTTGACGCATGAAGTCATTTCAAAAGTTTATAAAAAATAATAAATTTAGTAAACACTTAATTAATAAAATTCGAAGGTTTTTATAACATGTGAGTTAGGAATTCAAAGGAATTTTAAAAAATAAATATTTCAGGTAAAATTTGTTGTTTTAATTTTTAAGCAAAAGATAATTTACTAAGTTTAATATGGGAAGACTTTATGTAAACAAAACGAGAATTTGAAGATTTTATGACTAAATTTACTCAATTTTATAAATTAAAAGACTTAATTGCCTAAAAAAGATCTTAAAAGACCAAAATGTCAGTAAATAATAAATATTAACTCGGGGTATTATGACACCATTTTTATGACAGTGAAGAGTCAAATTTGATGTTCCTTTGATTTTATCGTAAATATTTAAAGGCTTGGTAGTTTTTCACTTTCGCCTCTCAAACATTCTAAATTTTGATTTCTGTCCTTGATTTTAAAATTAATAGTTTTTTCCTCAGTATTTCTAAAAGTACTCAAACTTTAATTGGTAAAACTATCATTTTTCTTTATGTACTCAAGGTTTGACTATAAGGACTAAAACAAATGGCTTAAAAGTAAGAAACAAAAACCAAAATTTGGAATTTTTTTAAAGAAAAATGTATTAATCCATATTTTAAAAAAATTATATGAAATGTAATACAATAACAAATAAATTAATTGACAACTTATATGAATATAAGTATTTCGAGAAAAAAAATCCAAGATTACCTCAAAAGGAGTTTTGATAGGCTAGCTTCTTCTGAAAACAAAAAACAAAATAAAAATGCTAGGCTTGTTTCTATGGCGGCTTCTACCGTGAACTAGTTGTTCAAATAGTTCATGGTTACACCAACAATATTAGCTTTTGAATTTATGATTAAAATATATTAATGAATGAGATTAAAATAAAAATAAAATAAAATGAAAAAGCAAAATGACAACTTAATCATTATCTTCTTCCTCCCACCCCAACCCCACCATCCATAAAATCTTTCAGCGAAAGTTGGAAACATTACACAAGTTTTTTTTTTTTCCCACAACGACAAACTCGTCCTCGTCGTGCAGCCTCTCACGGTGGTCTACAAATCACCGCCGTTTATGTTACAAATCTAGAATCAAAGCACAATTTTTCAGCTTTTAATTAGTATTGAAGTTAGTATTGCAATTGGACGATGAACTTAGTATTGAAGTAAATTGTGCACCATTTACTTCAACACAAACAACAAAGCTTTGTGTTGCCGCCTTTCAATCTCTTTAACTTTTTGAAGGATCTAGGTCAGTAGGTCCCCGTAGCTTCTCCTCCTATCTTCTAACTAGGCGGTTTCTATTATTTTATGTTTATATGATTGATTTATTTTCTTAATTAATTGCCAAGGAAGTTGATGTCAACTTCCATTACGTGAGTTTCTGTAGCCTATATATACAAGACTTAAAGAACCCAATTTAGCGAGGAATTCTAGAAACGAACTAAAATCTTAACTTTGTGAGAATAGCAAGAAGGCTAATCAGATTCAGGGGCATACCTTGGGAACTCCTTTATAAACATCTGGACCGTTTGGTTTATTGATTACAGTGCCAAGCCTAGGGTTTAGAGTATGGTTGGCAATGTCATCATACATGAAAACAATGATGTTTTCATCTTTAAGACCACCATTCTTTAGTACTTGGTAGGCATGGCAAACATCTGCTTGGTGCCTATAATTATCATAACCACTTGAACCAGCAACAAGAACGGCCCATCTTTTTCCCGTTGCATTCTTACCGTGCCCATGTACCTCTATTAATGGATTAGGTAAAGGACGCACACCTTCCATTACACTCACTGTGAAACTCATCCACACTGAGGCTAATAGTGTAACCCAATTTCTAATGTTGAACTTCATCTTGCGTATAATCTGCATGTCAAAGAGGAAAAACTTGCTAAGAAATCCCACTAGAACTATGCCAATATTGTATTAAGCAAGACTGAGAGTACATCCAACCAAGTCAATAATATTTATAGGACTTAAATATTTTTTTTCTTGTAATTTAGTGTTTTTTTATTTTTGTTTCTGAAAAAAATTATTTTAATCCGTAAAAAATGTATTTATTTTATTTTTTATTCTTAAAGTATTTTAAATAAAAAAATTTACTGTTTAAAATATTTTTTAATATTTAAAGTGCTATCTAAAATAAAGATAAAAATAAAAAAATAAATTCTATAAGAACTAAAAAATGCAGAAATGAAAATAAAATACTAAATAATAAAAATGTATTTTAACCATATTTATATATACACGTCAACTGAATTAGTCAAAATCAGTGTAAAAACTACTTATATTATTAGTTAATGGGAATGCTTAAGTGCACTTCAAAAATTTATTATAAAACATATAATATTTATTGAAGAAAAATATATTTTTTTACTTTGAAGAAAAATATTTGTTACTACCTCCTTTATTCTATATTTTTAGATGTTTCATGTTAATGCACATATATTAATAAATATTTAATGAAATATTTAATATTGTTTTAAAACTATTCGTGTGCATATTTTTCCCTTTTTTATAATATATTATTTTTAAATAAAAAATCAAATTGCATCAATTTTAAAAATTAAAAAATTTAATTTAATCCGAAAAATTAGAAAACCCAATCAAACTTAAATAATAAATTAGACAAAAAAAACTAATTTAACCTAAAATAAATAACAATAAATATGTATATTCAATGTCCGTTAAAAACGTCAAAGTAAAAATATAAAAAAAAAATTTAACACGTTATAAGTTAAAAATTAAAAAAACATTTAATGCCTTTATTATTTAGTTGTTTCACATTTATCCAATAGTACACATTATTTAATGAGGAAAAAAAAAAGTCAAATCCTCTTAATGAGGATCATAAAGTTATTATAAACTAAAGAACATTTATTATACATTATTAAATACTCCTCGGTTTCTTTTTAGATTTTTTTAATATTTTTCCCTTTTTATAATTTTTTTAAAATTATTTATTGTATTGATTATTTTTTTAAAGTACCCATAATTAATTAACAAAAATTTTTGTGAAAAAATAATAAATGCTAAAAATTATTGAGATAACAACCTCTTTCTCTCCTAGATTAGGATGGGAGAACTGAGTAGCAATTAGCTTAGAAGAAATTAAATGAAAAGTGGGATGTTTAGTTTCAAAAATAAAGTTAAGGGTAATTTAAATTAAAAAAAAATACTTACAAATTGAAAATTTTAATGTCATTATCTAAATTAATCAATATTTTTAAGAGATGTAAATTAGTTAAAAGAATCTTATAAAAATAAATAAATCAAGAACTATTTATAAGAACAAAAATATGTTTTATTCTCTATATTTTGTAAAGTTCTTGGTTTTAGACCCTATACTTCATCTTTGAATATTTTGATCCTCAAATTTTAAAAATAAGTATTTTTAGTTCCTCGAGATAGACATTGTTGATGTTGTTTAAAAAGTATAAGGATTAAAAACATTTCCTATTTTTTATTATTCACAAATTAATTTTTAAATACTTTTTCATCTATAAATAAGTGTCATGTAAAAAGAAGAAAAAAATAGTTTTAGAATAAGTTAATTAAAAAGTTAAAAATCATTTAATGCATTTACTATTTTCATTGTCTCATCTTTCTCGAATAGTACATATTAATTAATGAGGTAACAAAATGCCAAGTCCTCTCAATGAATATCTTAAATGTATTATTGCTATTATAATTAAGCAACATTTATTATTATACTTTATCTTAAAATGTGTGCAATGGAGTAAATACTATTTTGAAACAATGACAATAATTATTAAATATTCTCTCCATTTTTTTTATCATAAGTGTTGCATAAAGATGGAAAGTTAGTTCCAGAATAAGATTTTTTTTTTCACTAATGTGTCACTTACTTTTCAATTTATATAATTAATAATAAAGTTAGTTTTGTAAAATTATTATTCTATTTCATCTATTTATTAACTTGTTTATTTGTGTGAAAAAACCAAAGACAATACTTGTTATGAGACAAATGGAGCAATTATAATGTACTATAATAAATATGTTGGTATTAACTTGTCAAAGTGAGCCAACTTGACTTATCTTGATAGCTCACCATGGGTTGCTCAAAAAGTGAGTTTGTCCAACCTACCCACCCATCCATACACACATGCGTGCGTGCATACAAGTCCAAGATCGTGAGTAAATAGGGGAAATTTATTAAAAAATGATAAATTATTAATTATCTAAATTGTAATTTAGGTTTCTTTTTAATTATTGAATCGCAGTTTTTGTTTATCTAAGTTTTTGCAATTTTGGTCCAAATTTCAACTTTACATACATTTACTTATTTTCTTTCTATATTTAATTAATTAAATTATATTTTTTACGCTACCTTAATTAAATATGTTAAGTCTAAACTTTAACTCAACTAAAATAAAAGAAATATATAATATGAAAAATTGAAAATTAGATCAATCTTGCATATTTTCTAAAATTGGGGATCAAAATGGCGGGAGAAAATAGAATGATCAAAATTAAAATTTAGCCTAATGATAATAATAATACATATAAAATAAAGACATAAATATTAAAATCAAGTGCAGTGAGCTGAAAAAGAAATAAAATATAAAAGAAAAAACCAATCAATAAAAGATAAAATTTGACAAAGATAGAAAAATTGAGAGAGGGGTCAAATTATAAAATTAAGGGGTGCGAGGAAAAATAATAACTATGAATACATATATTTATATTTCCTTTAAGTCCGGGATGCAAATATATCCCTTTAATTGTATATGGATATGATACTACACACCTACAACCAGACACCTACACACACTTGTACCTCTCTAGGAGAGGCACACTCTGAAAACTTTGTGTCTCTTTACTTCTTTTATAAAGTAAAAGAGAAAAGGACAATAAAAGTTATATAAAAAAATGTGTGGCATCCTATTTTTTTGGACCTAGCATATAAGTTGAAATTAGATAATAAATATAGGTGCTTAATTATTATTACCTCTCGTCCTATATGTAAGCAATATAGTACAAATCATTAAAATCAAGAAAAGTGATAGTCACATTTAATACTATCATAAATTTAAATTTTATTTCAAAAGTGCCCTTAAGTTTAAATGTTGTAAATGATTGTCTCATTTAATGTTAATACTCATAGTCTAATGAGTGAATTGTCTAGTAAATATAGTTAACAATAAATTAAGGGTATAAAAAACATTTAACTCTGAATAAGTTTGAAAATTGGTCATTGTTGCTTATAATTAAGATCAAATAAAAATATCATTTGTTGCTTATATATAACATTGAAGGTAGTATTTTGTATGCCGATAAAACTAAATGATTTATTTTATTATTACATTAAACTTGTAGTTATTAAAAATATTCATGATAGCATGATATCCAATGTCTTAGTGACATATATGCGAGATAAATGATTTTACAATCACTAACAAAGGTGACAAGGTCTCTAAAAAATACAAATATGATAAGGATTGAACACTTTGATACTCATCTAGAAATAAAGAGGCCAATTGAAAAGCATAATTTTTATTATTGAGTTATCCAAAATTCTAAAATAATCGAATTGAGATCTTTATACAATCTTTATAATTCAAGAAATTATTTCTAAATTTTAATATCTCTAATTTTTTAATCTTTATAATACAATCTTTAATCCCAATTGCTTGTCTTCTTGATTTAGTTATCCATAGCAATTTAAATTGCTATTGTTGTGTCCAATTCCAATTGTGATTAATCCAATATATTCCAAAATTATACCTTGTGTGTTTATCTATTAAACCCATACCAGTTTTATATATATTGAGTCTAAGTTGCTATCCTATGTCTACATCATTGTCCCATTTCAATCTATAATTTAAATTCAATTATATAAAACACCTTATAACTTCACCACAGATCAACACGTCATCCATCCACCAATTTTCCAATTATCTTCATTTTTTAACATTAGGTATAATCACCTTATTACTCTGGCAGCCACACCACCCATCCTCCAATATCCTATTTTCTTTATGTAGCAACCCACTTAAACTCCATTGCCAATTAAAATTTTCCTATAAGCCTTATAAGCACACACACAAAAAAAAAACTAATTGGAACAGATGGAAATCACCTCACGACACCACCATGTTTCCTTATTAACTAGCAAACCTTGTTCCTCCTTGTAGCAACACTTACTCCACGGATTCATAAACCATCACCTGCTAAACTCCCTTCCAATTCGTGACTAAGCTAGCTACACACAACAACGGTGAGCTATTTTGGATCTCTGTCCAGCTTCTTCTTGTTGGACTACATGTGTGAGGTACAAGTAAGGTTTAAACTCTAAGGATCACCATTGGATATTTGTGAATTGAAAATGATTTCTGCTCGAGAGGAGACTACCATATGGGAGAGACTCACACTTGAGGGAGAAATTGTCAAAGTACAAGTGTGAAGTAAAGTTCTACATCGGATAGCAATAAAAAAGTTGAGAACCATATAAGTGAGGAGAAAACCCATAAATCTGAGCTTTAAGGTTTTAGATTAAAGTGTGATGTCTTACATATTTCCTTTTGATTTTATTTTTAAAATAACATAATTTAGTTCATTTTTTTGTAACAATGTTATTGGTAGGATATAGCTAGTGACTTTGTTCACATGTAAAACCTTTGTCAAAGGTAACATTATAAATGTTTTATGCAATGTTATATAAATATAAAGGAAAAATGTTGAAATTTTAATAAACCATATAAAATACCAAATAATCACCAAATATATTTCGTCAAATTATTGAGAGAAGAGTTTAAGGAATACTTGGATCTATAGAGTTTGATCAAACAAATATAATGAAATCAGAATGATCCTGAACAGTTGGTTTTGATAACCTTCTTAAACTAAATCACCTTATTCTTTATGAGAGTGTCCTTTTCTTTTTAAATGAGAAGATGAAAAATTATTTTGATTTGATGGATTGAAGATCATAATTATTCCTCAATTTTAACCTATTAAGGTTCTCATTATCCTCTAATAGGTCAAACTGGTTTATGCTCATTGAGTCCATATCATTGGTAGTTTAATGAGTTCACTAAATTAGATCATTTATATTGAACCCATATAAATGTAAATAACTAATATAAATAATAATATCATAAGTAGCTCATATTAATTAATTAGAAATTATAAATAATCTCTCATTTGGACTTTATATTAACCTTAGACCTTTATACCATACAATTCTTTATGCGCAAAACTGTATATTATTTACTTTTGGATTTCTCTTTAAATAATTTGATCCATATCAAATAACAATAAAGAATTATTGTAGTTTTCATCATAACCTAACATGATGATCACATATTGTATTGTCACTTATACTTGATGATGTAAAACAAATATGAATAAACCACATGAATAACATAAATTTATTTAAGATAATCAATCAGTCGATTAATTTAAGATTTAATGGAATAATTAAATCAATTTAATATAACAAAATAGAATAAATATAAATTTTGCATTAATTAATTAAATTATTTGAAATGAATAAGTATGAAATTATTATGTATCATCATCTCATAAAAACAATATATACATATATATATATATATATATATATATATATATATATATATATATATTATTTAACTTTCTTCTCGTTTTCGATTCTTTCCTTTTTTTTTTATCATCTCTCTTTCTGTTTTTTTTAAAGAACCCTCTCTCAAACTAAACATACTGTAAGTGGCACGAAAATAAATTAAAGGATTTAATGACAAGAAAAGTAAAAAAAAATTAAAAAATGTAAAATTATAAGAAAATAAAATATAATTTATCCAAAATTATTTAATGAGAACAATTATAAATTTCATTCAATAATGAAAATAAAATAATAAAAATAAGTGAGCATTTTGTTTTTTATAAATAAATAAATGCATTATTAAAAGTATCTTTTTGAATGTTTAAAAAAAAACAAATTGGTTCCTTATTTTTTCCAGTAACTTTCAATCACAATTATTTTCCCGCAAATTATAACATCTAAAAGATCACATGATTCACACACTAATCAGTGCCTCGTTGCTTCGACTCAAAAATTGGGTCCTATTCTGGCAAATAAATAAGAAATGAAGAGAAAAGAAAATCACACCTAACATAACAACATTAACACTTCATAAAAAGCAGAGACAGAAACTTTCGACTTGCTTTTGCTTTAGCCTAACCAAAAAACAACAAAAATAATTTGTGCACACTATCTTCAATAAGGGAAAGGTGTAAATTAATCGGAATATGAGGATTTGGCTAAGCATATTTATGTGATACTGATTCTTTTTCTGTGATATAAACTGCTTCATTCATATTCCTCTGATTTTTATGACTTGCAGATTTTCAAAAGTGCCACAAAAGTCACCTTCCCCTTGTACCCTCGTCGACAAAGTTGAATATTTTTTACCGTTATTAAGTTGGAGAAACCAACAAAAAATGGGGGTTCCGGAAGATCACCACTTGTTTCTGTGGCCATTATCAGATGCATGGTAAAGGGCAAGTTTGAGTCTTTATTCATGTTTATTGTATGTGCTTGTAGAAAATTCGATTTTTGGCTTCTGGGTATTTGGTTGAATCCTTTCTTATGTGCCGAGTGAAGGTTGAAGGGGGAAAAGATTGGATCTTTTCTACTTGAGGGTGGTGAGTGGGGAACTGAAAGTGTGATGAGTTTGTAGTGTTCTTTTGCAGAGATCTGAGTGAATGGAGCCTCCTACGGGGTTTTCTGCTTCTTTGTTGAGTTTCATCCGGTTTCTTCCTTTTTTCATTGGGCTTCTGCTTCTAGGCACCATCAAAGGTAAAACGGCAATGGATCTGTTCTGTGTGCTTTTAGAATTTTTGTTTTTGTTTTTGTGACTTTTTTGGTATGCTTTAGTTGGGAATTTACTAATAGAAGTTAAACAATAAACATCGTGGGGGCAATTTCTAGGCTGTTTTGAGCACCTTTGCATATAATTTTTTGCTATTTATAATTTGTTAAATATTCAGTGATTTTGAAGTTGAACATCATGGAAGCAATTTCTAGGCTCTTATTTCAGGAAATGAAATACTAATGGATCATCTTTGCATATACTTTTTTTGCTATTTATAATTTGTTAAATATTCAGTGATTTTGAAGTTAAACATCATGAAGGCAATTTCTAGGATGTTATTTCAGGAAATGGAATACTAATGGACCACCTTTGCATATACTTTTTTGCTATTTATAATTTTTTAAATATTCGGTGATTTTGATGCAAAATTTATTGAACTTTCTTTTCCTAAACCAAATGGTGGGGAGTTCGGGTGGAGCCTGATGTGGGGTTTTACACGTGTTCCCTTGTGACCTATGTTAACAAATTATTCGTTTTTATTAAATTAATTGCTGTCAAGCACGCCTTCAATCATGCTTCAAGTATCTTATAGTGGGAAATAATTGAATTTTGTATGTTTTTTTACTGATTAATCTTATGGATTTGTATGTAATATCATAGGAACTTAGAAGAAAGTTGAAAGTAAAAAGTAACAAATTTTAATGACAACCAATTATATAATAGTTTAAGATCAACATGGACATATTTCTAGGCAAAACCAAGGATTTAAACAGTTTGTGTACTTGTTTCATTTTCCAGTTTCCACCATGGAATATATAGTAGCTTCTTGTATACGATGCTTTAATATACTAGAGAATAATTAAGGGTAGGGTTTTATGTGCGGAGTATGATTGTAAACCTTACTTACCATTTCTCAAACTGCGAAATGCCAATCACTTCAGGTATCCTTTTCTGCCCTTTGATATGCTTAATAATTGCAACTGGGAACACTGCTATCATACTTGGACTTTGGATAGTGCATGCTGTTTGGACATATTACTGCGTTGTGAGGTGCTTTCCTTGACTGCCACTCTTTCAAGTTTTCGCTCACTTTTCTATCCATGTATTATGAAATTGTGATTACTTTCTCATAGTTATTTCCCTAACGGACAGAGCTAAACAATTTGGGCCTATTCTGAAGCTTGTTATTGGCCTATGTGTACTACCAGTGCTGTTGGTTGTGTATCCGATTATTGGTATTCTTGGAAGTATTGTTGGAGGTGCAGCCTATGGATTTCTTTCACCCATATTTGCTACTTTGGAAGCTGTAGAGGAAGGAAAAGATGACAAATTTTACCATTGTTTCATTGTATGTGTACTATGCTTCATTTCTTGTTAAAATGCGTGTTATATCTGTTTTTCTGTTGTTATTAATTACAGAAACTTTATATTAAATCATCAGGATGGTACATGGAGCACTGTTGAAAAGAGCTGCATGGTTGTCAGGGATGTAAAAGATGTTTGTTTTCATTCATACTTTTCGGTTATGGATGACCTGCGACAAAAAGGACCTCCAAATGCAAAATACTATGAGATCAGGTTTTGTCATTGTATGCCTCACTAATTTTGTTTATTTTTATGTTGTGTCTTTAAAGTGAGGGCAACCATTGGTGCAACTGTAAGGTTTTGTCTTGTAACCTGGAGGTCACTGGTTCAAAACCTGGAAACAGTCTCTACAGACTACACTTTCCAAGGGTCAGGCTGCATACATCTACCCTCCCTTGACCATACTCAGTGGGAGCCTTGTGTTGGACACCCTTACGTCTTTAAAGCATTTCTCTGATTATTTTTGTATTTATATCCAGATTCAAGTTTCATGTTCATAAAGATGTTTTTGTTTGAAAGGGTCACTCATTAGTAATGCCAAATTGCCAATCATGTCTTTCAGGAGTTAATAGTGATTTAGTTCCTTCTTTTGGTTCAGGCTCCATTTTTTTCCCGTTTTTGAAGAGAGACTATGTTTGTATTGTAGGTCACATTTTTACACTTTAAAGTTTTTCAAATTTTAAACCTTAGTTGTGTAGACAATATGGTATCAACTTGAATACTAGTTATTTAACTTTGAAATTAAAGGAGCTGTGGATTGTGAATGTTAAATTGAAACAAATTAAAAAATATCAATTTTCCCTCAAGTTGAGAGGCAGATTAGTTTCACAAACTATAGGTCAGTTGGACTTCTGTAGATTGCTATCTTTTGAAAACCTAAGTATTGAAATCACAGAGGGAATATGTCTTCTGTATTTCATAGTTACTAAACTGTGTTGGTTGGGTTATTTAAATCTTGTATCATTTGCATGCCAAACTTATTAGCAAGCTTGGGCATATTATTGAAAATTTTGACAGAAGACATTGGTCCTGGATAGAATCTTAAAGAATGGCCATTCTTTTTGTGGGATATCTTCTGGCTTTGATGACATTTCAGTAAAAAGTAGAAACCAAACTATAGAAACTTTAGTAACCAAAATGATTCTCAGTTAATTGTTCTTCCAAATTTTTCTCTGGTTTTTGGTTCAACCAATATATGGTGAACCAGATAACACTAATTGTTTAACTAAGTTCTTCTTTCTTATGCATTTTGTGTGCTAGTTGTACTTGTATCTTTAGTATGTGATAGATTTGCATTACATGAGAATATTCAACTGTACTTTGAAAGAAAAATAAGAATTGTTGTTTTCGGGAACATAAAAGCACAGCAACATGTGACTATGAAGAATGAATTTTAGATAAACCCCAGTCATAATGTGCCAAATATGATGTTGTTAGACGACTCTGACACAGGATTTGTGTTATATGACTTATTTTGATTTTTTTTCTTCTTCTTTAGTGCAGGCTGCTTTATGTTCCTGGTGCTTTAATAGCTGCAGTTATTGGAATCATTGTTGATGTGCCAATTATATCATTTGTTGCCCTATACAAAGGTCCATACATGCTATTTAAGGGGTGGCATCGATTGTTTCATGACCTTGTTGGCCGTGAAGGCCCTTTCCTGGAGACCATTTGTGTACCTTTCGCTGGTCTTGCTATCCTTCTGTGGCCATTGGCGGTTGCTGGGGCAATTCTGGCATCCATGTTAGCAAGTTCCTTTCTTGGTGCCTATGCAGGCATTGTTGCTTATCAGGTCAATCCTCATATCTTTTCACTTCCTAGTTATTCTATACTACTAGTGTTATAATAGCCAATTATGATATACTTGGGTTAGACATTTACAAATATATACAAGTTTGGTGGTAGGCTTACTATTACTTGACTGCCCTATGCTTTTCTAGACTGGTTGCTATTAAAAAGGTCAATGCTGAATTGTGAAAGCAACACTGGGGATTTGGATCACAAACTAAATAAGTTTCAACATCTATTGTTGGTTGACATATCACAGCATCCAAGGTTCATATTAGGCAATGTGCCATGTATTTGGATGATTCATGTAAAAGCTGAAGGCCTATACTCAGTACTTGGTGTCCAACTGTACCCCTATACAAATATGAACTTTGGTCTGTTGAGGCTTTGCCATTTCAAGCATAAATTGTTGATGGATATGATCATAAATAGTGTTTGATAGATAGAACTTGAAAATTTCATTTGAAACATTATCCAACTAATAAAAATTAGCACTGCCATTTCTGCTTGATTAGTGGAAACAATAGAATAACACAAGAACCTGAATCACAGTTCAACTTTTGTTTTGTCTACTGTTTGTTGGTCAATGCACAGCACAAGCAGCTGCAGATCATATGTTGTTTGGTAAGCCATGATCAACATTATTACTTGGGACATGGGAGAGAAGATGCAGGTTGACCATTTCCTAAGAGAGATGTGTGGTGGTATATATCTTGAAAGGGCCCAAAATGGTCCTTCATCACCATCCTCCAGAAATGGTTTGGAATGGAAAATTGGAAATCACAGAGAAATAGTTGATCGATATTCTTCTTAATGGTGGGTGAAGGGGGGCTCAAGGAAGTTCATGTTAATTTGCAAGAGACTAGCTGAGTCTATCAAGAAATAAGTTTTAAAGCAAGTTAACTAAATTTCTCTACCAAAAATCTTAAATTCGTCTCATACCTACCATCCTCAAGAAGTTGTGTACTACTTGTGTGCGTGGGCATTTGTGGTATTTTAAAGATACTAGGGGCTGTTCTTTGTGTTACAGAGTAAGGTAAAATCAATTCAGCAATATAAAAAAGGAATGCATCAAGCAGGAAACAAATTAAGGAAGCATAGACACCTATCCACTTGATAGGAAATTTTATTGAAACTATAGATCATAGGAGGATTGCTGGCATTTTGTATTGGGAAGGCATGAAGGGTAATGTTAAAACTATGTTGCTTTCTTGTGACACTTGCCTGAGGAACATGAACCAAGCTTTATCTCCTGCTCATCTTTAGTACCAGCTATATCTCATGTTGGTCTTTTTGCAGCCTTTTCCAATACTACATAGTTATGCTGTGACGTTTACATTGGATTCTATTGGAGAACTTCCTAAGTCCTAAGGATGGATACCATTTTGGTGGCAGTGGATCAACTTATAAAACTATGGTCATTTTTTTTTACCCATTGCCACCCATTTTCTGCTAAAGCAGTTGCTGACTTATTAAAGAAGTTGCAAGGCTTCATGGATTTCTTTCCATCATAGTTTCAGAAAAGAGATCACACTTTTACTAGACAATTTTGGACTGAGCTATTTAAACAGGCAGGAACCATTCTAAAACTCAGCTCTGCCTATCATTCACTGTTGGATGTACAATTGGACATACAAAAATTGTCAATGTATCTAGATGCTTTACAGGTTCTAAACCTAATCAGTGGCCCTGCTGGCTTAGTTAGTTGGGTTGAGTTCTAGTACAATGCTAACCTCCATTCCTGCTAACTGTCTACTTTTAGGACCTTATATGGAAGAGACCCTCCTATGTTGCTCAAATGTACAGAAGATTTATCAATAGTAGAAGTTAAACAGTTGATGGCTAAAACAAATGTAGTGTTAGATGAGCTCAAATTATATTTGGTCCTGGCTCATAACAAAATGAAGCAGTACCCTGATACGGATAGAAGGGATGTAAGCTGCCTGGAGACTTAATCTACTTAAAGGTTTAATCATATATAAAGTCAGGATTTTGGCTAATAATAACAGCTAAATCTAAGATTTTACCTGCTTTTAGAGGTGATGATGATTGAGGATAGAGCAGGTTGCTTATAGGCTGAAACTTCTAGAATGCAGTCATTCTGATTTGGTCTTCCATTTTTCATTTTAAAGTAGTAGCTATAATTGTCAGAGCATCAACCATTACCATCTGCAATTTCAGAGAAGTGGGAGCTAAAAGTACATCTTGCAATTTGCTGCAACTGAAACAGGGCATGATGGTAAACGGTGGGTGCTCAATCAGTGCAATATGTATCAGTCTATGGGATAATATCTTCAAATTTCACCTTGAGGACATGCTGAAAGTGTTGGCAGAGAATATTGATAGACACCCATGACTCAAGTATAGGCACTAGGAAGAAGCAGCATGTGAGCAAGGAGAGGTAGAGTGAGAAAAGATGTCATATATTTGTAGTAGCATAATGCTTTTAAATGGCAAGGAAGAGGGAGAGATAAAATGGGATTTTCTTATGGATTAGTGGGCTGAATGTAGTAGGAAGGCTAAGAGGTTGGTATCAGTAAGTATGTACTAACTTCGTCCTCTCAAGTGATTTGGGTGGTACAGAAATTGCACCTACTTGATCGATAGACTTTTCCATTTTCTGATTATAATTTCCTAAAGTATTGATATTCTTCTGTTGTTTTATTAACCTATAACAGTGGAAGGTGACCCCTGTGTGATTGTGTGAATAAACTAAATCTGTTTCCTGTCCAAACCTGGCTGCTGGTTTCCTAACTATCTCACTGTTTATTAGTTTTTATAAATGCAGGAGTCTTCTTTCTTGTTTGGCCTTTCGTACGTTGTTGCAGCTTTGGCCATTTATGATGAATACAGCAATGATATTCTTGACATGCCAGAAGGATCCTGCTTCCCTAGGTTTTTTTCGGCTCCCATGTATTTATCACTGTGACTTGCAATTAATGCTTTTATACTATGTTCTTATGCATTTGATTTCTGAATTCTAATAGGCCTCAGTTTCGAAAAGAGGTTGATACATCGCAAAGAACTAATTCAAATTCTGTATTAAGACCCAGCTCCTTCCGAAAGGCTCCTTCTCGCACATCTTCAATGAAGAACAACAACATTGCTGAGTTGAAATCATTTGAGGTATTATTTGTGGTATTTCGTGTTGAACAACGTGACGCAAAATATCACCTTTATCTTCCTTGGATGTTCATGTTTTGCGACTTTGATGGTTTGTACTAAATAAATATTGTTCATGAATTGTTAGCTGTTGGATGCCTTATTCAAGGAATGTTTCCGTGTTGGAGAAAAAATGGTTTCTGAAGGTATAATTACAAGAGAAGACATAAAAGAAGCCAATTCTGGTAATGGGAGTAGAGTTATTAGTATTGGTTTGCCAGCATATTGCTTAGTCCAGGGACTCTTGCGCTCTGCAAAATTAAATTCCGTTGGTATAATGATTAGTAAGTGGAACCCTTCAACTTTTCTCTTTTGAGATTATTTTCTATTAACCATTTTGAAGAAACCATTTTGGTCACTTCCTTGATGTAGGTGATGAAACTGAACTAACTACAACAAACAGACCAAGGGAGACGTTTTTTGACTGGTTCGTTAATCCTCTTTTGATCATTAAGGAGCAAATCAAAGCTGAAAATCTTTCTGCCTCAGAAGAGGACTACCTCTGCAAATTAGTTCTCCTGAGTGGTGATGCAGAGAGACTGAAAAAGTCTAGCGTTGGCCTTGCACCAGAATCCGAGGTCAAACGTGCGGAACTTGAGGCATTGGCTAGAAGGTACTGAATAGACCAAAACTTGCTTAGTTTGTGTATTTGGGAAAACACTTTTAAACTTGATTTTGCAAAAAATGATTTTAGTTATGACGTGAAATTGTTTATGATGGGAAAAATCAAGTTTGTAGTAACACTTAGAGCTATAGTTCAAATAAATTTCTCAACAAATACTTGTAAAAAAACTGAAGGAAATAAAATGAATCAAATTTATGAACCTCAACCTTTTCAAATACTACTCCCCCGTCCAACTTTTCCATAAACACCTATAAACTTATACGTATAAGGGCTTTTATTGTAACTTAGGAATCAAGTACTTATCTCAAAGGAAAAACTTTCATATGCCTAGAAGCTTATCCTAATTGGGGCTTAATATAACCAATTTACTTTTTGCCCTTTTTACCCCAACATGCTTTCACTTCGAATAGGTTTTGTTCTGATTAGCCATTTTAAGGTTTTCTGTCTCATTTTGTTTTCATTTGTATACAGACTGCAAGGAATCACCAAATCCATGTCAAGGTTCCCAACCTTCAAGCGACGCTTTGACGATCTTGTAAGATCGTTGTCCGATGATCTGACGGAGAAACATGGAGGTCCAATAATGACCAGATCAAAGAGTGCCTTTGCTCGGTTGATTAGTTTAGAATCTTTCAAGGGGACAAGAGCTAACGGATCTGCTCAAGGGTCACAACATGTTGCAAGAGACTTAGAAAATTCATGATGAGAATACTTTGTAATTTACAAATCTTATGTTATAGGTGTAATCTCCAGTCCATTTTGGATAGAAAATTGAGTGTTATTGACAATATAGTAAGAGTTTTGATTTCAATGTATTATCGGTGTAAATTTTTTTGTAGTGTTAACCAATTGGAAATTATAATTGGTGACAGTTACTGTAAAAATAAAATAAAATATATCATATATGTTAATATGATAAGATGATAGTGAAAAAAAATTATTGATATTTAGACTATTTTCTCTAACTATAACATTGGTAGTGTTATCTCCGCATAACGTTGTAGTCATATCTTGCTATACTTCTCACGAGATCAATGAGTCCATTGGGAACCTACCTAGAGTTGAACATTCTCCCTCAGGCTTGTTCAAGTTTTTAGTAGATCTCAAGGAGATTTGGTGTTGCTTGAGTTATAGTTTCACATTATTTTTAAATGCAACAAATGGATCACTATAAAGTATTATTTTAATAAAAAATAATTTTCGATGTATTCAATCAGAGAGAATAGAGGATTGATGGTATATTTTATTAATATTATTTGAGAAAAATAATAAGTTTTGAAAGTTAATGAACTATATATTTTGAGTATTAAAATATCAAGAACCCGTTTTTGATAAACAATTTGATTGAGTTCTTATTGAATAGATACTTATTATATAAGTAATCATGTATAGATTGTTTCTATAATCAAGGGAGAAATAAGGTTAAATTATTTTTATGTAAATTATAAGTCGTTTTCATAAGTTATCGTAAAGAACCTATTGAAATAAGTTGAAAGCAACTTATAAATATATCATAAACTATTTCATAAGCTCTTTAGACACTTACACAAGTGCATAAGTTAAAATAGCTTGTAAATAATCTTTTCCAAACAAGACCCAAGTATAAATGTTTTAAGATATTGATATAAAATAATTCATACATTATGTACGTACATTTATAATTTTAAAAGAGCTTATTTAAACATAAAAGTTGCCAAAATATATATTTGAATTATATTTTGAATTGAATTGTTAATAAATATAAAGTGAAAGACATCATGTAAAAATTATATATTTTGTCAAAAAATAAAAAATATACCATGGTAAAATAAATTTAAATATCTATAATTTATTTACATGATTTAGAAGAGAGTATATCATATATACATAAATAAAAATTTAAACGCAAATATTGTAATAAAGAAACAATTAAATCAACTCATATAATCACTAAACTTCGAATGAGACTTTTATATTATCTTTTTAAAATCATAAGTATATTTGTATTTAAAATAATTGCATTAAATATTTTTAGAGTATTTTATCAGTTTTTATTAAAAAGCTTAATAATAATAATAATAATTAAGGAATGGTACTGTAAAAATCCATTTAATGGTTGTCATAAAAAAACGGTTTATGATACTAGTACACCACATTATTACACTATTTTTTTTACACTTTTCTTGTTTGGCTAAAATAGTTTGTTTTCTCGAATATATATATATATATATATATAGCCTACTATACTATTAATTATTATCGAGGAGTGTAAAAATATTAATGAAAATAATTTTTTTAAGAGAAAATGAATTTTTATCACAGTAAAACATATATATTGTGTAGATCATTTAAAAAAACTTATTGGGAACCTCCTCAACCCAGATTCTCTCTCTACTAACCAAAGTAGTCTGGTAGCATCCAAGATTGGTGATATATATAGAGTCAGAGTAAATAGATCACTGAAAGCAGAGAAAATGGGTCTTACTTCTGACTAAAGCGGTGAGAAACCAAAACATTGGGCAAAAGAAGTCTATGGTGATGATCAATTTATCCTTCTGCTTAGTGATGTGGATATAGGAATTGCAATTAACTGATTCCCCTTCATAGTTTGAGTTGTGCTTTTTATGGCACATTTGAGCTAACAATTATGTCAAATAAGATGTGTAAGACTTCTGAGCAAACAAGAAAGTGTGAAAAAATTAGATTGCCCATAAAGGTTTCCTTATCATGAAATAAAAACACAAAAGCACCAATTGGAAAAACCAGCAAAGATAAATATGATACTATAAACAATAATTGAACAAAGTGATAAAAAGATTGCTAAATGTAAACTATAAGTCAGTTGCAAAAACTAAATAAATACGTAAAGGATTCAATTATTATCCTCTGATTAGCAAATTTAAAAAGAAGCAAGCCAAACATCATGTCATCACTTTTAAACAGTTGTTTTGTGACTTTAAACTCAATAAGAGAAAACACACACTGAAAAACAAAATTCTTAAGAGGAACAAACTTCTATGTCCTTCCAAATATTTGAGAATAAAGGTTCCGCAAAAAAGGGTTACATCTCTATTTTGCTAACAAAAGTGGAAGAAAACATATGACTGATTCTTTTACCTTCTTGGCCTACGGATACAAAAAATCTCAAGCTATGACAGAGCAGAATGTACAGAGGTTACATAATATTTGACTATGCTAATTTCAATGTATAAATTATTTATGGACTTTCTTCTGTCTGTGAGTGATAAATTTCATTTCTATCAAACGGTTGACTTCTTTTGGGAACACCAGCTAAGTTGTAGAATTCATTCAATGTTTTTCTAATTTGCACTTTCTTCTTTTTATCAGCAGGGCGAGGTCCTAAAAGACCTAATTCAATGGTTGCATCATTAGCCTGAGAGGACTGGACAACTGCGTCGTAAGCTTTTGAAGAGAGGGTAAGGCCTTCGTTTTTAGCTCTTGTATATAACTGATATGCCAGCCTTGGCTTTCCATCATTTGCAAGGGCCTCAATCAGCATTTCATAAGTTATCTCATTGGGAACGATGTTTTGAACTTTCATTCGGTGAAACCATTCATACGCTGCACTGCTCATACCATTACGTGCACAGCCAGTGATTATTGCATTGTATGTCACTACTGTTACCTCGATTCCTAATGTTACCATCTCCTGAATGATGGCGTCAACCCTATTAAAGTTTCCTTGGGCAGTATGAATCGAAGCCATAATTGTGTAGGCATATGCATTTGGTTCAATCCCAACCTTGATCATATGGTTCCACACACGAAGAGCATCATCATAGAGTTTTCCCTTTTCAAGAGCACTCAACAAAGCCCCATATGATATTACAGTGGGTTTTTCACCATTTTCCACCATTCTCTTAAATATTTGCACAGCTGCAGTAGTTTCTGAAGCCTTAGAACAGGCCACAAGAACTGCATTCCATTCCCTACTTCCAGGTTTTAGGCCTTTTTCCTCCATTTTGTTCAACAACTTAACACCCCATCTCCAAATTCCTTTCCTCTTGGCTGCACTGAGAAGAAAATTGAAGTGAGAGACAATCAGTTCATACGATAAGTTATTTGGTTTTGGCCCTTTGTCCAATAAATCTTCATATATCTCCAAAGCTGCCCACCATTTCTTTGCTTTTCCCATCAACCAAATCACATGGTTGCAGACAGACAAGCTGATCTTATCATACCTTTCTCTTATCCGGGTGTACAGCTCTTTCACAACAATGTAGTGATCTTCACGGGTACAAGCCCACACAAGCCGCTCAAGATCAGCCCGCGGTAGTGGAATCCCAGCATTATCCATATCAACAAGAAACTTCAACACATTGTTGCTCAAGTTATCACGACTAACAAGCCAACAACGCATTACTTGATAGCAAATACGGATCGTGAACTTCTCTAGCTTCAAGAATTCTTTCTCCCAATCTTCTCCATCATCATCTTTTCCTATTTCACCTTGACGGTATTTTTCCCTAAACTCAACAAAGAAATTTAGAGCTCCATAGCCATCTTCCATCCTCCGATAGGCCAACAAGGCTTGTGAATAGGATACCGGAGACGGGGTAAGGCCATTCCTACGGATCTCCTCAAGCATATTGAGAGCTTTGTCACATTCTCCTTTCTCAATGTAAATTGCCATCAAGGTGTTATATGTCACCACATTATAGGCAATTCCATCTTCAGCCATGTCATTCAAAATGACTTCCATCTCTGCAAATTGTCCAGATTGTTTGACAACACCTAATAGACCATTATAAATGAAAAGGTTAGGGCCAAAAGAGCCATTAGTTTCTATCTTCCTCTTCTTCATCCAGTCGAAAAGAATCAAAGCAGAATCCATCCTCTTCTCTTTACCAAAACCACTGATTATTGTCGAAAACACCTGGAGGGGCAACTCCCCCTTGTCCTTAAGAATACCCTCCACGTTCTCCACTGTCTTCATGGTCTGCAATGTCAAGGCAAGTGCTCTCACATCAACCTTACCCTCACTTTCTTCTTCACCACCTTCCTTGCTATTGTCATCACCACACATATTTCCTTCACAGTCACTGTCCTGAACTTGATCCAAATTCAAAGACTTTACACCCTCCAAGTCACCGTTAGCCCATGCATCATTAGAATCAGTCTGCTCCTCAACCAATTCATTGCCACCACTTTCCTTGCTATCGTCATCATCACCACGTATTTTTCCTTCAAAGTCACTGTCCTGAACTTGATCCAAATTCAAAGACTTTACACCCTCTGACTCACGGTTTACCGATGCATCATTAGAATCAACCTGCTCATCAACCAATTCACTCCCAACACCATCCTCCTCCAATGCCCAACCCAAGGGTGGAGCTAAGTCTCCAACATGACTCTTGTGTGGCTTCAAAACGATACCCAATTTGGGTTTAGAGCATCCCAACAAAAACCCACATCTCAAATCCAAATTTGCATGTCCAGAAAAGACCACAGTCCCATACCCTCTTGAAAATTGAAAAACACTAACTTTTTCACTATGAGAAACGGAAAAAACAAAACCCAGTTTCACCCTCCTTCTCCTGTTCTGATCAGTAACACCAGAAGGGCCTATTTCAAAGCGAGGAACCACCAAGTGGTTAACTTTGGAGGGCCAAGTGCTAATCATTTCTCAGAAATTTCGAAGCCAAAGAGCAAAAACCCACTTTCAAATAATCGATGCTCTAAATAATAAGTCACGGGAATAATTGAGGAAGCAGCATAAGATGGGTTCTTAGTTCTTACCTTCTTCCACTGAGGCTCGTTCGAATCAGTTGAAGAAGAATGGTGACTAAGGGCAAGCTCGATTTGTCACAGCCATTCGTTTTTCAGCGAATCAAATGGATAAACTGAGTATAGAAGTAAATATTATTAAAATTATATAGATAGAGCACAGTAACTGAGAAACCGAAAAGAGGAGAGTATTATTATATAGGATAAATTCTAAATTAAGTCCCTTTATTTGTTAGAATAAATATTTTTTATATCTTTTTCGACCCAACACTTTATTAGGGCAAAAAAATTAATATATTGCACTTTAAAAAAAAAAAACTAAAATATTACACTTTTAAACCTATTTACAAATTTATAGCAATGAATCACGTCGATATAGGACGTGTTTAATCACGTCGATATAGGACGTGACTAGAGCTAAATCACGTCGATATAGGACGTGACTCACCAGGTGGTGACACGTGTCAGTTTAGGCCACGTGTCATTTTGCGAAGCGATGTATATAAACTTCTTCGGAAGATCATAACTTTTGACTGGAATGTCCGATTGAGTCAAAACTGGTGGCCACGCGCTCGAAATTGAGAGGAGAATCTCTTAGCAATGTCAATTTTTTTTTCCCAAAAGATGTCTCTGAGTACCTCAAAATTACGATTAAATCTTTGAACCTTCAAAAAAATATATTGGTTTCTAATTTTTTATTTATTCAATTAGTGAATTGCATGTTATTTTTTATTTTTCTAATTACTTCTCTTAATTTCGAATTCCTTATGTTTAGCTAGCCTTTCTCTCTCTCACTCTCTTTTTCCGTGATGTGTGTGGAAACTATTTATTGATTATTAATTTCATGCTTTGCATAACTAAGATGAACAATGGTTACGCTTTTGTGAACTTCACTAACTAAGCCCCAGGCAACTTGGAAGTTTCTTAACACACCCTCCAATTCGAAATGGGAGTTGTTTCAGTCTAACAAGATTCGTGATGTGGTTTCTGCACGTTTGCAAGTATGGTCACATAGATAATGATTAGACTTAATCATCAATGTTTCTATTAAATCATTATTTCATGTTATTGTTAGGTTAATTCATAATTAAATTACCTATTTAATTATTTATCTTATTCTTTGTTCTCATGATCTTTTATCTTTTTAAAAATTAATTTAATTTTTTATCTTATTTTGTTAGTTCAGTTTAGTCTTTCATTTTTTTAAAATGATTAATGACATCATTCTTAAATAGATCGAAGAATCAAACTAAACCAAAATATTAAGATAAATGATCAAACTAAAAAAAGACAATAATTTTTTTTAAAAAATGAAAGACTAAACTGAACTAACAAAATAAGATAAAAAATTAAATTATTTTTTTAAAAGATAAAAGATCACCATAACAAAAAATAAGATAAATAATTAAATAGGTAATTTAATTATGAATTAACCTAACAATAACATGAAATAACGATTTAATAGAAAATTAATGATTAAGTCTAATCATTATCTATGTGACCACATGCAAACGTGCAGAAACCACATAACGTATCTAATTAGACTGGAACAACTCCTATTTCAAATTGGAGGTTGTGTTAAGAAACTTTCAAGCTGCCTGGGGCGTAGTTAGTGAAGTTCACAAAAGCGTAACCGTCGTTCATCTTAGTTCTGCAAAGCATGAAATTAATAATCAATAAGCAGTTTCCACACACATCACGGAAAAAGAGAGTGAGAGAGAAATGCTAGCTAAACATAAGGAATTCGAAATTAAGAGATGTAATTAGAAAAATAAAAAATAACATACAATTCACTAATTGAATAAATAAAAAATTAGAAACCAATATATTTTTTTGAAGGTTCAAAGATTTAATCGTAATTTTGAGGTACTCAGAGACATCTTTTGGAAAAAAAAAATTTGACATTACTAAGAGATTCTCCTCTCAATTTCGAGCGCGTGACCACCAGTTTCGACTCAGTCGGACATTCCAGTCAAAAGTTATGATATTTCGAAGTTTATATACATCGCTCCGCAAAATGACACGTGGCCTAAACTAACACGTGTCACCACCTGGTGAGTCACGTCCTATATCGACGTGATTTAGCTCCAGTCACGTCCTATATCGACGTGATTAAACACGTCCTATATCGACGTGATTCATTGCTATAGATTTGTAAATAGATTTAAAAGTGCAATATTTTGGTAAATTTTTTTTAAAAGTGCAATATATTAAATTTTTTGCCCTTTGTTAGTCAATATTTATATAAAATGATAAAAATTAAAAAAAAGCTTATACTTCAATTATTTTTAATTTATAAATCTTGTTAATTCCAAAAAAGTAATAATGTGTTTGGTTTGGTTAAAAACACAAAACTTATTAGTGAACTCTTATATCATTGTTATACATATCATATAATTAAATTTATTATTATATATAAATTAATTATTAAATATAAATACATTAATCTTTATCCTTCTTAAGGAATTTATAGTATTTGGTATAGAAAATAAGGGTGTTTGTTTTTAAAGGCTTAATTCAAATTTCTCGTGAAAGGCTTGAAATGTCGTAATGTTAAAATAAAACCAAATGGACAAATGAAATAACTGCAGTGGAAAGTTTTGAAAGTGGATAAGTTGTCAACATGTACATGTTAAACAATGGCATATAAATTATTTAGAAATCAAGTAAACCAAGAGTGTAAATAAAACTTGAACAAGGCTTCAGCCTTTGTGACCCTCGGGTACCTACTGAGTAGCTGTAATTAAAGGCCTAAGATTAAAGATCGAAGTAAAGGCATATACCATTACAAAATCCTAGTAAATATTTAGTCTAAAACTTGATGTCGTAAAATCTAATGCGTAAAATAAAGTAGTTCAGAAGTGACATGGTGACAAGACCATGTAAGTGTTATCACCAAAACACAAACATATTTATTAATAATAATAAGTGTTTTTAAGAATGACAAATAACTCCGTACTTAGTAATTGTCTACTCCTATCTTGAGTTTTGACGGATAATAATCAAGTTGATCGGGCACAAAAACAAGTATGAATAATAATTGAGTTTTATTTTTGGGGACGGGGATGTGAATGAATAATCATTTTTTTCATATTTATACCTGTTATCTATCTTCTTAAGTCATAAATATATAAAATTATTTAGGGTTACACAAGTAAAAAGAATAAAGATTGTCTAAATTGTTGAATGTTATCATTTTGTTCGATTAAACTTTTGTTACAGATTTTTTATTTTATTTATTTATGAATCTTGTTATAAACTTGTAATGTCATTCACTTAGTAAAGTATGTTATTTGCATACTAGTATTTTGAATGTTGTTTGTAATGTTAATGGTTGACAAAGTATGTTATTTGTACTGATATTTACTTAAAACATTATCATCACTATGTAGTTTGTGTGGGTACAATTATGAACCACTTATTGTGTTTATAGTATGCACATTCGGGTATGATAATTCAATCAAATTTATTGTATTTTTCAAAAATATAATTTTGGACCAAGGACGGGAATGTGTGTAAAAAATTAGCTCCGCTAGTGATCAGAAATGGGGAACATCATCCCTATCCCCACCCTGCCCCATTGCCATGACTGAGTGCCTCTGACAAGGTTATATCCCTACAAAGTAGTATAATTGAGAAGGAGAATAGAGAATAGAGAAGGAGGGAAATCCCCAAGGTAGTAAAATTGCCTTTAGGTCTAACATTCTCCTACTCCGTCTGGTTGCGCCTCTTGGTACTTGCCACCTCTATCTAATGTATGTCATAAGATAAACCAGAACACAGAGAAAAGAGGAGTGAGGTTTCGTACTAAAGTACCATAGAGGTGGGAGAGTAAATACAAACATATTATCAAAGTCCTTTAACACATACATGTATATTAAATTGTACATCCATACTATAAGATGGACAAAAACATCTAATTATATCACAAATAAATATATTAATAATCATAATTAGGTATATTCATATCTCTTAAACATAGATAGTTATATTTTCACCCGTCATCACACAAACTCACCGCAATCCACATATATTAATCACACATAAAACTCGCAAAGTTGGTAGTCTTATATGAATGTGATGCATGTTCCTAAGTTAGTCTTAGTTACTCTTTCATATATGATGTCATGCAAGAGGTACCCAAATAGTACTTATATAGTGCCCTTGACACTAAGCCGTGGAATAACCTAAAAACTTGGAGTGACACTAAACCTGGGATATCACCATATTTGGGGTGACACTAAGCCTGGAATGTGACACTAAACCTGGGGATAACTAAGTCCTAGGATGCCATGATGCATGGTTTATTTCAATTTCTTTCTCTTGGCATTTGTAAATTTATCCCTTTTAATTTGACAAGCCTTTTTCTCACCCATCAAACAAAACCACAAGCCTTTTTAAAAGAATAAGTGTTTAGGACTAGTAGTTAAAACATCAAATATGAATTTTAAAAGTAACGGATTTTGGATTTAAATTATACTAAGTAAAATGACTATAGGTTCAAATTAATCTAGATATAGATGTAGGTAGGTAGCATTGAAGGAACTAAGTATAAAATTTTCTAAAATCAAAAGCTGCACATAAGAATCATATATTAGCTTGAAAACCATCTAAATCAATAAAAGGTAGTTGGGTGAGAAAAATCTAAAAAAAAAAAATATATTATTTGATGCTAAGAATTTACAGAAAATCTCCCCATTATAAAGCAAGCACTGGAATCTTTTTTTATAAATTTTCAGCTACCAAAGCTTCCTTAAATAAAATCTCATTCCATCTTCAAAGAAGAACAAATTACAAAATTTTATTCCATCTCATACTCATCTTATAAAATTCATAATCAATTCTAAAAAAATGAAAAATCAAAGATTTCAAAAGACATATATAGAACCCTTATCACATCTATTTCCCCCTAAAAATACATAGCAAGTATTATTCCTTGTCAAACACTACAGTTTATTGCTTTTATCTCATAGCTATACAATATCACAATCAAGACGGCATGTGGCAGTGTTGCTGAAAGGGCCTATGGAAAGAAATATTAGAATGTGGCGGTGGTGAATCCTTGGTGCTCCAAAAGTTGCATTTAGAAAGTTTTAGAATTGAAAAAGTTAAAGGGGTTTGAGGCACACTTATATAAGAGAAGTGAACCTTAAGTGTTGAATATATAAGAGAGGAACTTATGTTCTAAGTCATGACAATAGATTTAATCAGAAGAGGATAAATAGATTAACAATAAACATAAATAGTCTAATTGAATTGAACATAGTTATACAAGAGGACAAATTAATTTGTCTTCATATATAATTGACAAGAATATTGAAATAAGAAGTCTTGATGTGTAATTCCCAATCCGGGAAGCCTTCTAAATTTGAATTCATCCAATTTAATAATTGTTTTTATTGTAATTTGATTGTTAATTGTTTTTCCCTAAATCAGTTCCATTTCAACTTCTTTTCCCTTGTTAAATTTTGTTTAAATTGTGATAATTACAAAGTTAAATGCGCAGTTATTGTGGAGAAAACGATAATCTATCAATAGAGCACGTGCACTTGTGTTATCATATCAAATGACTTTCCTTCAATGATTTTAAATTTATGAGAATCTTTTTGTATACTTAATTTTTGTTCTCTTTGCTCTTTGTTTTTTCTCGCTCTCTTAAACCAATTTTAAGAATTTTTCACCCAATCATCCATAAAAAAATATATTTACCAAAATATACATATTGTAATTTTATTTACTAAAACATACATGTTTATTATTCATAATGTAAATTTGAATTGGAGGAATCCAAATTTACGCTGTGAATTAAAAAAAAAAATTCAAAACCTAGTTAAGAATTTAAGTCCTCCCAACCGGAACTTTAAAATGGTTTTTTTAATATAATAATAAATAAATAAATAATTTAATTTAAAAATAATAAAATTAAAGAATATAAATAAGAAAAAATTAATTATAAGTAATATTTAAACACAAATACTTGCACATAATAATAATTTAATATTTTATTTTTTATGTCATTTTTTAAGATTTTTAATAAAATTATATAATATACAAAAATGATAATTTAATATTTATATTTGTTTAAGTTATGATAAATAATGTTGATTATTCAATGTGAAAAAATGAGAAAAATTAATTAGTATATGAAGCTATATTATACAGAGAAAAATAAAATAGAAAAGGGAAAATAATTAAAACAATTTAAATTGATTAAAAATACTATGAATAAATAGTTAGTATATATCGATTATATTATACAAAGAAATTAAAATACGGTAATTGAAATGAGAGACAGATAGACAAACATAATAAATATCACTTAATAAAATGAAAATAATGGAACGTTCTAACAATAACAATTGAAATATAAAAATAATCAAACTAATCATAGTTTGAAAGATGTTGTTAAGTGGATATGTCTTCTTCCATTTGTATTCTTAGAATTAATTATTATATGTAAGCACACGTGTTTAAATACTACTTATAATTAATTTTTCCTTATATATATTCTTTAATTTTATTATTTTCAAATTAAATTATTTATTTATTTATTATTATCTTTAAAAAAAATCCATTTAAAATTTGGGTTTGAGGGACCTGAATTCTTAACTGGGTTTTGAATTTCTCTTTAAAATCACAGTGTAAATTTAGGTATTCCTAACCTGAAGTTATGTTGCGAATAATAAACATGTATGTTTTAGTAAATAAAATTGTAATATGTATGTTTTGGTAAATATTTTTTTAGCATGTTTGGGTGAAAAATTCCCAATTTTAAGCTAAAAATAAAATTATCAGATAGTTTTTTCTTTATTTATTAACTTTTATTCTAAACTTTACTTTTAAAAATAGACATACCCGTGGTTTTATTTAGACAAACGTTTCTCTGAGCATAGTCTTACTTTTAAGCTTAATTATACTTTTTATCTTTAATTTTTAATTTTTAATAAATTTTATTTCCAATAAATTAGTTTAGCATATTTTATCTCCTATTTTTTTATATAAAATAATTGCAAATTTTAATTTCCATCAGTTCACCTCTAACATAATTACAGTTTTTACTTCCAATTTTTTTTGCAAGTTTTTGCACCTATTTTTTTTTTTACAAATTCTATTGCTAATTTTTTATGTTTTAGCAAATTTTATTTTTATTAACCAACAAAAATGAAGAAAGATAACATTTTAATTTATTTTAAAAATAGAAATAAAAAACATTAAATTAAATTAATTTATTAAAAATAAAATTTTCCCAAAATTAAATAAACCGAGAATAAAAAATATAATTTTAAGATTTCATACACAAGTAGACCGAACATGATAGTAGGCTTATGGTAAACACACGCACCTTCATTTATACTCCCTGCAAGAAAAATTAAATGCAGCACAAAACTTCCCACGTAACACCCATCCACGAACGCTTCCCCTCCTGCCACGTCACCCATCACAAGTACTTTCCCTAGTCCTAACCAAATTCATTCACGACCCGTAATCAACATCAACTTCCCAATCTACCCCCACTCCACCTCCAAATTTACCAACCCACCCTCCCTTCATATAAAAAAGAAAAAACGCAGAACGAAGAACGCAAACACACACACAACACTCCCGAAGGACCCTAATACCCATTTCGGTTAATAACATAATCGCAATCCGTTGCTCACTCCCTTCCATGGCGACGGGGTTGCTGAAGAGGGCGGCGCAGCGTGTCCCCTCCTCGCCGGCGTTCAAGCTGGCCATTCTCCGGGCCCACGCGTCGGAGGCGCAGGCCCAGCAGGTGGAGCCCAAGGCCCGCGAAACCCCGACCCTAAAAACCTTCCAAATCTACCGCTGGAACCCCGAAAACCCCTCAAAGCCCGAGCTCAAGGACTACCAGATCAACCTAAAGGAGTGCGGGCCCATGGTCCTCGACGCGCTCATCAAGATCAAGAACGAGATCGACCCGAGCCTCACGTTCCGCCGCTCGTGCCGCGAGGGGATCTGCGGCTCCTGCGCAATGAATATCGACGGCTGCAACGGCCTCGCGTGCCTCACCAAGATCCCCTCGGAAAAAAGCTCCGCCGCCACGACGATCACTCCTCTGCCGCACATGTTCGTGATCAAGGACCTGGTCGTGGACATGACGAACTTCTACAATCAGTACAAGAGTATCGAGCCGTGGCTGAAGAGGAAGAACCCACCAGTGGCGGGAAAAGAGATTCTGCAGAGCAAGAAGGAGAGGGAGAAGCTCGACGGGATGTACGAGTGCATTCTCTGCGCCTGCTGTAGCACGTCCTGCCCCAGCTACTGGTGGAACCCCGAGTCCTATCTCGGTCCCGCCGCGTTGCTCCACGCTAATAGGTAACTAACGCTTCGCCACACACACACGCACACTTCTCTTGAAGTCAGTTAAACGAAACAAGGATGTTGTGAAAATCGTTTGTTGAGTTTTTATGAAAATTTGAAAATGATTTGTTGACTCTTTTTTTATATTTTCTTGTGTGATACTTCTACATCTAGCGTGGTAAAAAGTTATAGGGTTTGTTTCCATGAACACCATTTTTTTTGCCTTGGTGGTATCTTCCTGGTCCCTGTTTTCAATTGTGAAATTGTACTGCTAAACTTTACTAAGGCAAGAATGTTGAGGTCTGTTAAGTTAATACAAGACGTTTGCTTTATTTTACGTCTTCAATTCTTTTTTATAGTACTTGAAGAGTAGTCTATTCAAACTGACTCTTAACTGCCATATTTTCCGGCTCGTCTTCTTGTTTTTTATCCTTTTGTTTTATATAAGTGACCAACTTTATGAAATTTCCGTTTGACTCTAACCTTCTCTTGAAAGCTAGTGGCTCACCACCTAGATTCTAGTAGTATGCATGCTGTTTTCTTGGTTGAAATTGAGGGTGAGAGGAAATTGGTTTTGGAGTATGTGACTATGTGAGCATGTGTGCGTGTTTTTAGTTTTGTTTGTCAGTTAGTTGGTTTATGCTGACTGAGTACGCTATTTGGTCGATTCTATGTGTTTGTTGTATTGTTATGATAATTAGACTTGAAGCTTGGGTTGAGAAAGGATTATAGTTCACACCTGCCATGATGTATGCATGGGGTTTTGTTGATTTACTTGTTAATACTAGCATAATATCTCAGCTGCTGTTCTTGGTCCTATGCTTTGTACTTCAGCTAGTATAAGAGAGCTCTTTGCTGAATTCTATGTTTGTCATTCTATCGTTCATACATTCTTTGATGCTATTTGCCGAAGTCTATGTTTATAGTTATATCATTATGCTTTGCTTTTCAGATTGCTATTTTATTATACTCCAGTGACATTTTCCATGTGTCATATTATGGTTGGTGTTTTAGTAGTTCCATAGGCTTTTTTTGTTGGAGTGAGAAAGGTATGATTGCTTAACATTTACCTTGAATATTCTTCATTGAAAAAAATTGTGAGGGTGCTGTTGACTTAAAGAATCTTCTGTTAGTAACTCCATTTGTTGATTCTCAATATATTTCTGTTATGCATGTTTCAAGATTTTATTTGATAACTAATTTTAATTTTTGTCATTGATACTGGTTCTTTACTTCAGCAAACACAGGAAGGTTTTCAATTTAGTTCTTTAAGAAAATGAGTGAGGCAAATGAGTTAGGAAATTCTGTACATTTCTTTTGGTAATAAGGAATTTCTGTACTTAAACCGAATACAATCTTCTAGATATGGGGCTTAGTTTACCTCTTGTTTGTTTTAATAAATTCTTTTATCATCTTTTTTAGTTTTCTCCTTTCTATGTTTTATTTTAAATGCTTGGGGATCTATCAGAATTCACAAGTATTAAAATCTGTCCATTTTGTGCCACTTGTGCGTGACTTATTTTGGTTGATTAACATCATGGTGTTTCTTGTAAGAATGTGGCAAACGAATGATACCTGTACTGTTCTTGAAAGTGCAATACCTCTACATTCTAAGTGTGTCTCTTTTAACCAACATGGCTGGTATTTACTGAATTATGTAAGGAAGTTAGTAATTACTTCAGATCTTGTCCTCCATATATATTACCTTGTTTGGGATTAGTCATTTGGTATGATTATGTATACACTCACTGTTCTTCTGGCCTCCGGCATTATTAGCTTTTTTGAGATTAGGCATTATTAACTTTGAACTTCCTGTCTTGTTTGTGTGGTTATATTTGTAGGAAATACAGTTTTAGTGAATAATGTGAGTGAATGATAGGATAGGAGCGCATATGTTGATCATTAAGATCATGCTTGGTCAGGATTAGGAATGAATGAGTTCAAGTCTCCATATTAGAAGATACTTTTTTATTGAACTCGCTGCATATGATCTGCTGGATGCAGTGTGTTTCTGTTACAGATTGGTTATTCAAAGCTGAGATATTGTTTGTGATGGTATTTGCAGGTGGATAAGTGACAGCCGTGATGAGTACACTAAGGAGAGATTGGATGCCATTAATGATGAATTCAAGCTCTATCGCTGCCACACCATATTGAACTGTGCTCGTGCCTGTCCAAAGGGGTTGAACCCAGGAAAGCAAATCTCACATATCAAGTCACTTCAGCCTAAAGCTTAAAATTCTATTTTTAGAGGCACGATGATGTTTGCATTTGATCATTTGTTTGGAACTTTGTATTTTCTTCAAATTGGGGATGATTTAGCTATATTCTTGATTAATAAAACCTGAGCCTCTTTTGTAAAACTTGGGTTTTAAGTTTTTATTGACTCTGTGTTTCTGAAATAAATGTCATTAGCAAATAGAACCCCATCTCATAAAATTGGCTGTAGCTATGTTGGATTTAGATATACAAGTACACTCCCTGGATTTTTTTTCCCAAAAGATTTGCACTGGAAATTGGGAGGCACGCTTGTCTCTTTTTGTCTAAAGTAAAAATTCCAAAGCTTTATTTTGTGTTAACTGTCCCTTTAGGTAATATGCATGTAAATGTATTGGGAACTTGAATCACGCCACATGCTACCTAAACAGCCATTTTTGTTGCTTTAATGCTTTCCAATCGTGTTAAATCCTCGATCAAGATGATCATTATGGAGCTTAGAGTTGGACCCTCCTAAATTGTTACTCCCTCCCATCTCAAATATTAGAAGAAAAAGAACACTTTTTTTTCAAATATAGGAAAATTTTATCTACGTTTACCTTAAAATACCTTTCATTTAATTGAAATTGAGATGTTAGTTTTAATAATTCTTTTTTATTCCTAATACCATTGAAGGGTAAGTTAGAAAAAGTTATTTTTTAATTTAGATTAATGTAATTAAATGTGGTTAATTAATTTTTTAATTAATGTGAATCGTTATATATATATATATATGAGACTGGAGGGAGGGAGTAGAAATTAGGGAATTGCGTTTAATTTGATCAAAGTTTTAAATTTTATTAGTATCAAATCATGAATTGACATAAACAAAAATGTGTTAAAATAAAAATCATGATTGTTGTTATATGTTAGGAGTATGGTAGTTGAGTGCATGTTTGGCTGGTCATGGCTGTTCTATTAAGAGATTTGATCAAACTAAAAAAATTGAATTTGAAACGCCTGATTCATAGAATTGTCATGAGGAATCTTCAATTTAGATAGGGTTGCAATATAATCAAAATCAGAAAATGTGTAATCACAATCAACACAACTTAAGAATGATCATTACTTCTAATCACAGCTTATATAAAAAGTATGAACATGTGAAAGAGATTTAATGATTTACATACATCAAAACTCTAGTTCTCTTATTAGAGTTTCAGTTGAGAACCATATATAACACTATATTGAGAAAAACTTCACATGCAATCACCATCACAATCATGAAGTCGTTGGCAGTAGCTTGGTTTATGGTTTTCATGATTTCTTCTGAGCATGGCATTAATGTTCAAGGTAGCACTCGCCTTTCAATTCTCAGCATTTCTCAGGGTATCCAACCATCTCAATATGTGACTATAACAGGTATTGCAGTAAAAAGTATAAGCTTGTAATACACATTTCATGCTTCTTTATTTAGCAATGATAAGTAGTTTGGTCCAAATAATTAGGGTGACAATACAGAATTTGCATATTTCCTAAATTCTTACAAAGTAGACAAATTAATGTTTTTACAGGATGCAACAATGACTGCGACACAGCATGTTGTAACTGTGACATCACTAAAGAGCCTCCACTTTGTGTTCTGTGCTGTCAGGAAGATCCTTAAAAGCCACAGGTATACTTGCCACTTGCAGTAAGGGTTACAGTTAATCAAGGGAGATACAGTTAATCAAGTCTCTTATATTCAATTTAACTTGATGGTTATTTCTTCAGTTTTAATGAATCTTTAGCGCTTACTGGCATGATCTATTCACATAATCAAAAGGACTGCATCCGTCAAAGTAATTATTCTCATGAATCTCATCCAAAGTATTCAGGGGATTTCCAGTGACTTGAATTATCTTAGAACAATACCAGCTCTTTAGCCAATACGAAGAAAGAGCGAAAAAATTCCATTTTCATTCAACCAAAGTTTCAATACATGAAACAAAATATAGAATCATAAAAAATGTTGTAAGTAATTATTCGAATTGTACCGAGAAATTTCCAATTATAATATCAATTCAATCTCAAAAATCATGCTAGAAATATTTCAAATATCAACAAGAACACTGCATATTTCGTAATCATCTTCCAATTCACACAACCCACAAATTTGTTTCCTATGAATAATGAAGCTGAAAGAAAACACTTGTACAAAGAATTTTACCTGTTATTCCAGTACAAATCAGGCCCTTTTAAAGCCATGTTTATAATGTTTCAACTCATGACAAAACTGTAACCATAATAAAACTCTAAAAAGCAAATTATGCGTACCCAAGAATATTTATTGCCTCTGGAAAGATCTGGATATTACAACAACCCCAGGTTTCCTATTCTTATCTAGCCTGATAGCTAGTTCTTAGGATGGTTACGTAAACATGAAAGGATGTTAAAAACCTATATGCATCTTGATAAACCAAGAAATACAATTGCTGATGAAACCTGCACCCTTAGATCAGCAATATCCACATCATGGCCACCTTCTACGAGGCCCCACCTGTCCACCTGAAACAGAGAATCAAGACTTTTATTTCACAAATCATGTCAAGATCAAGTCCTGTACTTCAATATTTAAGAACAATATAGAGAGAAGATTTTGAATCAGGTTATGGTTACAGTAAGTACCTGAGAATCTTCTTCAAGTCTAATAAGTTCAATTGCTTCCTCAATTTGCAATTTCCCCTGAACCATTCCAATAGCTATAGTTAACGAATGTGCTGATGCTGCAATAGCATCAATTGCTGCCAATTCGCAATCATCCGTTTTCTTTAGAAGGTTCTCAATAGCCATTACAAGACCATCTTCCTGCTTTCCACCAAAAAAGCTGGAGTAAACAACTGGCTTAAAGCCAAATTCTGACTCCACCCAACGAAGCAATGGATCAATTTTCTCCACCTGGCGAGCTGCAAAGATTGAATTTTCAAATTCAAATCCATACATCTTATTACTCAAAAATAAATGAGATGTTTCTTAACCTAACCCAGATGACTATGATCAACAAAAACATTCATGTTTGGGGTTTCAACAAGTTATGTGTTGGGTGTCAAGGGCCTATTACCACCCTCCCCCCTTTACCCGGACTGAGACCAACTATGAGACCACAGGTGGAGCTAACAAGAAAATTGCAAGAAAACAAAAAACAAACAATCATTCTAGGTAGGTAAAGCTAAAGTGTACTCTAAATGATGCACTATGTCTCGGAACAGCTTGCCAAATATATAATCACAACAATACCAACCCAATGTGAAAGTGAAAAATAAATGCTCACAGTAAAAAATTTAGTTACATACTGACCTAAACTGTGACACTGTATAAAGAAAATCATTCCCGCAACTACGATAATGCAGATTATTCACCAGACTTGAAGTTCATGATCATATTAGGCGTGAAGATATCATTATTATTTATTTTCATTGCAATAACTGCTGCCTTTGTTATAAATTTCATATAGCTGCTACAGAAAAATCCACACTCCAAAAACCATCAATTGAAAGAGCTCTACGAAAATGCTTTTTACAATTTAAGATGATGAATACAATTCAACTCACAAAATTCTAATGTACTCAACATGTATGTATATGAGGCAATCATAATTTTATTAACTGAGATCAGACATGTAAAGACATACCACACTATCAATTTAATACCATACCATGTACATAGCTTGTCAGCTCATTGTCATCAGGTGCACGGCAAAATACTAAATCTTGATTGAATTTCTTCATCAAATTCTCAATAACTTTGCTCCTTGTGAGTGGAACTCTTTCCAAGGCAGTGCAAGCAAGTCTCATAAGAGGCATTGTGAAGGGCCTTATTCCATCTGTTTGCTACATCAAATCAAACTTCGTTAGCAGTCCACTTTAAATGACACTCCTAAGCATCCATAACTATATTAAACTGAATATGCAGCTTCAAATGGAGATTATTTAAGTATTTTGAATGGCAATTTATGGGGCATATAATCATATTGAATGGGAGGCTTGCATTAGCTGTATCACCGCACCAAGAGACTTTAAATTATTTTAACCCTATTCAGATGAAAATTTATGAAACAAAATTCACAGCTTTTATGAAAGCAGGAAATAAGCATCTTTCTTTGCAATGATGATGAGGGATGCAGCCCTGGCATTCAGGATAGTGAAAATTATGACAAAAACATTCATAAACTAACATTGAAGTGCAAAAGTGAGCTATAAATTTTCAAAAAGTGGACATTTTTCAGCCATCAGCTGGGCCTGCCAATCCTGTAGCAGTTGAAATAACAATATCCTCTACTTTGGATGACAATACGGATAGTCATGATCAAATGATCAATTAACATGGACAACACCTGGACCAACCCTTTCCCATTGTTATCAGTGCATGGCAGATAATAAAGTCAAAATCCTAATCATGTCTCTATTTTATGAAAATGAAGATCTTTAAGTTAAAAGTTTCACAACAAGGTCATTTTCAAATATTGTTTATCTCCCTCTTTCTCCCTCAATAGACATTAATAGGTCTCACCTATCTCTCTTCACAGAAAAGAGACAGACACAAAATTTGAACATAACCTTATTTCATGCTAGATGATAGAATCCATTGAGCGCACACAAGGTGTGTATTCCTCTCACAACACGATTTATTCTATACGTAAGGGCCAATCGGGATTTGAACCCTAGACCACTTGGTTAAGGGAGGGACACAAGCCGCTACCACTTGTGTAAACTAATTTAGAGTAATAGTCAACTAATCGTCAACAACACACCACAACACTCTGTAGCCATACATCAACAAAAAACACGCATTTTCCCACTAGCTGGACTCTCTACATAATCAAACAACCTCACAATGTTCATTCATAAACCATGTCCAATTCATACATTCCTAATCCTACCACTCATCCAACACAACATTTTAGTCCTGTTTGTATAAACTTGTACATTATCACTTAATAAATTATTCTTCATGATATCCTCTAATAATTAAAATCAATTTATGAGCTTTAACTTTTAGAGAAATTAAATGACAAAACTTTTATAAACTGGTTTTAACTTACAAGAGAAGCTCAAATTCTTTCACTAAAAGCCATATAAAAAATAAAGGGACAAAAAAAAAACACGAAAATAAAACATAATTAACCACCAAGACGAGAAGGGGGTTATAATCAAAGAGCAAAACCTGGTATTCCCATTCAGCAGCAATGGCTTTAGCAAGAGGAAGAGAGGGAAGCTTGAGGGGTCTCTTGGAAGGAGTCTTTAGGGTTCGATAATCGAGCATAACCGTCCAGCCGTTCCCGTCATCGGCTTCGCGAGTCTTCACCTCCTTGTAGAAGCGCTTCCCCACGATGGACCCCGTCATGAACGACATCGGCATCGTCACCGTCGACGACGGCGACGGCTTCCACTTCCCAGCCGGCGGCTTCACGTACACCTTCTCCCCCTCCGACGAGAAACTGAACAACGACGACGACGACTGCGGAGGGTCCTCGTCCGCCGCCGCCACCGACGCTAGCCGCCGCCGAATCTGCGAGATTGAGAGTGGTATCAGGAAGTTGGGGGTTGCAGGTTTTATGCATTTTCTTATTAAAGAGTGAGCCATTTTGAAGAAGTGAAAGTAGTTCGATTCTCAGTTCTTCGAGCTTTGATTGGGTTTCAGAAGGGTTTTATGAGATTCAGAGAGAGAAGCAGAGGGAAGAGAGAAAGAAGAGAAACGAGGATGGTGGGCCTTAAGGCCCATTGAAGGGGATTCTTGGGCTTGGATTTGTTTGTTTTTCGGCTTATTTCTTACCAGACAATTATTTAATACATCACATTTTTTGCTTGGTGCACCCATGAATTTCTGATATTTCCTTTCTATCCTTCATAGTTCATAGTTCATATAATTCAGTTCAAAATAACCCTATCCTTCACGTCTCATCACTTTTAATGCTCACAGTGATATCGATATAGTAGAGATAAAAAAGAGAACATCTCTTAGAAAAAAGCCATACTGAGATATAACCGTGTAACTAAAAAGCATCATGCGCACGAAGAGTCCCTTGGGTTGATGGCTCGAACCTGACCATTTTCCCGTCCTGAATGTTGTTGAATGTGCACAGCTGTTACCTTCCAAGTGTATAAAGGGACAGATGCATCATCCAAGGATTGCATGCTATATTAAATGGAAAATGAACCCTTTTTGACAATTGAAAAGCAATGTACATGAAAAGTATAGTCCCTACCCTGTGACGGGTGTCGAAATTAAAAATTAGGAAAATGGTTATCAAGGAAAAAGTGTGAAAGAATATCTTTAATAGGTAGATTTTAAATTAAAATTTTAGATATTTTTTCATTTTCATTTTATCCACTCATCTCTCTCCTCTCTTCATGTCATTCCATATTCTTCTTTATTTTTTCTTTCCCTCTCCTCTTTTCACTTTACTTTTTCTTCTTCCTTCTTCCCCCTCTCCGTTGTTTCCAACCTCTTCACCTCCCATTTCCTCCACGCACGAGTGATCCCCCTTTCTTCTCCGCCGCCAACCCCTTCCCCTCCACGTGCGACCCCCCACCTCCCTTTTTCTCCACCTTTCCTTTCTTCCTCCGCCTTCCACCTTCTCCTCCCCCTTCGTCACAGACAATCCTTTTTGTTGTTGATGAATATTTTTTTTATTTTTTTGAAATATGTATAGATCTATACAGTTTTTGTGAAAGAACTGGATATTCAACATGAAGATCTCGATGATTGTTTCATTGTTGAATATGAAAAATGTTAGATCTTTAACTTAAAATCTATCCCCAAGATCCAACAGTAAAGATGCTATAAGGGTTATACATTGAAATTATAATTTATAGTTTCATTTAATTATAATTTATTATATATAATAAGTTTATTAACTTTTCAAATAATTATCTTAATATAATTTAAATGGTAATTTATAATTAGATAATGATGTAAAATTATTTTACACCACTAGAGCATAGACATTAAACTCTTTAAATAATTATTTTAAAGTATTTCAAATATAATTTATAATTAGATATATACTATCATTCCATAAACATTAAACTCTCTCTCTCTCTCACACACACACACACACACATATATATATATATATATATATATTATATTAAAAAATGTGGATTTAGTTGAAATTTATTAAAAAAAACTACAAATTTGCATGAAATTTCACTGAAATTACAAGCATAAATTCTTTTAACCAAACAACATATCAACTTTTTAAACTATCCTATAAATATAATCAGGAGCAAATTCAGAAATGTATTAGAGCAAATTCAGAAATGTATTAGAGGAATCCATTTTTTTTATATCTAACTTCTAATAAAATATTTATGAATTTAATAATGATATATTGATAATGTAAAATAATTTAATATTATTATTTAATTATAAATTAATCAAGATTGATATAACTTTTAAGGTAATTTTATAAAATTCAGTAAACTTGTCATACACAATAGTTTGTAATTGAAAAATATTGTGAAATTATTTTATATTATATTGTCAATGCATAGGCTTTTTTCTTAATATTTATTATGTATTTTATGTGTAAAACTAAACATAAGATCCACTAAACTAAACAAACATAAACTCAACACCTATTTTTATTATTTGTTTTCTTTGATATTTTATATTTTTATTTGTCTTTTTTCTCATATATATCCCCTTATATATATATATATATATATATATATATATATATATATAT
>CM023959.1:7198843-7231549 GCA_013407115.1 Glycine latifolia
TATATATATATATATATATATATATATATATATATATATATGCTCTTCATTGCTCCACTATTTGTACAGTCTCTTACATTCATTTGAATACTCTTGTTGTTTTTATGAGTAGATGAATTTCACTCTCCTAACATGCATATGTGATATATGATATAAATCAACCGCACAATTTAACTAAATATCAAACCAATTTCTCAAAACCGTTTGTAGTTCTGACTTAATTTTGTAAAAAGATAAATCCTCATCAAGTACAATTTGAACAAACCATTGGTTTATCCAAAAAAAAAACTTGAACAAACTATATATTTTCCAATTATAGAAACATGAGTCAGAAACATAACTATGTCAGTCTATGTGCCCCTAACGTCACAAATCCTGGCTCCATACAACTCCAATAATTCATAACCCATAAAAGATAAGAGTACAAAAAAAAACAAGAAAGAAACAGAAAGTTACTGGTTTTCAAGAATCACATTGAGGACACAATTACAGCATAAAGATTTAAAAGTGATATTCGGTGTTTAAATTTATTTCTTGGAATAAACAATTATTTTAATAAAATATCTTTTTATTAGTAGTTTTGCCTAAATTATTTTTGCTTAAAAAATAGTTAACTGTTTATTTTAAGAAACAAATCTGTTTTATTAAAAATACTTATATAAAAAATTCTAATTTTAAAGTTGTTCTTTTAAATTTAAACAAAGTCATTGTGTCCACACTTGCACATTAAATATATATATACTTTGAGATTGGTGGTTTCTTCTTGCCTCTTGGAACAAGTTGAGCAAGGATCATGGCTTCTTGGAACTCAGTTCCACTCCATATCTCCTATGAAGTTCTGGGTTGGTTTGCTTTTGCTTGCTGATCCATCAGTTTTTACCCTCAAGTCATCTTGAACTTTCGCAGGAAAAGGTACCACAAGCCAAAAAGGCCATAATTTTTCTTAGCATCACTCTGGCTTACTAAGTACTTTTTATTTTATTACTTTTCCCCCTTTTATTTTGTTTATGTTTTGGTTTTCCATTCTGGTGTAGTGTGGTGGGGCTGAACTTTGATTTTGTGGTGCTGAATTTGACCAAGCTCTCCTCCTATCTCCATATACAATGCTTCTCTGTACTTCAGTTCTTCTGTTCAGAAGCAGTACACAGACAAATACGGTCAGAAAGAGGTTTGTTCCTTAATTTTGCTATACATATCCACTTTTCTTTATGGAAGCTTAATTGATTAATCAGTTATTTAGTTTGTGCTATAGTGAAAAGGGAAATTTGTGTTTGTCACTATGCACTATTCCTATCATGATATATATTTGATAATTTGATATGTTTATGCTTGTGAAAAGGTAAATATTAGATGTTAATCGTTAATTTTTTATTAACATAAGATCAAATTTGTGACCTTTCTTTCCTTTTCTTTTTTTAAAGAACTCAACCCATCTTATATCTTCAATTAAAATTATTTAAAATCAAAAGTAAATAAATAAAAGGAAATAAAAGAAGTTTAAACAATTAGAAATCAATTTATATTATTGTTAGGTTTAAATAGCTTAATCCTCGATTTTAAGTCAGATTCACACAGCTTATCTTATTTAATAATATTAAAATTTATTAACAATGGGGCAATACAATATAATCTTTAATCGATATATCTTATTCATATTAATGCAAACTGAAAACTTAGTGGACAAATTACTTTATGCGTTGAAGATTGGTCGTCGCAGCAGCGGTGTCATCGTACTGCTCTTGTCTCTCGCCGCCATGGCCATGACCGCGCAACCTCCGTTGGCCGTTGCAAGATCGGCCTTCCCTATGCGTTTGACATGTCTCTACCACCCTAGCAACAGAAGCTTTCAGACCTTTTTCTTTTTAACAGCTGCGACGTGTTGTGTTGTACGGTGCGAAGGCAGAAACGCTTCCAGATCATCGCAGCTAATCCGTGAATGAAGAAGTGGTGAATAAGAATATAGAAAAGGTTATGGACTTATGGGAAAGATAATTGGGAAATCAAGGCACGACTAATTAAAATTAATATTTAATCTCAATCACTTTAAACTTGAGTTTCCAATTCTAACTAACTGACAATTTTATTTTATTTGAGAATATAAGAATATTTAATATTAATTATTTAATTAAAGTTAAAAATAATAGATGATTGAAATTAAAATATTTAAAATTTTAAATCAAAATTTAATATATAATTAAATCTCTAAACTAAACAATAAATAAATCTATACATATGAAGCAACCCTCTGGTCAAAGTAGCCAAGTCTTGAGATTTTCTATAGTAAAAATGTATTAGAGGAGGTTAGAGCTAATATCACTTTGAGTTTGGGGGTTGCAGGGCCCTAGTCGATATCTTGGGGTACCTTCCTTAATTGGTAGGAGCAAGAAAGCAATATTAGGGTATATCAGAGGTCGTGTGTGGAAAAGGATCCAATTCTGGAGTGAGAGATGGCTCTCTAGAGCAGGGAAAAAGGTGATGATGAAGTTTGTGCTTCAAGCTATCCCCATGTATTGTATGAGCATCTATCTATTACCTGATACTCTTATAGATGAGATTCATGGGATGCTCAATTCCATTTGGTGGGGAAGTAGACAGGAGAGCAGAAGGGGCGTGAATTGGCTCCCTTAGGACAAGCTAACCTTGAGGAAGGATCAAGGAGGAATGGTTTTTCAAGATCTAAAGGGTTTTAATTTGGCCCTTCTTGGAAATCAGGCATGGAGTTTTGTGAGTAACCCCAGCTCTTTGGCGCCAAGGGTGTTGAAAGCAAGATATTTCCCCAGGCTGTTATTTTATGCATGCAACACTTGGACATCATCCTAGTTATTTTTGGCGAAGGTTTTGGTTATCTAGACATTTGTTGAAAGAAGGGATGAAGTGGCGTGTGGGGAAGGGTGATAGTATTAATGTGTGGAAGGATAGTTGGCTTCGAGGGAGGAACATTGCCTTGCATGATCATGCTGGGGCTCGAGTACCACTTGATTTGATAGTGCATGATCATAGACCACGAGAAGGGAGTATGAAATGTATGAGTTCTAGAGTGCATGTTTAATGAGGAAGAGGTTTTAGCAATTCTGGAAACCACCCTTGTTGATATGGGTTAGAATGATAAACTGATTTGGGATCTTAGTAAGGATGGTTTTTGCAAAGTTCGTTCGACTTACCACCAGTATCGAAATTGGCTCGAGTCCCACACTCAAGTTGTTTCTGGTGAATGGTCAAACATCTGGAAGCTTAAAGTTCCGTCCAAGGTTAAGTCATTTATCTGGCGGGTTTGTAGAGAATGCTTACCTTGTAGATAAAACCTTTAGGCTAGGGGGATACAAATCCAAACTATATGCCCCTTTTGTTTAGAAACCTGGAAAATTCGTGGCATGCATTGGTGGGTTGTGAGCATGCAAAGATGGTATGGAAGGAAGCAAGTATATGGACACAATTGGAGAGCTTGACCTTAAGGTGATGGTTTCGCTCATCTTTGTTTTTTAATTTGCAGCACTTTCCTTGAAAAATTCATCTCTAATTTTGTGATGATCATGTGGAGCATATGGTGCAGATCGAAGGAACTCTTTACTCTGGGAAGAGAAGGTTGAGCTTAGTGCTACTGTGGTCTATCGTGCATGAGATTTGCTAGTTGAATGGAGGAAAGCCAAAATCATCCCTAGCTTGGGAGGGCTAATGCCGAGCTCTCAAACAGTTCCTGCATGGCAACCACCTCCTAATGAAATCCTCAAATGCAATACCGATGTTGCACTGTTCTCGGATATGAAGGTGTTGGGCTTTGGTTTCTGTCTAAGGAATGATCAAGGCATGGTTGTTTACCCTAATGCTCGAGAAGGAGAAGCAATGGCTCTAAGGAGTGCAATTCAGTGCTTACAACATCTTGGCTACGAGGAGGTCATTATAGAATCTGATTGTCAACAAGTGGTTAGCACACTTCACAATCCTCAGACAGACGTACTGTTCAGAGTTTGGCTTGATTATTTCACAATGTTGTATTTTTTAAAACAATCTACCAAATTTCAGCATAGGTTTTGTACGGCGACAAATAGACACTATTGCTCATATTATAGCTAGAGGAGTAGGTTCTTAAAATAATCTACCAAATTTCAGCATTGGTTTTGTACGGCGACAAATAGACACTATTGCTGCTCATATTATAGGCTAGAGGAGTAGGTTCTTATGCTGGTCCCCATCATCACTATGGTGATTTCCCATCTTGTGTTGTTGATCTTATTTTGAAGGAAATAATATCAGTCTATTCCTATAAAATAAAAATCACACACCATATTTACTGTTTTTATATTTATATAATAATAATTCATTATGATATTAATTTAGAAAACTTAAATTGGAGGAAAAGTGTGTTGGTAGCTATTTATAAGAATAAGAAAAATATTTAAAATTGTTTTAACTATAAAGACATTAAACTAATAAATCATATTATGAAATTATAGGAGAGAGTTATTGAATATTACTTCAGGAGAGAGATCAAAGTTTCTGTAAATCAATTTAGATTTATGTCAGGAGGATGTACCATGAAAGTCATTTTCTTGATCCAACAATTAATGTAAAGGTATAAAGAAAAAAAGAAAGACTTACATATAATGTTCATAAATCTTGAAAAAGCATACAATATGGTCCCAATAAAAGTTTATGATGAAATTTTGAGAAGAAAAAAGTATCATTAAAGTATGTAAATGCAATCAAGGATATGTATGATGGGATTACCACATGTGTGAAAGCTTGTAATAAAACATCAAGTTATTTTCCTATCACGGTAGCCGTACAATAAAGATTGACTCTTAGTCTTTATTTCTTTATCTTAGTGATGAATGAACTAATGAAAGATATTCAAGAGAAAGTGTCGTAGTGTATGCTTTTTGCAGATAATATTGTGCTTACCGATGAAACCAAATACGGTGTTAATAGGAGACTTGAATTGTGGAAAAACACTTTGGAGTCTAAAAGATTCACATTAAGCCAAAGCAAGATTAAGTATATGAAGTGTGAATTTTCGTTGGTAAGAGATGGTGGTGATTAAGATCTCGTGCATCTAATTGGTCAACAGATTCCCAATAAAAATATTTTTAGATACTTTAGATCAATTTTGCAAAAAGGTGGAGAGATTGATGAAGATGTAAATCATAGAATCAAAGCAGGGTGGATGAAATGACAGAGTGCATCTGAGTTTTTGTGTGATTGTAGAATTTTCCTTAAGCTAAAAGAAAAATTCTATAGAACAACTGTAAGACCTGTAATATTATATAAAGCTGAATATTGACCTATACATAGGTAACATGAACATAAAATAGGGGTAACATGTTAAGGTGGATGTATGGTTATACGAAGATGGATAAAATAAAAAATGAAGATATTCAACGAAAGGTAGTAGTAGTACCATTGAATGAAAAGATGAGAGAACATAGATTGGGGTGATTTGCACACTTAATGAGATGACCCATGAATGCTCCCGTAAGAACAAAAAGTTTGTTATAAAGAGATTGACACAAAGAGGTAGAGGTAAATTGAAACTTACCTAGGAAAAAGTAGTTGAACAAGACTTAATGGAGTGAGATATAGATTAGTAGACGACCTGACTTAGGACGAAATGGATAAAAGTTATAAGCTTGATGGAGGGTTAGGTATGTTGTTATCTCTATGTTCTAGATGATATTTTTTAGTCATTTTCCTCCTCATCTCTCCCACTTTTTTTTTCTTTTTCTTCTATCTTATTCTTCCTTTCCTTTCCCTTTTCTTTTTACTTTTTTTAACCTCCTCATATCTATCATTAGGTTTATCTATTACTAATCCTAATTAATTTGGATTAAAAATATTTTTAATATTGGTATTGAAAATAATATTCAAAATCAAATATTAAAATAATAATTTTTTGAACTAACCATAATGACGCACTGAGTAAAATTAATCTATATGCTTGTGACATAAAAGTATATCTCACAAGAATTTTGTGAATTCGGAATTGTAGGAAGAAAATATTTGTGTAAAATTGAAATAAAGCCAATTATACTTTCATTTGTTTTATAAATTCTTTTGCATTTGCTTCATTATGGTAAATGGATTTTTTTTTATTTCATTAAATTTAATACATATATGCTATCTCATCCAAGGAAAAAAAGAAAAAACTAAGCAAGCCAACAAGTGAGTAAATGAGATGCGCTTGACAAGACAACTATGTTGATAGCTTGAATCTGACCACAATAGCGTCCAAGAACAAAGATTAGTATGACCTTGCAAATTGCAGCAGACCAATTGCACACGATAAGGTGATTTTTTTAAAAAGAAAATGTGCAAACACGTAATTGCATTTTATTGGAATGTGTAATATATTAGAAGCCCGCATTTGTTTTAATTTTATCATCTAATAAGTTGGATGGCACTAAATATACTTCATCTCACTCTCAGTTTCGAAAAATAATAATTAATATATTTAAATAAAAATTTACTTGTTTTCTTTTCTTGTGATTTTATTAAATAATTTTTTAATTTATCTGTTGCTTTTAAAGATTACCAATATTTATATAATGTGATGGGTAAAATAATAACTCAACCTTTTCTATACCAACAAAATTGAGTGCAATTAATGACTGAGTTCTTTATACTGATAGGAATTCAATTTCTTACATACGAAAAATAATTAGTTAAAAAAGATAAAATTGATTTGAATAATCTCTACGCTTTGAGTGTTATTATAGTAAGCATGAAGATATCTTGCTCTAAAAAAACAACCATTTTTATGTTGAAAACGATTAACAATTAATTTATGGAGTTGGAAAATTTTCAGATATTTAGAATAGATTCAATTGTCTACGTCAGCATTAAAGTCCTTCATATTAAAGGAACGCACCAATTACGCACTTGGTTATTGCTGTTGCGCGAGAGAGAAGAGGATCGAAGACTGAAAAATGGCGTCATGGAATTCATTTCCGCTCCAAGTTACCTACGAGGCTCTGGGTTGGTTCGCCTTCGTTACCTGGTCCATCAGTTTCTATCCTCAAGTCATCTTGAATTTTCGCAGGAAGAGGTAGGTTGGGTATCATCTCCCTTTGTTATTCCCTATAGTATATTGTTTAATTTAATTTAACTTTCTATATTTGATTTCTTTTCTTTTTTTTTTTTTTTTTTTTAAATTTAGTGTGGTTGGACTTAACTTCGATTTCGTGGTGCTAAATCTGACCAAGCACAGTTCCTATCTCATATACAACGCTTCTCTCTACTTCAGCTCTGCTATTCAGAAGCAGTACTTTGAGAAATACGGTTATGGAGAGGTTCCTTCTCTAACTAACTTCAATCACCTCTCATTCTCAATTGAATATCAACGACACCGTTTCGTATATTATGCTAAACTCTTTATTGGTTTTTTTAAGTAAAAATATATGATTCTATTCTTTAAAATAAATAAAAATTCACTAAATTTTTGCTTTAGGCCTCCCTTTGTATTGGGTTGCTCCTACGGATGTATATATCTGGTTCATAATATGAGAACAAATTAAACACTTCTCTTGATAATTGAAAATTTGGAATTGTTTGAGTGTAAGTGCATGTTTGGATTCATGTTAGATGATCCAGAATCATGTTAAAATATCATGTGATGTGGTTTTAGGTTAATTTTCAGATGGTTGGTTCTATTTTGAAGAATTGATTTTGAGTTGAAGTAATCTTAATAGTCTGTTTGGATGGGCGTCCCATCACAGTGGACACGTGTCATACTTGAAGCTACTACTACTAGTTACTTCTGCGTAAATAGTAGAATTGGACTTGAATTTTGACACGATGTAGCTCAAGAGACGCCAAACCAAACATGTGTTGAGCAATTTTTGCTTTGGATAAAAAAAACTATGCTGAGTTGTTTTCCTACTGACTTGCTTTTAGAATAAAAAAATCCAACCATAACTCACATAATTTCAAAATTAATTTTACAAAGCTCAACCACACAAACACTAAGTAATGTCTGTTCTTATTTATGTAAATATTTGGAATTCCCTAATGTAGTTTTAGTTTCATTTGTTTCAGATGATACCTGTTGCTGCAAATGATGTTGCTTTCTCGATCCATGCTGTTCTACTGACAGCAATTACATTGTTCCAGATTGCAATCTATGAAGTAAGCATGATATGTATTTGTCTAGTTGAGAATGTTGTTCTTTTTTGTTCTGTGGACTGAATTCTCGATTTTGCTGAACTTAGTGATTGTTTTGTTGTAGCGTGGGAGTCAGAAATTGTCCAAGGTTTCTATTGGAATTGTCTCTGTTGCATGGCTTGTTGCAGCAGTTTGTTTCTTTATTGCTTTGCCGAATAATTCCTGGCTTTGGCTCCTCTCCGTCTTCAAGTATGTTGTTGTCCTTGCTTCTTTGGTTAATTGTTTTTGTTTCATGCTGCTTGGTCTTCAATTTAATTCCATAGAATATATGCAGTATGTACTTTTGGTATTATACCAGATGTTATTTGTCTTTCTGCTGGAGATTTGATATTTTTTATTCTTAATCAGTTTATGGTACCAATTTGTGGAGCTCCCATGTGGTAATTTTCTCAGTGCTTTCTTGAGACCATCCTAATTCATCTCAAACTGGCATGCTATTTACACAACAGGAGAAAGCTTATTTCTCTTTTATCAATAATATAGGAGATAATGTGCTCACTCTCGGCAAATATTTTCTGTTTATTTTAAATTTAGGTAGGAAGGTGCAATGAAATTGATGCTTTGACTGAAAGTATTTCAGTTCTAATTTAGGAGCCCTTCTGAAATACCAGATGCTGAGTATTACCTATCATATGAGAACCTTTTATTATTTACTATTTTGTGACCACTTTGATGGTGGACAATTGCATTCTTTCCTGTGATGAGCTTCTTACCACTATGGACTCCGCTTATTGTATTATGTTAGTGAAAAGCTTAGGATCTTCTTCTGTATCTTGAACTACCTCAGACCCACCCTTGCTATAGTGCTACAGTCTATGTTCTGTATTATTAGAAAATATCAGGTTGCCTCAGTCTTTTGGATGTGATTAATTCTCTTCTAACTTTTTGTTTACCTGATTATGTTGCAGCACAATTCAAGTAGTTATGACTACTATAAAGTACATTCCTCAGGTTGGGAATTTTTTTCAATTTTAATTATGTCTTCTTTTTTGTTTAGATGGTTATTGCATATCATTTTCTTAAACTAAAATTTCTTAGCAGAAACTAATTTATTGTATGTGGTCCTAAATACCAATGAAACTATTTCCAAGTTCTCTTTTGAAGTCTCTGTAGGGTGTAGGCATTATTGCTTAAAACGAGGACCTTCCTTCTTGTGAGAGAAAAACCAATTTATTAAATATATAAACATATATTAAGGTGGAACTCAATTCTTTCTCTCTATTCATGGTATCCTCTAATAGTTTGAAGTGCTCCTAAAGTAGTGTTAGCTGAAACACCATTTTCTATTGTTGACATTGTTCAAAATTTCATGTCAAAAAGTCTCTGGTTTGGAAAAGTGAGCTATAATACTATCCAAGTCCATTACATTTTAGTTGAAAACACAACTAATCTAGTTCTAGACCTGTAATAATAAACTCTTAAAACTTAAATGGATTGTTAGTCAATGAAGTGGTCCTTATTTGTCTTTTTATGTGAGTTTATTTTAATAATAAATTAAAGGACCTTTAAAAATAATATTAAAGGAAATTATATATCCTTCTTTTTCTAATTTCTCAACAGACCAGGCTTATTTCACATCTTCTCGCTGCCCTTTTAATCATGTGTGTTATGAATGTAGGCAGTCATGAACTTCCTGAGAAAAAGTACTGATGGCTTCAGCATTGGTAACATTCTACTTGATTTTTCTGGAGGAATAGCAAATTATGGACAGATGGTTGTGCAATCATTAGATCAAGGTTTGTCATCTCCTCACCTCTGCTATTGATACTTGTCATTTGATTATATATTTTTACATTAACTTATTTTAAATCCCATCTTTCCAGATTCATGGGTCAACTTCTATGGGAATATAGGAAAAGTGTTACTATCTTTGGTATGGGAAGCTCTCTTGAGGATTATTTTACTTCTTTATTACGTTAATAGTTGTTTCTTATTTTTCTTTTCCATATATTTTGCATGCTGTTGTGGTTTTAGTACTGACTACTCATTCTGGTTTTATTTTTTAATCATTATTTTAATATTAGAATTATACTACTCTGTTTTTTGGTCGAGAAAGTGAATTGTTTTATTTAAGAGTGATGGCTTACTACTCAAACTGAGTATTACAAGCACTACTGAGAATCCAATTTTGCATTTTGCATAGATCTAGGATGGATGGATCTTGTGCCTGGTAAATTATGTTTGTTTATTAGGTTAGTCAGACCCTGCTGCTTGGTTCTTTTGTGACATTGTTTTTTATGTAATACACAACTGCAGGTATCTGTATTCTTTGACATTATTTTCATTATTCAACATTATGTTCTGTATCGTGGTAAAAAATCCTCCAAATTGGATATCACTACAGAGCAAGAAGATCAAATCAGAGAGCACCTTGTCAGACCTTCTGATGCATCTCCAGAGAATGTGTAAAGATATGATTTGCTTCATAATGTATATTAAACTGTCCATTGATTGTTATTTGTATCAAAATCCAATTAGGATGTTTTTCTTATCCCATACATTAGGGGCACCATTTTGATGGGAGCTTCAATAAATATTGTATAAGTTTTAAGAATTTTAGGCCCGCATTCTTTTATACTATTTTGTATTACAAATTTGTATATGACCAAGTGACTGGCATGTATTATCAAGCTACTGAATTCCCTACTGGTGTTTGTGGCTCTTTGAAATTTTCCCACAATGTGAGTGATTGAATTCAAATTAGGTCATCTAATATTTTGTTAAATGTTGACTAATGTGATTTGAGTAAATATTCATATGTTAATCTTATGCATGATCCGTTTCATTCATTTCAATTTTTTTTTCTTTTTATCCTTATTTTTAGTTTAAATTATTCTCTAGGTCTTTTTTATTTATGCTATTCAAATTGATCTCTATTTTTAAAATGTTCAATTTAATTTCTAAAACAAAAAAAAGTGTTCCTATTACCCTTTCGTCTAAATTGACACAAATGATGTCAAACGAAAAGATCAAATTGAACGATTATCTGAAAATAGAAGGATCAAATTGAATAATAATCCATGTCTATGTGTAATATTTAAATAAGTGTTTTCATTTATCTTAAAATTGTTTTATATTAAATTATTTTTAAAAATATTATTTTTGAAAAATACTCTAGTTTTCTTCTATTGGTTTTGGATTCGTTCAATAACTTCTCACCAATTCCAAAATCCATTAAGTTTTCAAAATTAATGGATTCATCACCAAACTATTTCCTCAGTAAAAAAAAAAGAGTCGCTATTGATTCCATTCCTTTTATTCTTGGCTCCTGAGGTTGGTCCCTTTATTTATTTCAAAAATGTTTTTTCACATAATCATGATTTTATTAAGTAAAATATACAACGAAATCATGATCATGTTACACGTTCATTTTTGTTCACCCCTCAAGATCAACACAAATAAATCATGATTTCATCAGTACAATATAAAATGGAATTACAAGTTCGTTGTATTTTTTTGTCAACCTAACCATTACAATGGAATCGTGATTTCGTTATTCATTTTGACACCCCTCTTAATACAACATAATCTTGTTTTCATTGTTATTTTTTTCACAATACAACAAGATCATGATTTTCGTTGTGGTGAAAAAAAAGTAAACAACAAAATCTTTATTCCAATGTATTATTTCTTTAAGGAAAATTAATAAAGGAATCATGATTCTGTTGTCTTGACAAAATCAACAACAGAATTGTGATTCGTATCCTTCATCATAATACAATAGAATTTTGATTTTGTTGAACACAAAGACACAAAAAAAATTGAGAAGAAGTGTTGGGCAAGGAAAAGGGAAGAAGCAAATGAGAAGAAGGGTTTTGAGTGACGGTGTTAGGCGATAGGAATGGAAGGAGAAGGAAAGAAAAGGACTGGGAGAGGGAGAGGGAGAGGGAGGGGGAGGGGGGCGCAGGAAAGGGTAAGAGGGAGGGGTGAGAAATTTTGAAGCTGGGGAGAAAGGTAATTTGAACGGGGAATAAGGGCCAAAAACAATGTGTAAGAGCCAATATTAATTTCCTTAGAAAAATAGATTCAAATGGTCCATTTTGATCTTAATTACAATAATTTAATAATTTAATGAAAACATACTTAATTAGTAATGCATAAAATATGTATTCACTAAGCCTAAATATACAACAACAATGGATTGAAAGTCTGAACATTGTATTCTAAAGTCTAGTTGTACTCTCAAATAATTTAAATTAGATAAAATAAATAATTTTGAATTGGAGATGATTTGTGTTTGTATTCAAGAAAATAAAACTAAAAACAATAGGTTGTAAGACTTGCTAGTCTGTGTCTTTTATTCATCATCACGTACGTACACAAGATGAATATATACATGCATGTTAGATCAAAGCTTTTACGTAATTTGAATAGATTAGAGGAAGAATGATATATACATGTTACATGCACATCATTCAACAGAAGAATTCTCTCATCAAATGGCAACATCATTTTCCCCTGTTCCAAACGCTCAAGGGTAAAACCAAATAATACGGCGTCAGCGTTATAGTAGGGAATAAAATTTTCTATTTAGAATTTTAAGTTGTGTTTAATACACACCAAAATACAGGAAAAGAAGAAGAATAATAATACAAAATAAAGACACAGATCAAAAGATAATTTTTTAATATTATACATTGTTTAATGAATAATGAATAACACAAATAAAATAACATAAAATTTAATGTATTTCTTTTTTAAAAGTTATTATTTTTATTATTAAAGAAACATAAATAAAAATACATGTATCTTTTTAATATTTTAGACTTGGGAAAAAAAGTCGTCCTATGAATTTATTTGTAGGAAGGTAAATAAAATAGCACACTAATTATGTTGTGAGGATTTTGGTTTTGGTTTTGGTGGGGTAAGGGTTCCTGCAACGATTTGGTGTGGGTGGGGTGGGGTGGGACTGAATGACTAGGGTTTTTTTGGTGTGTTGTGGGTGTGGGTGGGTTTGCAGACAAGGCTTTTGCCTTTTGGGTTTTTTTAATGGTTGTTTTTTTGTTGAATTTTAAATTAAGTTATTACTTTTTATTGTCTTGTATTTTGTCAATAATAAGTAAGTGATATATGTAGGAGTTAATTTTTCTTTCTTTTTTAGCCATATAAATTATGTTTCCAAAATACTTACAAATTATTAATAATGTTAATATAGAATAAAAATAAATTAAATGTAAGTATGTGTATGATATAGAGATAGGATTATAATATTATTATAGTTTTCCTTGACTAAAAATGAATTATTGGGTGAAATTAGTATTTTATAATTTTGTATTAATGATTTTGTTTCTTAAACTTAAATTTATTTAGTTAATGTCATAAAAAAATTTATTTTTTTATCAGAAATCGGGTCATGCGGGTCAAATAGTGACCCACCGTTCAATCACTGACCCAATGATCCAGTGCCTTGATCGGGTCAGTCACTTGTTCAATTATTAAAACTATGGTCTTATTTGAAGCAAAACGTCAATCAAGCATTCTATCCTAAATAAAAAAAAATCCAAGGTGATATATGAGAAAAGCTAAGAATTAAAAATTAACAAAGGAATATTTAAAAAACAAATAAAAAAATTCAAAATCATACATAAAAAATGAGAAAAAGATGTTAGGTAATAATAGTGTAAGATAATTTACACTCTTACTCAACAAATTATTATGTATAATAAATTTATAAATTTTTATAATAATTATTTAAAATTTTTAAAAGCATATCAACCACAATTTTTATTAGTTGAATATTGTAGAATCAAGTAACACAAAAAAGAGATTGAATTGTGTTTTTAGAAATTTAAAAATTTTCTAAAAACTAAAAATAGATTTTATTGTCAGATGCAAATAAACCTAAAATTACTTCGAAATTTTTTTTATTCAAACTTTATCATACGACAAGGAAAATAATTTTATGTGAAAAACAAAAAGAGATATAAGATTTAAAAACTAATTCAAACACTTTGTCATTTCAAGCAACAAGAAAACACACAAAAAATTTATGTTAGTTCGTCTCAAACTTGAAACTATGTCCATGTCTTGGTAATTACTAAGTTTCCACTAATTTATCAAAGTGAAAAATATTATTCATGGTCCCTTTTAGCTTACACTCGCAACCGTTACCTCAAGCTTGACTCAAATCCAATATTTTTTATCCTACCTAGTCAATGCTGACTCTAAATAAATCAACAAGATTTGTCAGAAGATTGCACATTGACTAAATATATGTTTGTCTTACATACAGATATAACACTCAACATTTTTAGTCTTTTCTCTCAAGGTATATAAGGTGTTTTGAGAGTTTAATATCTTTACAAGAATTTACAAAAAACTTTATAAGAAAGAATGATTCACGTAGATGATTTGTGTCTTGTTTCTTCAAAACTTTTTCTATATAGCATTCATCTCTAAGTATTCGTTGTGTCACAATAATTAGATTCTTCATTTTAATCTTCATGTGAAGTCTTGAGCATTAAACGCACGTCCTTTCTTCATACAAAGTCTATGTTGATAGGTTAATGTGTCCTGTACTTCATTATAGAATTCATTTCTTTCATCATAACAGATATGCAACAAAACACATCTTTTGATGGGGATCAACGTCTAGGTATGCAGCAAAGCACATCTTTTGATGGGGATCAACATCTTCTAGACTGTGGACTTCATTTATTCTTCATGAGACTTTGACAAATCTTAAGAGAATATTTTGTGCATGAAAGAATCTTAGACACAAAATATTAAATAAAAGAGTTAAATGCACAAACTCAGATTGTCTAAAACTTTAAATGCACAAATACAAATCGTCCTATGAATGAATTAATTTAAATAGTTGTGTAAAATTTGAGTTCTGATCATAGACTTACCTTATATAATTAAAGAGAGAATTAATTAATCCTTCATAATAATCTTACATGACTCAAACAAGACAAACTTCCTTAAATGATAATTGTGGTTTAGACATTTTTTTTATACCAAAAAACACGTGTTTCTTTTTAACTTAAAAGAAATAAGTTATTAAAAATTATAATTATATTGAATTATATATGTTTTAAAAAACATCATAAGCTTAAAGTAAATAGGGTAACTTCGAAAGCACAATTGAGAATAAAGGTGTAAAACTTTTCTACTTTAAACCTTTTGAACCCCGCTGTAACATATCTGTATCTCTTGACTTCTTCAACGAAAGAAAAAGTACAATATTTCTCGACTTTGGTTCTTGTTTCACTGATGTTTTGCATATAAGTATGCATATCCCATGAATTGCTTGTAAGCACTTCACTTGCGCATGCATTTGATTTTATCAGACAATGAAGTAAAAAAAGGATATTTTACTCTAACGTGTTTGCTGTTTTACATTAATTTCTATAAAATTTAGGGTTTTAATGACGTTTTTAATCATTTTATTGAATAATAAATACATTTATATATATATATATATATATATATATATATATATATATATATATTAAAAATAGGAAGGAAATTCAATATTTTTCATTTGAGTGGTTAATCTAGAAGCATATCAAATCGTGATCATGTAACCCTCCCTAAGGGTTATTACTTATTAGGGCTGGTCCTGGATGCAGTGCACATGCTAGGGTTTTCTTATATCCGCGTTTGTAGCCTTCCTTTTTGTCCTTTTTTGTATCTTTTCCTTCAAATACCAAAATAAGTTTGAAATTTACCAATGTATGCATTATGCAAGACACCGGACAAGACTTGCATTGACTTGATAAATGGTATCATATTTTTCCAGAGGAAATTACACTCCTTTTTCTCTTACAAAGGCATGCATATATTATACTTCATTCTTTCTTCTTATGTAAATATTACACTACACTCTCCCAACTTATGTAAAATATAAAATATATATACTTTTCTCTTTTAAGAGGTCGAATATTGCACTTTAATTTCACTCCTCATCCCTTATCATAAAGTATATAATTTAATATACTTTTTTTTATCGGTTCAGAGACCACGAATTTGCGCTATTTATTAGTAAGTACAGTTGCTTGGAAAATGATCTGAACTTGTCCACTCATGACAAAGGAAATGGTCTAATGGATAATAACTAAAATAATTAGACGTGGTGGACTTGCAAGACTTTACTTTCATACTGTCCCTTTCACGTTGAAATTAAAACTGTGTCACTATACAAGAAAGCTCAAACTATGTCGATGATAATATTAATGATGATGATGATTCAGGATTTACAAAAATGAATATTTAACAAAATAATGATTTACTCGTCACACATTTTCTATTTTCATAATGTATTTTCTAGAGTAATTACTATATTATGTCACAAAAGTATGATATAGGTTGTAAGACTTGATAGTCTGTGTCTTTGATTGTTCATCACACAAGATGGATATATACATGCATGTTAGATCAAAGCTTTTACGTATTTTGAATAGATTGGAGGCAGAAATTAGTAATATGTTCTTCGAAGGGCATCCTAGCTGACACGCACACTACGAACAATATGTACATGTACACCATTCAGCAGAAGAATTCTCTCATCAAATGGCAACATCATTTTCCCCCGTTCCAAACCCTCAAGGGTAAAACCACATAATACGGCAACGCGTTATAGTAGGGAATAAAATTTTCTGTTTAGAATTTTATGTTGGGTTCGATACATACCAAAATACAGGAAAAGAAGAAGAAGAAGAATATAGAATAAAGACACAAATCACAAGATAATTTTTTAATATTATACATTGTTTAATGAATAATGAATAACACAGATAAAATAATTAAAAATTACTAAAAATATTTAATATTAATTATCTTAATATAATTTATAAAATTTAATGTATTTATAATGTATTTCCTGTTTAAAATTTTTTATTTTTATTATTAAAGAGACATAAATAAATATAAATGTATATTTTTTATATTTTAGACTTGAAGAAAAAAAGTTGTCCTATGAATTTATTTGTAGAAGGTAAATAAAATAGCACCCTAATTTTGGGACACGCAACAAAACCCAAGTGGACATTCCCTGAAATGCAAAATTGAACGTCAATATAGACTTCTAGGTTATTGCCTTATTGCTGGAAAATGATAGTGCAGTAGTTGTCATCTTTCTGATTGGACACAACACACATTAACGGCAGCTGCACGGTATTTTGAAGCAAAACGTCAAAAGCAGCTATGGCAGAATTTTTATCAAGTGGACCTATGCAGTTGATTTTGGTCTAGTAGTGGTTTGGTGGAGATCCAAAAAAACAAATGATAAGGAATATTGGACAATTCTTTCTTGACAGAAGAGGTTCGTAATCAGGTGAACCAAACAGTAATCCATGCAGCTAATTTTATGGCTCTCATAATTTATTAACAATTTTTATTTTTTAATTTTTTTATATTTCAATAAATTTTAATCAATTAAAAAATATATATGATCTTTATATATAAATTAGAATAATTATTTTGCAATAGAGTCTATCTGAATAAGTAATCTAGTATTAAATGGACTGTTATGTTGAAGGAGTCTTGTCCTACTATTTCAAATCCTCAATTTATTTGTTGTGTAATTTATAAAAAAATATAATCAACACATTATAAATTAATTAATTTTAATATTTATTAGATAAAAATTCAGAAAAAACTAAATTTTACGTTATAATAAAAAAACATCAAAAGGAAAAACAATATATTAAATGTAAAATTTACGTACCAATTATCGCATTATTAAACTATGGAAATTTCTGCTTGCTAACATTAACACTGTGTTGTAAAGTAAACGCGTGGGAGATACCAAGCTAGACTTATATTGACCCCTCTGATCGGCTGTCTTGTTTGATATTTTCTTTCTCACTTTAATTACTTCCATATTATGAATTTTTTGCTTCTCTTCAGTCTTCATCCTAATTAGTTTTTAATATTATACCATTTAAATGATTTAATATAATTAAAATGTATAAGGGACTGCAACGAATTAATATTTTTTCTAAATTATATATTTAATAATACATAACTTTATTACAATAATTTTTATAAAACTTATATATATTTTTAGCAGCAATTTTGTAAAACTTATATAATATATAAAGCTTATTATTAAGTTCACATAATCACAACACCAGAAAATAATATTTATATTGAATTTTAAGTTCTATTATGTTCCCCTAAAAAAGGTTCTATTATGTTCATTAGAAACAAAAATTAGTTATAAATATTTTATTTAAAGTTTTTCAAGGATAATTTTACATTAAATTATTTTAAATAAGAAAAAACCATTTGGAATGTAAATATTATTGATTAATGTTTCCTAACATTTATTTCCTAAATTAATTGATAATAATTAACAGATAATAATTTTAAAGTAAATTTTAATTTTGATTTTGTGAAGTACGATAATCATATAAGATGATTTTTAAAAAGAATATCATACCTTATTTGACAACTGAAATCAAATTGTAACTAATCTGAAATATAAATAGATAATATACAAAAAAGTAACAGAAAAATGTTTCACTTACCAATAAGTTGATGATTTGAGTGGTAATTGACTATTCCCCTTATGCCTTTAAACAATATCTCATAATTGAATTTTATGGATAAAAAAAATATAATTAAAAAAGGAAATACCCCTAAATATAGCCAACCAAAATAATTCTCAACAAAAATAAAGAAGCAAAAAAAGTTTTTAAAAAAATTGGATTCTTATCTATATTGTAAATTTTAGTTTGAGATTTTGTATTTAAAAAATTTCATTTTAGTCTGTTATATCCGTTTAGACAAATTTAACTTGCATGATATCCCTTATAATTTGTCACATGTCATCAAATTTGTTTAACCTAAAAATTCTAATGGTTTAAACTCTAAAGTGAAACTTTTTAAATTTAATGAACTAATTAAATTAAAACCTAAAATGTATATAAAGGACAAAAAGTCTAATTTATTCTTACAATTTGGATATAGGCCTAACTTAATCCTACAAGTTAACTTATCAAATTAGGGTTACTTTTCACTTTTTTTTTAATAAGATTCCTTTTCACTTATATACTATATTTTGATTATATTTTTAGTAGATGTGAGATCTTCAACTTTTAATAATAAAAAAATGATCATAATGATTTAAAGTGTGCAATACCAAAATCAAACCGCCTATCACAAGGATTAATTGATGTGAGTTGTTCTAATTTAAGTATTGGTCTAAAGTTTAAGTTCTGATTATGCATTATCTTACATACTTAAAGATAATTAATTTCTCATTCATAATAATCATACTGAACAAGACAACCTCTATTAAAGGATAACCATGGTTTAGACAATTTTTTAATGCCAAAAAACACGTGCTTCTTTTTAACTTAAAATAAATGAGTTATTAAAAATTATAATTATATTGAATTATGTTTTAAAAAGCATCAGAAGCTTAAAGTAAAAAGGGTAACTTCGAAAGCACAATTGAGAATAAAGGTGTACAACTTTTTTACTTTAAACCTTTTGAACCCCGCTGTAACATATCTTTAGATACAATGCAATATCTCTTGACTTCTTCAACGAAAGAAAAAGTACAATATTTCTTGACTTTGGTTTTTGTTTCACTGATGTTTTGCATATAAGTATGCATATCCCATGAATTGCTTGTAAGTACTTCACCTGCATTTGATTGTATCAGACAATCTGTGATTGAATCCTTCCTTAAAATTTCCTCATGGTGTTCATGTTTCCAACGCTTCTGTCCATGAAGTTCCAACCACTTTTGCTGCTTCTTGTGCTGTACTTCTGTGCATTTGCTGCTTCTTCTGAGATTGCTTCAGAAGCAAATGCTTTGTTGAAGTGGAAATCCAGCCTTGACAACCAAAGTCAAGCTTCTCTCTCTTCATGGATTGGCAATAATCCTTGCAATTGGCATGGAATTGCATGCGATGTGTCCAATTCTGTTTCCAACATAAATCTCACACGTGTTGGGTTAAGAGGTACGCTTCAAAGTCTAAACTTCTCATTACTTCCAAACATTTTCTTTCTAAATATGAGTGACAACTCCTTGAATGGAACTATTCCTCCTCAAATTGGTTCCTTGTCCAATCTCAACACTCTTGACTTGTCCACTAATAAACTCTTTGGTAGCATTCCCAATACCATTGGTAATCTGTCCAAACTCTTGTTTCTTAATCTTCGTGAAAATGATCTGTCTGGTACTATTCCTTCTGAAATAGTACAGTTGGTTGGTCTTCATACATTGCTCATAGGTGATAATAATTTCACTGGATCCCTTCCTCAAGAAATAGGTAGATTGATAAATCTGAGAATACTTGATATTCCTCGGTCCAATATCACAGGGACTATCCCAATCTCAATAGAAAAGTTAAGCAATTTGTCTCATCTAGATTTCGAAAGCAACAACCTTTCTGGCAACATTCCACAGAGAATTTGGCATATGAACCTAAAGCATTTGTCATTTGCCGATAATAACTTCAACGGTTCCATCCCCAAAGAAATTGTGAATTTGAGGAGCATAGAGACTCTCTGGCTTTGGAAAAGTGGGCTTTCTGGCTCCATTCCCAAAGAAATTTGGATGCTGAGGAATCTAACATGGCTTGACATGAGGCAATCCAATTTTAGCGGGTCAATTCCTCGTGAAATTGGGAAGTTAAGGAACCTAAAGATTCTACGTATGGGTGAAAGTGGCTTGTCTGGCTCCATGCCTGCAGAAATTTGGACGTTGCGTAATTTAGAACATCTTGACATAATCATGTGTAATCTTATTGGGTCCATTCCTGTTTCAATTGGAGAACTGGTCAATCTAACAATTATAACCTTACACAAAAACCAACTTTTTGGTCGCATTCCTCATGAAATTGGGAAGTTGGTTAACCTCCAGATTCTATATCTCGGAAATAATAATCTTTCTGGCTTCATTCCTCCTGAAATTGGTTTTTTGAAACAACTTGGTGAACTTGGTTTGTCTAATAACTTTCTCTCTGGTGAAATCCCCCCTACAATTGGAAACTTGAGCAATTTACATTATCTTTACCTTTATTATAACAGTTTATCTGGTTCTATTCCTGATGAAGTGGGAAATCTCCATTCACTTTCCACAATCCAACTGTTGGGCAACAGCCTCTCTGGAGCAATCCCGGCTTCCATAGGCAACTTGATCAATTTGGACTCCATGCTCCTTCATGAAAATAAACTCTCTGGATCAATTCCTTCCATTATTGGAAATTTATCGAAGCTTAGTCTATTATCTTTATACACAAATGAGCTCACTGGACCAATCCCAGCTTCCATAGGCAACTTGGTCAATTTGGACTCCATGCTCCTTCATGAAAATAAACTCTCTGGATCAATTCCTTCCATTATTGCAAATTTGTCAAAGCTTAGTGAATTATCATTATCCATTAATGAACTCACTGGATTAATTCCTTCCATTATTGGAAATTTATCAAATCTCAGGGACTTATCATTATTTGGAAATGAACTTGGTGGCAAGATTCCAATAGAAATGAGCATGCTTACTGCTCTGGAAGGATTGCAGCTAGCTGACAATAATTTTATAGGCCATTTACCTCAAAACATTTGCATTGGTGGAAAGTTGAAAAATTTTACCGCTTTTAATAACCACTTCACAGGCCCAATTCCAGTGAGTTTGAAGAATTGCTCCAGCCTTTTAAGAGTCAGGCTTCAGAAAAACCAGCTAACTGGGGATATAACAGATGCTTTTGGTGTACTTCCAAATTTGGACTACATCGAATTGAGTGACAATAATTTTTATGGTCAACTTTCACCTAATTGGGGAAAGTTTCGTAGCCTCACAAGCCTCATGATCTCCAACAATAATTTATCAGGTGTGATACCACCAGAATTAGCTGGGGCAACCAAATTACAGCGACTTCACCTGTCCTCAAACCATCTTACAGGAAACATTCCACAAGATTTATGTAACTTGCCCTTGTTTGATCTCTCACTCAGCAACAATAATCTTACAGGAAATGTTCCCAAAGAAATAGCATCAATGCAGAAACTTCAAATTTTGAATCTTGGATCAAATAAGTTGTCTGGCTTAATCCCAAAACAACTTGGAAATTTGCTCAATTTATTGAACATGAGTCTGAGCCAAAATAATTTTCAGGGAAATATTCCTTCAGAGCTTGGCAAACTGAAATTTCTTACAAGTCTTGATCTCGGTGGAAATTCTTTGAGAGGAACAATACCTTCAATGTTTGGAGAATTAAAAAGCTTAGAAACATTGAATCTCTCTCACAATAATCTTTCAGGTGATCTCTCTATTTTTGATGATATGACGAGCTTGACATCTATTGATATATCATACAACCAGTTTGAGGGTCCACTTCCAAACATTCCAGCCTTCCACAACGCTAAAATTGAAGCATTGAAAAATAATAAAGGCTTGTGTGGCAATGTCACTGGCTTGGAGCCTTGCTCAACATCAAGTGGGAAATCTCATAATCATACGAGGAAGAACGTAATAATAGGATTACCACTTACTTTGGGCATTCTAATACTGGCGTTATTTGCTTTCAGAGTCTTGTATCATTTATGCCAAACCTCAACGAAAAAAGAAGACCAGGCCACAAATTTACAAACTCCTAACATATTTGCAATATGGAGTTTTGATGGCAAAATGGTATTCGAGAATATTATTGAAGCCACAGAAGATTTTGACGACAAACATCTCATTGGGGTTGGAGGGCAAGGATGTGTTTACAAAGCAGTGCTGCCTACAGGTCAAGTTGTTGCGGTGAAGAAACTCCATTCAGTTCCAAATGACGAGATGCTCAATCTGAAAGCTTTCACAAGTGAGATCCAAGCTTTGACAGAAATTCGACACCGTAACATTGTAAAGTTATTTGGGTTTTGTTCACATTCACAATTCTCATTTTTGGTGTGTGAATTTCTGGAGAATGGCAGTGTTGAGAATATTCTGAAGGATGATGGACAAGCGATAGCATTTGATTGGTATAAGAGGGTGAATGTTGTTAAAGATGTAGCAAATGCTTTGTGCTATATGCACCATGAATGCTCACCTCGAATTGTTCATCGTGATATATCAAGCAAGAATGTTCTTTTGGATTCCAAATATGTAGCTCATGTCTCAGACTTTGGAACAGCCAAGTTTCTTAATCCAAATTCATCCAATTGGACCTCATTCGTAGGAACCTTTGGATATGCTGCTCCAGGTTAGTTACCTTTCTTTATACTAAATTGAGGATATCATATTTTTTAGTTTGTCTTTCTTTGTCACAATTGTCCACATTTTGTCTTTGTCACTAGAATCCTATTTTTATATGATAGCACTTTTATTTTCTTACAGAACTTGCATACACAATGGAGGTAAATGAGAAATGTGACGTGTATAGTTTTGGGGTCCTAACATGGGAAATACTTTTTGGGAGGCACCCTGGAGATGTTATATATTCTTTATTGCTATCATCTCCATCTACTGTTGTGATGGCCTCGACACTCGATCACATGGCATTGATGGATAAGTTGGACCAACGTCTCCCTCATCCAACAAAGCCAATTGTTAAGGAAGTGGCATCAATTGCAAAGATAGCAATTGCCTGCTTGACTGAAAGTCCACGATCTCGCCCTACCATGGAGCAGGTCGCCAATGAGCTGGCAATGTCAAGCTCGTCTTCAATGGATTAGGTCTACATTGCCACTTATATATAGCTGGAAGATTGGACTTAATAAACATGCTTTAGTTTTACTTGTTCTTTTCTAATTTTGTATTGTATCTTTTTTTTTTAATAATGTAGGTCATTTTATTATGAATAGAAGATGAATTGGTTGTGGAAACAGAAATTGGGAACAAAATGAAGCTTTTTTTTATTAACAGAAAAAACAAAACTTATATACATGTGATAACATGCCATATGTTATTAATAGAATATATAACAAAAATAACTACCTAAGGCTACCAGCTAACCCCCGCCCCGCCCTAAACAACTAATATTAGACCACATACAACAATCTTCACCTTGGTCTAATGGTTAGTTAGAACCAGTAATATTCAAGAACTGTAAACAATAGTTGAACTTCTTAGAGGGTAAAGCCTTTGTGAGCTTGTATGCAACATTCTCATTTGTAGATATCTTCTAAATAGCAACAACTTCACTCTTGATTATATCTCGAATGAAGTGATACTTGACATCCATATGCTTTGTTCTGTCGTGATACACTTGGTTCTTGCTCAAACTCACTACACTTTGACTGTCACAATTCAACTTCAGTAGTGGATAAGGCCACTACTGACTGCAAATTAGCCCTCTAACCATAGCTGTGAAACCCGGTCCGGTCATTGAACATATCAAGGTAGTGGGTCAGTGGTCCAACCGGTGGGCAGTGATTGGCTGATTTGACCTGGTATATATTAAGAATTCAAAATTATATGTATCTATTATATATAAGTATATTGATAATTTGAAATCACTAATTTGATATCTCACAGGCCCTCTCTCACACACACACTGGTGCACTCACACAAACACAAACAAATTTACTGGGGGCGTAAACTCTCTTTTATTGATAATAGTCTGCCAAAGGCACACAGATCTCTTTACATAATGGGCTATTTATAAGCAACAAAATTAAACCTAAACCTAAACAATTCAAATTCAAATTCTAAATAATATCTTTCTATAATATCTCTCTCTCCATATCTTATCTTTCCTCATATCTATTTTTTCACATATTACTCCTTTTAAAATTCAAACTACATAAACAATATTTATTTAAACGTTTATCTTAACAAAATCCCCCCATAAACTTTAAATATTTCTTCCATCTTTCATTCCCATCATCTTCTTGCAATTTTTCAGCAGCAGCGTCGGTAGTGGCTTTGTGAATATATCTCCGACTTGTTCTCGGCTCGTCACATAACTCAACTCCACCTTCTTCTCTTTTACTTGATCTCGGATGAAATGAAACCTGACATCAATATGCTTTCTTCTCCCGTGATTTATCGGGTTCTTTGCTAACTCGATTGTTGACTTGTTATCTACCCGGATCTCGGTTGTACAGACTTGAATTTGCTCCAGCTTTTCCAACAAATTCCTCAACCATACTGCATGACACACACACCAAGATGCTGCAACGTACTCGGCTTCACATGCTGATAAAGTCACAATTGGTTCCTTCTTTGACATCCAGGCAAACGTTGTGTTTCCCATGAAGAATACATAGCCAACCGTGCTCTTCCTATCGTCCACGTCTCCACACCAATCACTGTCCAAGTAGCCCTTCAATCTGTAATTTTCCAACTTTGAATAGAAAAGTCCTTGTGTGATCGTCCCTTGAATGTACCTTAGAATCCTTTTAGCCGCCTTCCAATGAGAGTAGCTCGGCTCTTCCATAAACCGACTTATTATTCCAACACTTAAACACAAATCCAGCCTCGTACACGTCAAGTATCTCAAGCATCCCACCAAACTTCTATAATTTCTTGGATCAACTCGTTCTCCTCCATCATACTTTGAAAGTTTTGTACCGGGTTCCATAGGTGTTGAAACCGGGTTACAATCTGCCATCTTAAATCTCTTCAATATTCCATTCGCATAACTCTCCTAAGAGACAAAAATTCCATCTTCGTTTTGTCTGACTTCCAAACCGAGAAAATATCTCATCAAGCCAAGATCAGTCATCTCAAATTCTCTCGACATCTTCTTCTTGAACTCTCGTGCCATCTCTTCACTATTCCCCATAAAAATCAAATCATCAACATATAAAGCTACAAGCAATAAATCATCACCTCTTTTCTTAACATATATGGCATGCTCATAGGGACACTGTTCAAAACCGTCCTCCTTGAAATATGCATCAATGCGGGTATTCCAGTCTCTCGGTGCCTGTTTCAGTCCATACAAAGCCTTCTTCAATCTTAACACTTTCTTTTCTTCTCCGCCCTTCAAGTATCCCGGTGGTTGTTCGAGATACACTTCTTCTTCAAGCACACCATTCAGAAATGCCGACTTGACATCCATCTAGTAAATCGGCCACCCAAACTGAGCTGCTTGCGAGATCAACAATCTGATTGTCTCCATTGTAGCAACAGGTGCGAACACCTCATCATAGTCTACTCCTGCCTTTTGCGAATACCCCTTAGCTACAAGTCGGGCTTTATATCGCTCTATCTCTCCATCAACATTCATTTTCTTCTTATAAACCCATTTAACTCCAATGGGGCGACTTCCTTTTGGCAGATCGGTCAACTCCCAAGTATCATTCCGTTCAATAGCTTTGATCTCTTCATCCATGGCATTTTGCCATTTCTCATCTCGAATTGCTTCTTCAAATTTTATTTCTTCAGAGTCTGTCAACAAACAAACAAGATGAGCTTCGTTAATTGACTCTTACAAATCCTGCAAACTCCTCATCCGGGGTCGTCTCATCTCGTCTTCATCATCTGTCTCGCTCCTTGCCGGGATCCATCTCGGTGATCCGTCTTCCTTCTCGTCTTGCATAACCATCTTTCCGGGATCTGATTTGATCTCGGATGGACTGCTCCAATCCCATTCATCGTCTTCATTCACTTTCACATCTCGGCTTATCATTACTGTCTTGGTGCCGGGATCTAACAACTTGTATCCCTTTGTCTTCTCGTCATATCCAATGAAGATAAACTTCCTGCTCTTGTCTTCTAACTTGGTTCTTTGCTGATCAGGGACGTGTGCATAAGCCACACTCCCGAAAACTCTCAAATGGTCCACCGATGGTTTTTGGCCCGTCAATAATTCCTGCGGGGTCTTTCCATTAAGTATGGAATGCGAACAGCGGTTCTGTACATATACAGCACACAGAACAGCTTCCCCCCAAAACTCCTTTGGCATTCTCTTCGTCTTCAACATTGATCTCACCATGTCAAGAATGGTTCGATTCTTCCTCTCTGCTACTCCATTTTGTTGTGGTGAGTATGGTGCCGTCAAGAACCTTCTGATGCCATACTCCTCGCAGTACCTCTTAAATGCATTTGATGTGTACTCGCCACCTCGGTCAGATCGTATCGACTTGATCCTCCTTCCAGTTGCATTCTCAATCATCGTTTTGAAATTCTTGAATACCTTAAACACTTTGGATTTTTCTTCCAGCATATACACCCAAGTTTTACGACTGAAATCATCTATGAATGTAACAAAATACCTCTTTCCACTGAAGGACCCAGGCGTAATAGGTCCACACACATCAGTATGTATCAATTCAAGTGGTCGCCATGCTCGGTATCTGGCCGACCTCTAAAATGGACTCCTTGCGTGTTTGCTCAGCACACAATCTTCACAGAATCTCTATTCACCATCTCGGTATCTCGACAGTCCGTCCACCATATCTTTATTCACCATTTCGGCTAGGCCTCCAAAGTGAAGATGCCCAAACCGGCGATGCCACAAGGATGCTTCATCACTCATCTCGGCTTGCAAACAACCGACCTCTACACTTCTCAGGATTAACTTGAACATTCTATTCTTCTCCATCTGCACTCGTGCTATCAATCGTCCTTGCTTTTCTTTCAAGAGGAGAACTCGGTCTGTCATGATAACCGAGTAGCCTTTCTCCATCAATTGTCTCACACTAAGAATATTACTTTTGAGTTCAGGCACGTAATAAACATCTTGAATACGCCCAACTCGTCCATCTTTCTGCAAGAAACTAATCGTACATCGGCCTTATACACCGACCTTTGAAGCGTCTCCAAAGGAAACATGTCTGGTTCTGTTTGCTTCAGACTACTGAACAAATGCTTGTACCCACACATATGATTGCTTGCACCAGTGTCAATAAACCATTCCATCTCGGATGTCTGGTTGACTTCACCTCCAGCCATCATCAGAACTCCTCCATCTTTTACTTCTTCTGCGGCAAAGTTCGCAGTTTCATTCGTTCTTCTTTCACCTCGGTAATCCTTCGTAAAATGACCAACTCGGCCACAGTTGTAACATCTGTTCGAGTTGCAGTCTCTTGAGTAGTGTCCGTACTTCCCACATTTAAAACATTCTACATTTGAATGTCGGCCTCTTCCACGACCTCGGCCTCCTCGCCAATTTTGCTGACTTGATTCAGCCTGCTCCTTATTCCATCCTTCTTGACCTCGGCCTCTACCACCTCGGTCATATCCACGTCCACCTCGGCCGCGTCCTTTACCTCAGAAATTTTGAGAATAGAGCACTTTCTCGTCCTTGACTGAAACTTTTGTCTGGAGTGCTTGCTCCAATGACTCTTCTTTCTTCTTTTTCTTTCTTTGTTCATGCGCTTCCAATGAACCTGCAAGTTCATCAACAGTGAACGTTGCTAGGTCCTTTGACTCCTCAATCGCACATACGACATTCTCGAAGTCATCAGTGAGAGACCTCAAAATTTTCTCCACCACTCTGGTATCGGGCAGCACCTCTCAGCTTCTCTTTAGTTGATTCACTACGGTCTGGACCCGAGTAATGAAATCAGATACCCTTTCTCCTTCCTTCATCTTCATTCCTTCCAACTCTCCACGGAGAGTTTGAAGTCTGACTTGCCTGACTCAATCAGCTCCCTTGTAGACATTTGCAAGAATGTCCCACGCCTCCTTTGACGTTGTTGCGCCAGCGATCTTCTCAAATCCGGAATCATCAACTGCCCGGAGCATCATATACAACGCACCTTTGTCTTTCAACCGCATCTCTTTCAATGTCTTGTTCTGCGCCACCGTGTATTCTACCGTAGATTGTGGTTCTTCGAAACCATCATGGACAACCTCCCAACTAGCATTAGCTCCCAACAGAGCCTTCATCTGAATACTCCAGTTCTCATAGTTAGCCTTTGTAAGGCCGGGTAATGGCAAACTACTATTTGGACCACTCTCCATTCTCTCTAGCTCTGATACCAATTTGATAATTTGATATCACTAATTTGATATCTCACAGGCCCTCTCTCACACACACACTAGTGCACTCACACAAACACAAACACACACAAATTTACTGGGGGCGAAAACTCTCTTTTATTGATAATAGTCTGCCAAAGCCACACAGATCTCTTTACATAATGTGCTATTTATAAGCAACAAAATTAAACCTAAACCTAAACAATTCAAATTCAAATTCTAAATAATATATTTCCTAATATCTTTCTATAATATCTCTCTCTCCATATCTTATCTTTCCTCATATCTATCTTTTCACATATTACTCCTTTTAAAATTCAAACAACATAAACAATATTTATTTAAACGTTTATCCTAACATATATAACTAACATTATTTGAGTAAGAAAAGTTCATCTATATTGCAAAATCCAAAATAAAAATTGATAATAATCCAAAATCCAAATTTTAATTTTATTTTTAAAAAAAAGTTAAAACCCAATCGTGTCAGACCAGTCTAACCGAGATCCGGTGACCTACCAGGTCAAGTTTGACTAGGTCATCCTGAGTCAATTGCATGACTGACCCAATAGTGGAACCGACCTGGTTAAGACACGGAGTCCTGGTCCGACCGACCGGGCCGAGCCAGGGGTTCAATAACACTGCCCCCAACTGACTAAGTTTCCAAACACCTTGAAAGCATAGCCAATAATGGACTTTCTTGTATCAATGCTCCCAACAAAATCAGAATCCACATACCCTTCAATACTAGGAACTTAACCTCAATTAGCATACTTCAGTCCAATATCAATGGTCCTAGATATGTACGTTAGAACCCATTTAGAAGCCTCCCAATGCCTCTTGCCTGGATTTGCCATAAATCTGCTTGCCACACTCATAGAGTATGACAGAGCTGGCATGCAATGCACCATGGAGTACATGATACTTCCAACAACACTAGCATATGGCTACCATGTTTTTTTCACATTACATACATGTGATTGGAATGAGATTTTTCGATTGGAAGTTTAAAAAAATTGCATATTGAAATTAAAAGGAACTGAATTTCCTCCTCTCACTTTTTTCTTCTTAAAAATACTCATCCTTTTCTTTCCGGTTTCCACTCATGCAGTTACACAAGATAGAGGAAATTACTACTAGTAGATATAGATTTAACGTCAGCAAGATAACAACGGTTCTAATAAAACTCGACGTTAACAAAATATGATGATATTTTTTGTAAATGAAGTATCTTTGTTAACATCGACTATAAAATTGATGCTGTGAGTTCTAAGTTAACATCAATTTTTAATAAAATTGATGTTGTTATTTTTCGCTTAACGTCGGTTTATTAAAAATCCAATGTTGTCAATGTATGTTTCTAATTAATATCCAAGAGATTGCTTCGAGAATGGAGTGGGAGAACAACCGATCTGAGCGGGGACCAAGAGGAGGAAGGGTTTGTCTTCAATGACAGCAACGACGATGGGCCTCTCCCGTTCCCTTCCTGTTTCCCTTCCCCATCGTAGAAAACCTCCACCAAATAGTGCCCTGCGGCTTCGTCGTCACCGACGAGCACGAGCCCGACAACCTAATCATTTACGACAACCCCATCTTTGAGATCGTCACTGGATACCGTGCCTAGGCTAGCCTTGGCCAAAAAAAAAACAATGAGTTTTGAGCACAATGCAACTCTAAATGACATCATTTGATTTAATTTCTGCGTTTTGATTAGATTTTAGGGTTTCTAGCCTTGAGGCTGATTCAGATTGGTTGGAGATAGAAAATTTCGATTTGGCACAGTGTGTTCGAGTTGTCGTCAACGTTGTGCCTCTGATCACGTCAGAGCTTATGCTTGGATTCACTAATTGCATCTCCGTTGTTCTCGGTGAACCTCAGGCATGTTTTCTGTTTGAATCTATGCTTTGTTCGTGTTGCACTTGATCCAATACTCTTTTTTGATTTTGTGCATGTTGAAATTTGTATTGAATATGTATGATTTTTTCTGCATATGTTGGGTCTGTAACAAGTATTATTGTTTGTTTGAAATACCATCAGAGCTTTTGAATTGAGTATCTTGTGGAATTGGGTAATGAATACGTAGGATTCTCTTGGAGGAAACAAAAAAACCGTTATGTACTTGCTAGGTGGATTTAAAAAAATTAAACTTTTTAATATCACATGCATCATGTCTAATCTGTTTGTAATGTTGCAGCATATGTTAGTCTTGTTGACACCAACGCTGAAGAGACATTGAACACTCTGAAGTATGCTAATTGTGCTCGCAACATTCAGAACAAGGCAGTTGTAAGTGCTTTATATTAGTGTTCTCGATGTTTTGTTTTGTTTCGTCTTGCTTTGTCACTTTTTTGTTAAATTGTGAGTGACAATTGTTCATGTTTTTTGCATTTGATGGTTTTAAATTTTCTTCTTTTAAGATCAATCGTGATCCAGTGAGAGCTCAGATGCAGAGAATGCAAAGTCAGATTGAGCAATCACAATCTGAGCTTCTATTATACAAAGGTGATGCTGGTGGTGTTGGAGATAAATGTGTATATCTAAGATCCAATTCATCATGCTATCAATTTTAGTAAATAAATATTTTTTTTATTTTATTATCATTTATTGTTTTATTAAATTATTAATTTGACAATTCCTTAAATGAAATTAGAGAGTTGTATCATGATAGAGATTATGATAATGAGAACAAAGTCTTTTAAATTTTAATCTAAATTGTTCTTCATTGTATGATTATTGTGAATAAGATATCAATAATTAAGATAAAAACAAGTCTTGACTTAATTCTTTTGCTCGATTCCATGTAATAATGTATACTTTTACATATTTATTTTCTTTAATCATCTTTAATATTATTCACGTTACATCTTATATTTAGTATTTGTTTAATTAGCATCAGAAGTTACTTAGATGTTTTCATTCATTTCAAGTGTAATGAAGAAAAATGAAATTATTTAAATAAAAAAAATAACTTTCTATAAAAAGTTATTTTTTAAAAATATAATATTTTTACTTTATATAATTTGTATATGTTTTTCTCTATATATTTTGTGTTATTTATTCTTTTTTATATTACAACGTATGGATGCTTTTCACATTGTAAACTTTTAACCGTGGAAAGGACGCATGGAGCTAGATCCAAGATGTATATTGTTGTTTACTATGTACCCCTATATAAATTAAGTTTCTCATGTAATAATGTATGCTTATACATATTTATGTATTTATTTATTTTATTCATCTTTAATATTATTCGCGTTACATATTCTAACATCATGTTAGATTAGGAAAAAAAATGTTAGGTTAGGAAAAAATACGCAGAGAAGTGAGAGAATTTGCCTTAGTGGTCAAATTTATGAGTGGATGATTGAATTTTGAGGCTATTCTCAGACGACTCGCGATGATAATGATATGTTTGCAGGATCTCATTCACAAGAAATCTACCTAACCTTAGTATTGATTTAACTATTATATACATATTCTTGACTCGTATAAAGTCATACTACGGTATATATTTCACCTGTTTTTTTTTGTTTTGTTTTTTTTAAGTACCCAACGAAAATAAAGTTTTTCTAACTCAATTTGCAACTCAGGTTTGTACAGTATACTGGACATTAATATTTTCTATTAAAAAGACAAAGTATCAAATTATTAAATTTCCTTGAAATTGATGAGCTTAATTTCTTGAAATTAAAGTGCAAAAGTAATTCACTTTAAGTTTAATTTAATGTTTGTCAAAT
>CM023959.1:7236549-7248032 GCA_013407115.1 Glycine latifolia
CCTAACATGGGAAATACTTTTTGGGAAGCACCCTGGTGATGTTATATCTTCTTTATTGCTATCATCTCCATCTACTGTTGTGGCCTCGACACTCGATCACATGGCATTGATGGATAAGTTGGACCAACGTCTCCCTCATCCAACAAAGCCAATTGTTAAGGAAGTGGCATCAATTGCAAAGATAACAATTGCTTGCTTGACTGAAAGTCCACAATCTCGCCCTACCATGGAGCAGGTTGCCAATGAGCTGGTAATGTCAAGCTCGTCTTCAATGGATTAGCTCTACATTGGCACTTATTTATAGCTGGAAGATTGGACTTAATAAAGTTGCTTTAGTTTTACTTGTTCTTTTCTAATTTTGTATTGTATCTTTTTCTAATATTGTAGGTCATTTTGTTATGAATGAAGAAGATGGATTGGTTGTGAAAACAGAAATTGGAAACAAAATGTAGCTTTTTTATTAACAAAAAAAAAACAAAACTTATATACATGTGATAACATCTGTTATTATACCCCCCAACGAACCAACTAATATTAGACTACATACAAACAATCTTCACCTTGGTCTAATGCTTAGTTAGAACCATTAATACTCAACAACTGTAAACAATAGTCGAACTTCTAAGAGGGTAAAGCCTTTGTGAGCATGTCTGCAACATTCTCATTTGTAGATATATTCTCAATAGCAACAACTTCACTCTTGATCATATCTCAAATGAAATGATACTGTCGCAACCTATCCGGCCACGACGGGGACTGCGATGAAAAAAAAATAAAGAAAGAAGCTTTTCCTAAAAAAGGAAAAACTATAGGTGTCGCAACCTATCCGGCTACGACACGACGACAATGAAAAAGAAAAATAAAGAAAGGGTCTTCCTAAAAAGGAAAACTTGAGGGGAGTCGCTACCAACGTTTATTTAAGGAAAATGTCGGAAAAACAAAAAGGATAAGACATGGTCTACGATTTTAGAGAAAAAGAGTTTGGGAGTCATTTACGCACGGGGAAAGTGTTAGCACCTCACACGTTCGTCATGAAGACGACAGCCTTTAATCGAGTGTGCTAAAAATAAAGTGACTTTTAATTATTTGTCTTCCCATTAGAACATGACTTATGTTTGTTTTATTTTTGTTTATTTAGAAAAGAAAATCAAAATTTTATTTTTAGAAAAGAAAAGAATTTATATTCTTTTTTGTTTTTTAGGTCGACAAGGGGTTTGCCCTCGCTCCTACGTATCCCCAAGTGCAATGAGGAAATCAGACTTACGTAGTTCTTTTTTGAAAGATTTATTTTAATTGCTTGAAAAAGAGTCGTTAAGGGTTGGACCTTGAAACGACGTTGAATTTGAAGAAAAAGCAGAGAGAATCGCTTAAGGCATTAGACCTTGAAGCGATCTTAAATTTGAAGAAAAAGCGAAGAGAATCGCTTAAAGCATGGGACCTTGAAGCGATCTCGAGTAATATGAAATATTTTTTTGAGAAAAAGAGAATTTAGTGATACTTCATTTGAGTATTTTACGCTTTTTTAGAAAATATTATTGATTTGCGGTAAACTCTATGAAATCAAACAAGTCGGGGACCTAACACGATATTCACAAAATCTATCCACGTATTATTAAAACACTACCAAGCGAGTCAGAGACTCAGCATGGACTGCACGAAACATAAACGTGTACAAAAGATACTAATGCGAAAATAAATGAGTAATTGACATAACATTACGTAATCAAATAAATCAAATGAAAATAGAAAGGGAAAGAATAGAAGTGGGGAGTACACTTAGTAATTAGGAGTGCATTCAGCAGAAAAGGGGTGCAATCAACAAAACTTATTTAATTACAAGATAGGCTAGTCCCAAAAGATAAGGGTGCATTTATAAAAATGTGGGTGCGAATAGCATTATATGTTTTGTTTCAAAGTTGATTAGGCTCAACACTTAAAGGTGTGCAGTTATGAAAACAGCTAGTGTAAATAGCTATACATGTTTTTTTAAAGTGGGTCGGGCCCAACAGTTGAGGATTTGTTTATGAAAACATGGGTGTAAATAGCATATTTTAATTGGTTTCAGAATAGCCCATGCCCGACAGGTGAACGAGGTGTACTTATTAAAAATGGGGTGCAAAAAGCAAATTTTTTTTATTTTTTTAAAGTTGGAACCGGGTCAGGGCAACCCCGCCCAACCCATATTTTCTATGCTGGGCAGAGCAGCCATGGAAGCTGCGTGAAAATTAGGTTTGGAGCTTTTCATGGAGGTTTTGTGACTTTCTTAGGTCACCACCATAGGGACTGGCGACGCGGTGGTGTTGTGTGGTGGTTAGTGGTGGTGGCGGCAGTGGTGGCTGCGGTGGTGGTCGAAGGTGCACGTGGTGATTTACGACGGTTAAAACCCAAAAAACGAAAATGCAAAAACTAGAGAAAATGTAAGCGAACGTGACCTTGGTCCACCATGACAAAGCCAGAGGTCAAGGCCATGGTGGTGCACGTGGTGGTGCGTAGTGGTTACCAAAAAAAAAAAAACGAAGGAGAAGAGAAGAAAGGAGAAGGGGAGCGGAGGAGAAGCAGAGAGAGGAAGAGAGAAAAAAAGAAAGGGAGAATGAAGGGTTACCTGTGAACCCCTACTACTTCCTCTGACACTGTGCCAAATGGTGCTGCCGGATTGGTCCTTTATCGCGCTTCGGTATCCGTGCCTCCCTTCTGTTATTAGGGATAAGCTTTATACACCCAGCGTATATCTAATACACCATTCAAAAACAATGCATTTCCGTTTATGCCCCTATTTATAAGGTTTTTTTTAGTGGTGTTGCTTTTGCTTGTTGTTCGAAATCGTTTCTTCTCCACCGCACTCTGGTTCAGCTTCTTCATTCTCCGACGCAGTTGGTAGCGTTTTGTGGTGGTGTTGGTCGCATGCTTTGGTGGTTTTGGTCGTCATGGTTGCTGTTGTTGGTCGCCCCTCCGTCCGCCGTGAGTGACAATGGTAAGTTTTCCATTTACCAGGGAGGCGATTGCACGGATTGGAGGATCCATATAAGCCATACAGATTGACCAATCCGTATGGATTATACGGATTACTCAATCCGTATGAGGTTTACAGATCCTGCAATTCATAAACCTCATACGGTTTGAGTAATCCGTATAAGCCATATGGATTGGTCAATCCGTATTGCTTATACGGATTACTCAATCTGTATGGCCTATACGGATTACTCAATCCGTATAAATGCCATATTTTTAAAAATGCTTTAATATTTAATTAATGCTAAAATAATTTGTCTATTATTGGTTATTTTACATATTTTAGACCTTAGGATTATATGAATAGCAAATGTATTAAATTTTATGGAGCTACATGATGCTATGATACTAACATGCTTTGGTGGTTGATGTGGTTATTCGTTTATGAAGAATGTTAATAGTGATATAGATAGCGGTCTAAAATAATAAACCAAATGGGGATAAAGTGGCTGGATATAGGCAATTTTGGAAGTTTTCCAATGTCAATTTGGGTTTGGATAATAATTTAGCAATGAAGTGTAGAAAAAATGTAAAGAAAGAAGAAATCTAAGTCCCAAATGTATTGATTGAGGAAACTTTCACCAATTTGAAAGATGAAACAAAGTTGACATGATGTGCGTATGTGTGTTCATTTAGTAAGTAGCAATTAGTAAACATGATGTTGGATGAGGACACACTTTGGAACTATATGATGCTATGATACTAAGATGCTTTGGTGCTTGATGTGGTTATTCATTTATGAAGCATGTTAATAGTGATATAGATGTAGTTTTCAATTTGATCAACAATGGTGGCTATATCGTGGTGTGTAAAATGGAAAACCAAATAGGGATAAAGTGGGTGGATATAGGCAATTTTGGAAGTTTTCCAATGTCAATTTGGGTTTGGATAATAATTTAACAATGAAGTGTAGAAAAAATGAAAAGAAAGAAGAAATGTAAGTCCCAAATGTATTCGTTGAGGAAACTTGCACCAATTTGAAAGATGAAACAAGGTTGACATGCTGTGTGTGTGTGTGTGTGTGTGTTCATTTAGTAAGTAGCAAATAGTAAACATGATGTTGGATGAGGACACGCTATGGCAATGCCATGTGACCCATATTTTATTTATAAATTACAAGCACATCATTTTCGTCATCATGAACATCATATATTGTCAATGCCTCGAATTTGTATTGCTTGCAACTGTATTGACTTAAGCAAATTTAGTTGTTTGTAGATGTATGTCGTTAAGTTTTTCAAATTTCATTATGGATTGGTTGAAGTGTGACACAATTAATGAAATGGTACCACAGATTATGGTTAGGACACTAAACATGCGTCGGGCATTGGGACGAGATGTAGAGGCAAAAGCTGAACGTCGTAGGCCTATGGCATCTGCCAGAAGACAACAGGCAGGGGCAGCTGTTGATGACGATCCTGTGACTCCGGACATGCCAGAAGACAACGAAATGGTACCATATCTTTTTGAATGCTCTATACTTTCCACTCCTTTCACATCCAATTAAAACAAATGATGTTCTTCCCCTCTTTCCAGTTGATATGTCTGACCTCATTATGACAGCTACAAAACCATTAGCATATGCAACAGTTCGAGCACACTTTAATACATCCTCACGGGAAGAGAAAACCTGCAAATATCCGTATGGTTCCATAAATAATGCTTTAACCAAATTCAAAATAATATAAATACCTGAGAAGTATTAAATGCTACAGAACAATTGACTTCACATATATTATTTTCAACTGCACTAGCTTCACCTCCAATATTTTCATTCATATTAATTTCTTCATACATAATATTGTCATACATCCAGTCATCGTTATCCATATAAACAAATTACAATAATGGGTTTTTAGGACAAACTATCCAAGTATTACATTCCCATAAATTACGACTAATATCTATTTTCAGCTACTTATTTTTAAAATTTTTATAACAATTTCTTTATAATTTAAATAAGTTTTTAAATTATTTATTCATATTATACGGATTAAGCAATCCGTATAAGTTATACGGATTGAGTAATCCATATAACTCATATGGATTAACCAATCCGTATAAGGTATACAAATTAACTAATCCGTATAACTTATACGGATTGAGCAATCCGTATAACGTATACAGATTAAGAAATCCGTATAACTTATACGGATTAAGCAATCCATATAAGTTATACGGATTGGTTAATCCATATGAGTTATACGGATTAACTAATCCGTATGAGTTATATGGATTAACTAATCCGTAAGAACCATACGGATTGTGTGATCTGTATGCTTCTTATGGATTACGTGATCCGTATAATCCATACGGATTCTATAATTCGTAACTTAACTTAAAAGCTTACCTCTAGCAGCTCCACCTGCAGCGACTCCGATGACTATGATGATCCCAGCAACGTCAAAGCTTCCACCACCACCGTTGCACCAGCCAAAACTACAACCTCCAACAAAAAAATAGCAAACCCATACCACTACCAACAACCCACTTCAAAACAAAAACCAACCCAACAAACAAGGGTATTTTTGCACCAGCCAAAGCTTCCACCAACAATAACAACAAACCCGTACAACCAACCCAACAATTACAGTGTTGTTTTTGCACCACCCAAAGCTAACCTTCCATCAACAGTAATAGCAAACCGTTGCACCAGCCAAAGCTATCTGCACCATCAGCACTTTAAAAACAGACAAGGGTATTTTTGCCCATTTAAAAAAGTTGGAATAGCGTATTAGATATATGCTGGGTGTATAAAGCTTAACCCCTGTAATTAATTTCTGTTGCCTCCTATGTGCTTTTATCTGTTGTCATTTTTAACCTAATGGGCCTTGTGGCCCTTTTTCTCTTTCTTTTTGCTCTTTGTTGTCTTTTTTTTTTCTTTTTGTTACTTTCTTCTCTTTTTTTTATTATTATTTAAAAACTGTTATATATTTTTTTCTTTTTCTTTTTTTATTTTTTATTTTCATTAGGCTGTTATTATTATTTTTTATTTGTTATCTTTTTTCTTTTTCTTTCATTTTGTTCTTCTTTTTTTTTCTTTCTTTATTATTTACTACTCTTTATTTTATTATTTTTTTTTAAAAATGTTATATATTTTTATTATTTTTTCTTTTATCCTTTTTTTTGCTTCCTCTTTTTTTTTTTACTATTTTTTCATTTATAATAATAATAATAATAATAATTTTCTTCTCTTCTTTTTTTTTTTGGAGGGGTACCCAGACAAAATTAGGGTATGACAACAAATACTTGACATCCACATGCTTTCTTCTGTCATGATACACTTGGTTCTTGCTCAAACTCACTGCATTTTGATTGTCACAATGAATTACAGTGATTTTCAGCTCTTTCCCTTGGAGTAGTTCTGAAACGAAGCCTCTTAACCACAGTGCTTCCTTTACAGCTTCACTAGCTGCAACACATTCAGCTTCAGTAGTGAATAAACCCACTACTGACTGCAAATTAGCCCTCCAATCATAGTTGTGAAACCCGGTCTGATCATTGATTCGGTAGAGATAGTGGGTCAGTGGTCCAACCCTGGGCCAGTAATTGGTCTAGTTTGACCCGATATATATTAAAAATTCAAAATTATATGTATCTATTATGCATAAGTAAATAACTAACATTATTTGAGTAAGAAAAGTTCATCCATATTCCAAAATTCAAAATAACAATTGATAATAATTCAAAATCTAAATTTTAAAAAAAATCCAAAATTTTAATTTTACTTTTTAAAAAAAAATTAAAATCTTGCCGGGTTGGACTGGTCCCACTAGGATCCAGTTTGGCCGAGTCATCCCGAGTCAATTGCATGACCGATCCAATTGTGGAACTGGCTCGGTTAGGCCACCGGGTCTCAGTCTGACCAGTCTGATCGACCGGGCCGGATTGAGTTCAATAACATTGTCTCCAATTGACTAAGTTTCCAAACACCTTGAAAGTATAGCCAGTAGTGGACTTTCTTGTAGCAATGCTCCCAACAAAATCAGAATCCACATACCCTTCAATACTAGGAACTTAACCTCGGTTAGCATACTTCAGTCCAACATCAATGGTCCCAGATATGTACGTTAGAACCCATTTAGCAGCCTCCCAATGCCTCTTGCCTAGATTTGCCATAAATCTACTTACCACACTTATAGAGTACGACAGATCTGGACTGCAACACACCATGGAGTACATGATACTTCCAACAACACTAGCATATGGCACTTTCATCAAACTTTGGTTCTTGTCCTTAGATAGCTTAAAGTGTTGTGCAAGGGGAGTGGTAATTGACTTTGCTCCTTTTAAATTAAATCTTTCCAAGACCCTTTTGAGGTAATATACCTGAGATAGGAACAACACTTTTTCCTTCCTATTCCTGGTTATTTCTATACCAAAGATCTTCTTAGCATGTCCAAGATCTTTCATCTCAAACTCTAGATTCAACAATCTCTTAACTCTAGCAATTTCAGTCATGCTTTGGCTGGCCAGTAGCGTATCATCAACATAAAAGCAACAAGTAAATTAGTTTATCATTCTTGTGACAACAGTCATAAGCACTTCTAGAGAATCCAATTTTAATAATCTAATCATGCATAGTTTGGTTTTTTCAAAGAACTAAATTGAACAGAATCATTTTATGAAAACAGGTCATTTTAAACTGAATCATTTTCATATAGTGGATTAGTTTTTTAAAAAGGGTTTTACTAATTTTCCTTAGGGCATTAATTAAGGAATTAAAAAGATAAAATATTTAATGTGAAAATCACAACAGGGCAAAAATTGTTAGTACTATAATTTTGTGCATTCTAATAAAAATCTTTTTCCTTTTAATTCTTTAATCAATATCCTAAGGGTGGTTAATATTTACTTTGTAAAAATGGTTCGATTTTTATAGTTCAATTCAATGTAATTTTTGAAGAGTTTGGTTCTATTTTTTTTTTATCTCCTTTCACTTCGTTTTTTTCACTTTGGTTAAATAAAAATAGGATGTAAAGAAGAATGATAGAAACTATTAAATATATGGATTAATTACGGTGAGATTATTTCAACTTAATTAGAGATTTCAAAAAAGTATGACAAAAGAGAAAATAAGTTAAAAATTTGAAAGATTTTTAGAATGTTTGGATTGAATGAAGTAAAAAGAACTAGAAAAGAAAGAAAGATTGAGTTTTCTCTTCAATTATATTACCCAACGAAAATAAGGTTTTTCTAACTCAATTTGCTACTCAGGTTTGTGTCAGTATACTGGACATTTTCTCTTAAAAAGACAAAGTATCAAATTATTAAATTTCATTGAAATTCAGGTTAATTTCTTGAAATTAAAGTGCAAAAGTAATTCATTTTAAGTTTAATTTAATGTTTGTCAAATTGAAAGATGTATACATATGACTTTTTATTAGTAATTGTTTTTTTCTTTTCAAATAAAAAATAACAACTTTAACCCACTAAATAGTATATGTTTGTTTTATGTGCTATAATTACTAAGCATACCCACTTTAAATAGAAGGGAAGAGGGAAAGGAACGATGGTAAAGATGGTGGGTTTGATTTTGTCGCCGATAAAAAAAAAAACCTACTTTAAATAGATAATTTTGTAGGCTACAAACATTAAATAGAGAGCGGTATAGGACTAAAAACACGAAAACATATAAGCTAATAAAGTGACTTAATTATGCAAACAATATTATGTTGATTTGGAAATGAAATGTTATGACTCAAATTTTCAATTGGAGTATTTTGAACTCATTTATACCCGTACACTGTAATTATGGGTGGAAATCTAGTACTTCAACAATGTGTAAAAATTTGTCAAAAAAATACTATAATTAAATTTCATAATATCCTCTATTATTAAGTTTAAATACTATATTTATTAATTTTGATAAATGTAACGCATAACTTTTCACATGAATATATTCATGTAAGAATCTATTATTAAATAAAATTTAATTATAAAAAAATTCACCACTAACATATAAACAAATAAATGTGTGTAAGTGTGTGTACTGTACACAGACATTAAAATTTTATAATTGTTTAAAAAAATTTATCAAACATTTTAAAACGAAATATTCAAAGTCGTTTTTGTTAAGGGATGAAGTATGTATTTTAACACAAGAAAGGGAGTGCAGTGAAATATTTGCACCTTTGAGGAGGTGGTAGTGTAAAGAATATTTTAGTATTTTAGTTTATTTTAATGGAAACAAACAGAATTTTAACGCAAAATTAAAAAGAAATAAAGTGTAATATTTACATTTTTTAGGAAAAGTGAGTAAATTTTTTTAAGAGGAGATAATAGTGTGATATTTGCATTTTTTTAAGAGCGGAAAGTGTAATTTGTTCTAATAATATTGCTATTAATAAATATTTTAATACTTAATTAATAATGATAACAAAAAATTAAGAAGATTAAATTGGCTTTTAGTAAAAACTAATGCAATGATAGAACATTAAAATTATTTGTATTAGTCATTTTAATAAATTAACTAAATTATATATTAATTTCAACCCTTGCGTTTTAGTACTTTAATTAAACGGGATGATAGAGCGTTAATGAAGTAAAAAAGGATATTTTACTCTAACGTGTTTGCTGTTTTACATTAATTTCTATAAAATTAGGGTTTTAATGATGTTTTAAATCCTTTTATTGAATAATAAATACATTTATATATTTTTTAAAAAATAGGAAGGAAATTCAATATTTTTCATTGAGTGGTTAATCTAGAAGCATATCAAATCGTGATCATCTAACCCTCCCTAAGGGTTATTACTTATTAGGGCTGGTCCTGGATGCAGTGCACATGCTAGGGTTTTCTTGTATCCGCGTTTGTAGTCTTCCTTTGTTTTGTCCTTTTTTGTATCTTTCCCTTCAAATACCAAAATAAGTTTGAAATTTACCAATGCATGCATTATGCAAGACACCGGTCAAGACTTGCATTGACTTGATAAATGGTATCATATTTTTCCAGAGGAAATTACACTCTTTTTTCTCTTACAAAGGCAGGTATTATACTTCATCCTTTCTTCTTATGTAAATATTACACTATACTCTCCCAACTTATATAAAATATAAAAGATATTATACTTTTCTCTTTTAAGAGATCTAATATTGCAATTTCACTCCTCATCTCTTATAATAAAGTATAGAATTTAGTATACTTTTTTTATCGGTTCAGAGATCACGGATTTGCTTTATTTATTGGGTCAGAGACTAATTCTATTCACGATGTATGTCTTTGAAATAAAAAAAAAATTTACATATGAAATGAATCGAATACCGATTTTTTCGTTAAATAAATTATTCTCCTACATATAAACATTTAGGATTAACTCAACGAGACCTTATACCATTGCATAAGCCCTATCGGTTTATGATTTAATATATTTAACTTACTAAACAAATATTCTTTATAAGATTTTAAAATGTATATTTTAGTAATTGTATTTTATTTAATAATAGTTTTTATATAAATGATTTCATTTAAAAATTTGAATGTCTAATATCCATTTATTAACATTAAATTTATTAAATTCAATCAATATCTTATATTTAATAATATTATTAAAATTTATCATGTATGATTTTTAACAAATATAATAATGGATATTATATAAAAAAATACTAGATTATTTAAATATTTATATAAATATGATCAATAACATTAACTAAATACTACCTTAATATTTGTATTTAATTTGATTTTACTTATATATAAGTATATCATTTGTAATTATTATTTTAGAATATTTTTTGTTACAATAATATTTAAAATATATAATTAAATTTAGCATAATATATAATACTTTATTTATAATCATAATAATTAATTGTATAAGTTATACTGTTAATTATAACAATCTAAAATATAATTCACTACTAGTGACATTTAGTAACATTTTTGTGTGTAACATTTAGTAAAATATTGTTAATTTTTTTTTTAAAACATTTAATAAAGGTCATCAAATATAAATAAATATTACTAATATATTTTTATCATAATTTATTAAATGATATATATAAACTTAAAACTTTGGTAAAATTCACTGCAGTCTTATTTTTGTAAAAGCATCATAGTGACCAGTCATATTTTTTTTAAAATTATTACTAAAATTAATGAATACTACAGAATAATTAATATATTTAACAAAAATAATGATTTACTCGTCACACATTTTGTATTTTCATAATATATTTTCCAGAGTAATTAATATATTATGTCACAAAAGTATGATATAGGTTGTAAGACTTGCTAGTCTGTGTCTTTGTTTGTTCATCACACAAGATGGATATATACATGCATGTTAATTAGATCAAAGCTTTTACGTAATTTGAATAGATTGGAGGCAGAAATTAGTAATATGTTCTTCGAAGGGCATCCTGACACAGTGACACGCACACTACGAATGATATATACATGTATACCATTCAGCAGAAGAATTATCTCATCAAATGGCAACATCATTTTCCCCCGTTCCAAACGCTCAAGG
>CM023959.1:7248132-7277242 GCA_013407115.1 Glycine latifolia
CCAGCCCGCCCCGTTTTTTGCGGGCTGGCCCGCTTTGCCAACCATATCTGGATTAGTCGTTCTGGCTTTTAGCTGCCTTTATCACAACAAGTCAACAACAAAATAAATGTTTATGTAGACTTAAACTTGTGTTTGGAACGAGACCAAGTTTTTGACAAATGTACGACACAAGATAAAGAAGAAAAAAATTAAAATGGAGGATTTTTTTAAGAGTCGATCCATTCTAATCCACCATATGATATCTGGATGATTTTATTAATTTCAAATGATTAGGTATGTTTGGATAAACTACTCAATAAACACTTTTAGAACAATAAAATAGAATAACAAATAAAATAAATATTTTTTTCATAAACTAAAATTAGTTTATATAAGTTAAATTAATTATAAAGACTCTTTTATATTAACTTCTTCAAAAATATATTTTTAATTTACACACAAGTTAAGAGTTGATGTGAATCCAAGTTGATGACCAAATCAAGTAGTTATAGTGATAACTAATAACTTATGTTAAAGTGTTAGTTGTCTTTAAATGGATAAATTTTTTCATTTGAGTTGGTGTATGAACTTTGTGATTATCTGTTGGAGCATTTAATACAAATTATTTTTTATGTCAAAAAATCACTAGCTTTTATGTTGAGTATTATAACAAAAAATCACTTCTTTTAAGATAAAGTACGTTTGTCACAACATAAAATGTCTTTTGATATTATTTGACAATTTTTAGAATTTAAATTTCATTTATTCTTCATGAGATTCAACAAATCCTAAGAAAATAGATAATTTTTATAAAACAAATTTCAGACACAATATTAAATGAAGTATTTAATGTTATCTTTAATATTTTATTAGATCATGACTTAAGGTTGATTTCGTCTAAACATTCATATGCAAGATCATGAAATTTAATCTTTGTATTTATTTGTATTTAATCAAAATAATTAGGATATTAATTCATCTTAGCACACAAATATCTTTTGATTTAATATAATATTCATTAGAAAGAATGCTTTTCGAGAATGATTTTAGGTAAATTTCTCACAATAAATTTTTCATAAAAAAGGTGAAAATCTAATTCTTCCAAACTAGGGAGAAAACTTTAATTATATGAAAAGATTACATTATCCCTTTTCAAGTACAAAATATCCCCAGGATTCATCTTTATTCCAAAAGCTTATCTCTAACTTTGAACATTAACATTGCAATTATCCACGTGCTTCTATTTTTATTTTTATTTTAAATTTTGAAATTTGTAAAAAAATCTTTCATTCTCTTTTCACTGCAAATTTTCTTCCTAGTAAATGCTACCTTTTAATTACTTTTCAAATTTATCCAACGAATTAAGATAAAAAAATTTGGTGAAAACAATTGTTAGTTTTGTTATTATTCCAGTTATGGGAGCCAATTGTTAAACCACTATTTAATATTCACGAGGATACAAGTATCAATCTACAATTAATGATTTGTTTCAAGTGGCCTTAATCCGACATTATGTTGGATCGCTTGTTTTATTGAGTATAGGTTCATGGACATTTAATTATGGTGATGATGATAGTGACATGACATACTATCACTATTTAAAACATAAGTTGATCTTGACATAAGTTGATCTTGTCTCCACTTGATGATAACAAAACCTTTAAACAGTGTATTCTTAATTGAAAATAATAAAGTCCTCATCATTGCCGGCTTATGCATAAGCTATACATAAAAATTAAAATTAGGTTTAATTACATTTTCCTATCTCAATTTTTAATTTTTGACCAATTTTACTTTCAACTTTTTAATTTAATGTATTTTACCTTTAATTTTTAATAAACTTTTCAATTTTACCTTTTATCATTTATCTATTAAAAAACATAATAGTTGATGATAAAATTCACCAAAAAAATAAAGTTAAGAATAAAATTTGCAAAAAAAAACAATAAATTAAGGATAAAAAGTACAATTATGCTAATAGTAAGATGACATAAGATGAAATGCACAAGATTCTTAAAATTTGGGATAAAATGCACGATATTAAAAAATTGGAGGATAAAAAGTATATTTATGTCTAAAAATTATCATTTTGTCTACCATAATGTTTTTTGTTTATTTCACCTTAATTTACCAGATACTCTTTAAAAGATATTGACAATCTTTCTAATTAAGGTTTTGCAAAGAGTGTGTTTAATTCATGGTGGAAATAATGAAAACTGATTTTGATTTGATTTAAACACGATTTTATCAAAATATAAATGCTTGGTTATTGTTAGCTATGTTGGGCCTATGCTATTTAGTTCAGCCCAATTGGGTTGAGACTATTAGAAGAGTTCTAAAACTAATATAAATACTCCTACTTAGGTCATTAACAGAGAGACAAAAAACCTAGAAAACAGAGAGGTGGCCATACACCAAAGAGGGGATAGTTTCACAATTATCTTTTCCAGGGACACTCCAACAGAATGTAGTTGCTGAAAGGAGAAATATAACCCTTTTAGAAATGGTAAGATCTATGCTTAGTTATTCATCTCTTTCTGATTCATTCTGGGAATATGCCTTAGAAACTTCTATGTACCTTTTGAACTTAGCTCTGTCCAAGTCGGTTTCAAAGACACCAATAGAATTATGGAAAGGGTGTAAGTCCATCATGAATCATATTCAGATTTGGGGTGCTTCGGCACATGTCTTATAACAGAAGCCAAATAAAATGAACTCGCATACAGAAGTATGCATGTTTATAGGCTATCCTAAAGGAACCAGAGGTTGGTTGTTTTATAGTCCAAAAGAAAAAGAAGGTCATAATAAGCACTCACGCGATTTTTTTAGAGGAGGACTATATGGCAAATTATAAGCCAAGGAGTAAGGTTATTCTTGATGAGCTAGTCTTAGAGCAAGTTTCACCTCAACCTCAGGCGGTTCCAGATTTTGTTCCTATGGTTGTTCGAAGAGGGGAAAATATACCTGTAGTTGAACACACACAGGAACTAGATTCAGAACCAGAAGTTCAGCATGATGTTCAACAAGTGGAACTTGTAGAAATGCAAGTACCACTTGTGAAAGAACAAAATCAAGAATTGGTTAATCCACGTAATAAGGTTCCTCAAGAATTTGTTAATCTACCTAACTTGGATCGTCATGTAGATGCACAACAACAAGTGCGGCAAAGTCGTAGTGGGAGATTGATTCGTAAACCCGCAAGATTTCTCTTGTTGGGCGCATCATATCAAGATGCCATCATTGAAGAAGATGATGATCCCACAAGTTATGACGAGGCACTAGGAGATGTTGATGCTCAGGAATGGCTTGAGGCTATGAATCGTGAAATGGATTCTTTGTATTCCAACTCAGTTGGTCTCTTGTAGATGCACCGAAAGGGGTAAGACCCATTGGGTGTAAGTGGATCTACAAGAGAAAGAGAGGATCGGACGGGAAGATTGAAACCTTCAAAGCTAGATTGGTGGCGAAAGGGTACACCCAAATGGAAGGTGTGGATTATGAAGAAACCTTTTCACCGGTTGCTATGCTCAAGTCCATTCGGATTCTCTTAGCTGTTGTAGCAAATCTAGATTATGAGATTTGGCAAATGGATGTCAAAACTGCTTTTCTAAATGGAAATTTGGAAGAGGATATCTATATGCAACAACCAAAATGGTTAATAGCCAAAGGGCAAGAAAATATGGTATGCAAGTGGCAAAGGTCCATTTATTGACTTAAGCAAGCGTCCAGATCATGGAACATCAGGTTTGATCAAGCCATTAAGTCTAATGGTTTTGAGAAAAGCCCTGATGAGTTGTGTGTGTACAAAATGATCCAAGGGGAAGCAATATCTTTTCTGGTGCTTTATGTAGATGATATACTCCTTGCTAGAAATGACACAGAGGTATTATCGGGCATAAAGACCTGGCTGAGCAAGCATTTTGATATGAAGGACCTAGGAGAAGCCAATTATATTCTTGGTATTAAACTATTAGGAGACCGGAAGAATAGGGTATTGGCATTATCCCAGGCTAATTCCAAGAGGGGAATTTTATCCTTCAGGCATGGGATTCATCTCTCTAAAGAGCATTCTCCTAAAACTCCTGAGCAGAAAGAACGCATGAGTAGGATACCTTACACTTCAGCAGTAGGTAGCCTTATGTATGCAATGCTGTGCACTAGACCAAATATTTGCTATGCAGTGGGAATAGTAAGCCGGTACCAATCTAATCCTGGAGAGGAACACTGGATAGCAGTTAAACATATACTTAAGTATCTTCGGAAAATGAGAGATTATATGTTGCTCTATCAAGTGGGAGTCTTGAAACCATTGGTTACACAGACTCAGATTTCCAAGGAGACATTGAGTCAAGAAAATCAACTTCAGGCTATGTGTTCACTCTTAATAGCGGGACCATCTGTTGGAGAAGTATCAAACAGTCATGTGTGGCTGACTCTACAATAGAGACTGAGTATGTTGTAGCATCAGAAGCTGCAAAGGAAGTCGCATGGTTGAAGAAGTTCCTTATGGATCTTCAGGTGATACCAGGTGCTAACCGTTCCATCACACTTTATTGTGATAACAGTGGGACAGTAGCACAATCCAAGGAACCACGATGTCACAAAAGGAAAAAACACATAGGGAGGAAGTACCACTTGATCCGAGACATCATTGAAAGAGGAGACACGGTGGTAACCAAGATAGCATCGGAAGAAAACCTTGCTGACCCTTTTACAAAGAGTTTGCCTGAATGTGTGTTCGAGAGGCATGTTACATCTATGGGTCTTAGGAGGATTCTGGATTTGCTGTAGCTTTAGGAGCTTGTTTTTTACTTTGTTACTTTTGTACCTTTTGTGCAAGACATTATGACATTATAATCTTTTCTGAAAGTTTTAAATGAGGAATTATTCATTTATTTTGCACACTATTTACAAACACCAAGGTTCAGATTAATTGTGAAATATATGATCATATGGATACGTTCAAGGAGGACATGATCCTAGGTTCTCATAATTGATGAACAAATTCACAGCTGTTAAATAAAGTTGGGCACTTTACTTAGGCTGCAATATTTTATGAAATGGTTTTGTCCGAATCATTGTAAAATAATGGTGTGAATTAATATTGACATTGAAAGGATCAATGAGAGATTTGATTAAGGGTGTTTTTTCTGTCATAAGGTATCAAATCTCCAAATAACTATAGTTATAAGATTGCTCTTAATTATGAGTTTATTATAAATAGGTAATAAAATAGTTTTCATTCTTTGATTTACCAACGGGTGATGTGCGATCTATTGACGACCAATAATTCGATAGTCAAGGGTAATCGTTTATTTTGTAGGAATATGAGATAAACAATATGAAATTTGTAGGAAATGTCCCCTTGATATGTTTCGGTACTTGGATATTGAAGACACTGGCCAGTGCATGTAATCCATTATAGAAACTATCATAGTCAAGGGAATAAATAATTGAATTGGGTAACAGAAAACTTGTCAATCAATTATAGACATTCTACAAAGGGGTGATGCATATACATGTTATATATGTTATTAATCTTGGAGTTCAAGTTCGGGCTTTTAGTGGAGTAGCATCGAATTAGATAATCATTTGTTGATTATCAGAAGCCTTGATTAATAACAGCTGGTGGATCCCAAAGCTAGCTTGAGAGAAGGGATGAGGTGTTTTAGTTAATGATGACTTATGAGTTACATAGTCTTAGGTTCTATAGACCTAAGTTTGTACTCAAAAGAGCAAGTGAGAGATTGTTGGGTCTATGCTCTTTAATTGAGCCCAATTGGGCTGCGACTATTAGAAGAGTCCAAAGATTAATATAAATACTCCTACTTAGGTCATTAATAGAGAGACAAAAAACCTAGAAAATAGAGAGGTGGCCACACACCCTACTCATTCCCCCTTAAGAGATAGTTTGGAAGATTTGCTAGAGACAAGGAGCCAATCAACCAAGTTGAAAGCTACAAGAGGTAAACATATAAAACTATGATAATCAGTTACATCTCAAACCACAAACAGTTTATATGCTTCCGCAGTATTTAATGTGTGCTAAAGTTATTTTACTTTAAAAGAAGTGATAAAAAGTAACTTTTGTGTTGAGTTAAAAAAGCAATCACTCTTTCGAGATAAAAGCATACAAATCCCTTGTCGATTTAAAATAAATTTTTAATAATTTTTCTTATTTTATTTTGGTTAAATAAATTTTAAAATTTATTTATATGCTCCACAATTAGCCTATGAAACCGTTTTGTCTACGCATAATTAGACTTCTAATAAACCCAAACATCTTTTCAAAGACCAAATCTGTAAAAGTAAAAAAAAAAATCAATTATTTCCTTAGATAAAAATTGAGAACTTGGCTAGTTTAATCGAATTTCATTAATTTCCCCACATTTTGACAAAGTCATAAGCTAGCTAGCTAGTTAAAGGAACTACGACTTTTGTCACTGTGTACGTTTTCCATGCCAAGTCTTCGGAATCTTTGGCTTTGCATCATTAGTTGATGATCAACTAGGCAGTTTTGCTATTGACAATAATATTAACATAGCTACTTGGGTAAGTGGACTATTTATAAAAGATGGTAAATTGAGCAATTCATTAACATATGTACATAACCATGTCAAACACGTTTGTGTCATGTTCAGAATTTAAATTTTGATTGATTTTTATGTATAAAATAAATCATATTAAAAGAAAATTATTTATTATATGTATATTCAAGGTATTTTGTACCAATATTATAATTATAAAAAAAAATTACTTGACCAAACACGCAATGTGTGTACATAACATATGCTCTATAAATTAACCTTTACTCCAACAGACTATCTCGTACCACAACACATGTTTCCAATGGCAAATAAGTTCTCAGTTATCAGCCCTTCCTATTGTGCTCCTAACTCTGTTAACCTACAAATTAACACAGAAAAAGGTGACACTTACGACGTAAAGGGTAATCGTTTATTTTGCATAAAAGATACTTTGCTCACATTTCACGGTCGTCGCATGTTATGTGATGATAAAGGAAGCCCCATCATCACTCTATACAAGAAGGTTTGTTACTGATCGAGGAGGCATCTTATACTCATTGATTATTTTTGTTAGAATTTTTATTTTTTTCTATTAATTAAATTAACCAAATTGGTATTATATATTCTTAATTTTTTTATCAGCAAATATTAGTTATTAATTTTGTTAGTTTTTTTATTAATGAGAGAAATTTGAATCTATAGTATCTCTCTTTTCTTTTTCTTTTAACTATCAAATTAACCTTATAATTTGGTATTTTTAATTTTTGTTTATGTGTAGAATGTGACATTGCACGGGCATTGCAAGGTTTTCAGGGGTGATAGTGATGATCCCTCTGAGTTGCTCTTTTCGGTGAAGAGATCGTCAATAATCCCAGGTGGGAAGATGATTAGATTAGATGTCTTCCTTGCAAACAAGAAAAAAGGAAGCATGTGTGATTTTAGAGTAATCATTCGTGGAAGTAAAAATTCATGCACTATTTATGCCGGTGAATCTCCAACTATTGTTGCCAAGGTGTGTATTGCATGTGTTCTGGGCATGTTTTTATATACACATCAATTTAATTACCTATATTTTTAGTATGTGTTGGGATGATTATTGATAAAATTAATTTTGAATGAAATTAATTTTACAGATTTGATTAGGATTAAAATTGATTTTAAAGTGATGTGTGATTTATGTTTAAATATTTTTATTATAAAATTAAGTTAAGAGTAAATTTAATATAATTTTTTATTTTAACAAAAAAGTTAGTTAGAATTGCTTAACTTAGAGTCAATTTTAGACTCAAAATTAATTATGAATATTTTCTAACATGAAATCAAACATGTTTACAATTTTTGTTCTAAAATCAATTATGAACTCAAAAATAATTCTTTTTTTTGTTATTAACTCGAAATCAATTCTAACATGAAATAAAACACTTTTTTTTTTGGTAATTCTTGGAAACTTTAAACACACATAAAATGAATATTTTTCTTTAAATACGATTTAGTACATACTCAAAGACTAGTTAAGATTCGAATCCTAGATTACTTAATTAAAAAACATAAATCATTATCATTTGCGTCTGTTATTGATCTAAACACATACTTAATACAGCTCAATGGATATAATGACTACATTTTATCTCTCTCTCTCTTTCATGTAGATGGAAAATAATGGAGGCTTCAAAGTCTTGGTCTATCCCAACGTGGACTACGCATTCATAGTGGCACTACTTATGATTATTGATGACATCAAAGATTATGATGCGTTGGTAGATGTGGCCATGAGTGGTATCCTAACTGTGGCGACGGCGGTTATCTTACCAGATGTGCTGAGTTTGATTGAGGGAGAAAATTTAGGAGAAAACAACTCAGGTGGAGAAAACTTAGAAGAAGGAGAAAACAACTCAGGTGGAGAAAACTTAGATGGAGAAAACAACCCAGAAGGAGAAAACTTAGATGGAGAAAATAACCCAGAAGGAGAAAATTTAGATGGAGAAAACTTAGAAGGAGAAACTTAGACGCAGCTTCATAAGTGAGTGCTTGCGGTATTGTTCTCTGATTGGCATTAATGTTTATGTAGTTTCATGCATGTCAATAATCTGCATAATAAAGGTATTCATTAAATGTCAATGCAGATTAGCCAGCTTGTTAAATTCTTATTCTGTCGTCTAAGTTTTATTGTTGTAAATGAAACAAATTAGAACACGTTGTATCTTGACATTTTAGTGTATGAATAAAATCGAGAAGATTTTGTATATAAAACAATGTAATATTTTTCATAGTTTTTTTTTAAAATTTGAGTAATGATATTGGAACACTCTATTATTTTGAATACTTCCTAATACTTATCATTTCTATTTATCTCTTTCTTTCTACCATGTCAAATCACTAATGCTTAAAATATGAATCAAGAAGGACAAGTATATCTTACACAACATAGTATCAAAGATTAAAAGTCTAGATATCGAATGCACAAGATTAATTGTGTTTCCAAAATAATATATTTTATTTTATAACTAAGTAATTGAGGGAAAAAATTAAAATTAAGACGTGATTGATGTTCAATTATCTAATGCAAGATCAAATCTAAATGAGTAAGATAGTATGAAAGAGAAGATGATTTCAGGCATACCAATTCCACCAATCCTAATTCTAACAAGATTTTAACGATTGTTAATTATGAGCTTTCCAAAGTCAATTATTAGTCATTGATCGTGGTCTAATAATGTTCTTTGTCTTAAACAATAGTTAATTGACTGTTGATGTATTAATTTAAACCAAAAGATTAAGATTGATGATCAGGGTGATTAATCAGTTTTCTAGTTAACCTACCAGAGATTATCCAACCAGTTTGACTATGCAGTAATTTTAGAAAACACGTTCTTCCTAATTCTACCAATTGCATGCAAATGATCACTATTACGTAATCAATTATGTATTAGAACATCCATTTCCAAAATAAAAATTAAAAGTGAAGAAGATAATCAATCAACAAAATAATATCAAGAATCTCATTAAAATTAAAAAAGGAGTTCAAGGGAGGTTACATCATAATCGTTGGACTAGAGAAACTAGTCCCTCATAGTCATGATTACACACTACTACAAAAAAGCTTTCTAACATGTCTTACTTGACACCTTACTTGCATGAGTAAGTACATGTGTACAACCTGTTTTAAATTATGTGTGTATTGTCATGCTTCTTTATCATGTCCAATCCTATCTTATAAATACATTCTCAATTAAAGCTAATCATTAGTAATTAAGTCTAAATAACTTAGAATTTGCTTATTGAAATCTTGTTGTCTAAAACTTAATTTTTAGGAGTTTTGTTTCAATATCTGTAGCCACTTTGTCAACATAGATGAAGTGGATTTCTATGGATACAACTATGAATTATCTTTTCTAAATTATACTTATAAACAATGTGAGAATCTGTGGTTGGCATTATATGTGAGTACATGGGCTTCCGATGCACCTTTGTAGTGGATAATGGTCCTTTTGATGTTATCCAAAGAAGCAGTCTGTTGCTAAAAGGGCATCGTTCACCCAATTTCACAAGAATAATCTTCTTATGATTGTAAAAAAAATAATGCTAAAGAGAACCCTATTATCTAAAATTCTAATGGCTTGGTTTGATCGAGAAATAGATCAAAACAACTAGAAAGATCATGCATCAAAGACAAAGAAAATGGTGGTGAGTCTAGGAGGATTTCTTGGTCTTCTATACAATGATGTCTATGTGACATGTGAGCATTTTCATTGGATAAAGATAAAGAAAGAAAAAGAGAGGTAGGGGTGACAACAAGAAGACATGGATGAAGTTTCCATTACCAAACAATTTAATATCATTTTATTTCTCAAATTAGTCACTTTAGTCCTTGAAAAAGAAGTGTTATGGTTACTATAAATTATAAAAAAATCCCTAAAATCTTCATTTTTGGCTCTCTTTATATAGATATTGAACAACATCTTATTTTACTAACGAACTTCGTAGATGACTAACAGCGGGGACTAACTTGGATAACATAATTCAATGACAAAGATTTATTTAGTATCTAATTTTAGGAAGTACTATTTTTTATTGGTAGGAATTGCCCTCACATATCCTGCTCAACCAATTAAGCTAAACCTCCTTGATATTTTAGGAACTACTGTAATAATGCCCACAATTTTAGAGACTAAAATGAAGATTTGGTCCTTTTTTTTGTGGGAGATGAAGAAAAATAAAGAAAGAAAGATTTACATTTTTTTAAAAAAAAATATCTTTCTATCTATTCATAACTTTTAATCTTACATAAGAATATGATGCATTTTTTGTTAGTAAGAAGCGACAAAGGAATAGCAATAACAAATAAGCACATGATAGGAAATGTGAGCAAGCTCCCCTAAGTGAGAATATCCTCTAGACTCCAAATTTCATTCAAATCCCTCATACCCCTTACAATGATCGCCTTCCCTACATATAACTGAATTCTCCTCTCCACTGATTCTCTCTCCTCTAACAAACTTATTTCCCCTCTCACAAAAGTCTATTGCTGAATAGACATATTTGCCCTCTTGGGCCTACGGGCATATACTTTGTCAAATTTCCTACTCTTGAGATATCTTTCATGATCAATTTTTTCATTCTCTTCCAGAAAAAATTAGCAGCTGGTGTTTATAAGTCTTTGTGAATCGGGAATGTCCATTGTAACTGAATCATGAAATTCAGCGAGCAAGAAAGGGAGTAAGGCTGAGGAAAAAGATAGCATAAGACAACATTTTAAAAAAATTAATCCATCGCACAACAGATCATTTGGAACTGATGCAGGGTCTGAGAGCAAGGTAGCACGAAGTTGAACCAGATTGGGATCAAGCTGAATCTCTTCCCTTAGCTTAGGAAAATCCATTCAATATGGGCTAACAGAAATAGTATGGAGTTCTGCTTGGGGAATAGCTTGACGGGACAAGGCATCTGTTGCTTTGGATAACCGACACTGTTGATCAGTAGTCGTAATATGTTGTTGAAGCAAGCGCCGGAGACTCTTATGATCAGTGTAGACTTTGATGTTGTGTCCCAAAAGATAGTGTCACCAATGGTGGAGGGAAAAATCCAAAGACATGATTTACTTTTTATACATTGACTTAGAAATGGTCCTTGTTGCCAAAGCCTTACTGAAGAAGGCTATGGGTCTACAATCCTGCATCAAAACAACACCAATGCCTCGTCCAGACACGTCATACTCAATAAAGAATTCCTTTGTGAAATCTGACAATGCCAAGACCAGAATAATGGACAAACATTGCTTGAGTTGGTCAAAAGCAAGTTGTTGATCCTCTTGCCAACAAAAGCCTTTTTTCTTGGTGAGCACCGTTAAAGGCTGAGTGATCTTATTATAATCTCTAATAAACCTATGGTAATAACCGGTAAGAACCAGAAAACCCTTCACATCCTTCGTTGTTTGGGGACAAAGCCAATCGGCAATTGCTTAAACATTAGAAAGATCCATATTAACCCCTTGTGCAAAAATTATATGGCTTAGGTATTCCACTGAAGTGAGGCGAAGGAGCATTTCTTATGATTGGTCGTGAATTGATGATGAATCAACAAAGACAAGACCGAGTTCAAATGGGAGAGATGATCATGCCAATTGGAGCTATAGACGAGTATATCATCAAAAAACACTAGCGCATACTTACGAAGGAAAGGGCGAAAAAGAAAATTCATGGTGGACTGCAAGGTGGATGGAGCATTCACCAACCCGAACGACATGATAAGGTATTCATAGTGTTCTTCATGCGTCCGAAATGCGGTTTTGGGAATATCTTCTTCCTTGACCCAGATTTGATGAAAGCCCGATTTGAGTTCGAACTTTGAAAAATAACAGAAGCCTCGTGAATGATTGGGATTGGCTACTTTTCCAGCACTATCACTTTGTTCAGAGCTCAAAAACTAACACACATCCTCCAAGAATCATCCTTCTTTTTTACCAGTATCACGGGGCTGGAAAAAGGACTAACTAAATGTTGAATCACTCCATCTGAAAGCAATTCACCAACCTGCTTCTAGATCCATCCTTGTGGTGAAAGGCGTTGCGATAGGGGCGAATGCTAACTGGCTTTGTGTTGGGATGCAAAGTAATGGCATGGTCATTGTCACGATGAGGAGGAAGTGTCCTCAGCTCTGTAAATACTTCCTTGTAGGTATCCAACAAATTATGCAATGTCCTCTCAGAGGTCCCCAATGAAGAATCCCATGTATTGATCGTCAAACATTGGAGGTACTTGGGCCATCCACACCTCAAAAGCTTCAACGTAATCATCAAGGGTGCCGGAGTTGAAGAAGTTTCAGTTGCGAGAATGGGTTACCGAACCGATGATCGTCGTAGCGTTCCAGCAAGGACCGTTTGAACGCTATCCAAGTCAGCTGAGGTTGAGAGTTGAGGAGGACTTTGAACGTAAGGTCGTGTGATTGAAGAATCGTTTCGAGGTCGGAAATTCTGGTTTCGAAATTATCCAATCGGATTGTCATTCTCGTGTGGATACGATGAGCGGAGTACATCTCTCAATGAAAGCACCAATTGATGCGCTCTGTGTTAGTAAGAAGCAGCAAAGGAAGAGGAATAACAGAAAAACACAAAATAGAAAATGAGAGCAAGCTCCCCCAAGTCAGAGAATATCCTCTAGACTACAAATTTCATTCAGTCCCTCATACCCCTTACAATGATCTTCTTCCCTACATATAACCAAATTCCCCTCTCCACTGATTCTCTTTCCTCTAACAAACTTATTCCCCCTCTCACAAAATTCTACTGCAGAATAGACATATTTGCCCTCTTGGGCCTACGGGCATATACTTTGCCAAATCTCCTACTCTTGGGTTGGTTCTCATCAGAATATATTGTTTATTGAATAATTTTCTTTTCCCCCACCGATTCCACTCTTTTTCTCTAGTACCAAACAGCCCTGTGTTGTGCATAAAAATCAGGTTTCACGTAAGTAGGGTGAAAAAAAAAAAGAGGTAGCTAGAAAACTGTTCCCAAGTGTGAATTTGAAGCTTTTAAATTTCTCTTAACAACTTCATGTTTATACAACAAGTAAATGGTGTTAATGTTGTGTCGTAAACGATGATGACTTTTGTTTAGCAGTTAGCAACTTAGTAAAAGTAATGTTCCTAGGAAGCTTTGATATGTGGGGAGAGAAAAAGTAATGATCCTTTCTATAATGAGTTTAATGGTCTGATAGTACTTTTACATTGTTGTTCAATTATAAATCACAATTAATATGACTTTTAAAGTAATTATCATAAAAGTCAATAAACTTACAATGCATGATAGATTGTGATTGGATGACAGTGTAAAACTCTTTACACTTGTTGTCAGTGTATAACTCTTTTCTCTTCTATAATTACTAAAATTAAAAAAGCTTATATTCATTCAGTGCTGCGTTGAGCAAGGTAATGGGTTAGGTTGAGACTTGAGAGTGAACTGTGCAGGACACACAATAGAAAGTACTTAAGCTCAATAGCTAGTGTTTGAGAAATTGCTCAATAATCTGAAATTTGTTGCCAATGCCTATTCTTTGCAGATTTTATTGGGAACCTTACAAACACACTGTCTAATCCAGTGGATAATACTGTAATATTGCAATGGCAATAAGCAACTTATTTAGTTGACATGAGTATGAATACGAAGAAGCATATCTCAATTATTATCACCTAAGCATGGTATGAATGCACATGCCAGTAGGATCCAATTGTCCACTGCAATGTATAACTAATTAGGAGACTGAAGTCTATTATAAATCTAATCTCCATTAGTTGCATTAAGGTGGTGAGTGAAAACCATAAAGAACCTTAGAAGGATCCAATTGTCCACTGCAATAGCTTGATGAAACAATAGAGAGCTCCTGGTAGCCCTTCCATTCTTCATAGGGCTTCAACACAACTGGGGTTTCAATAGCTGCAGAATCCAAACATATCATTAATTTGTAATCATGATCCCCTAAATCAGGAAGAGCCTTTGCCTTTCTATACCCGGGATTCCATACCACTGCACTTGCATAACAAATGAATATTTGGATCAGATACATAAAAAACAAAAAATAACAAGAAAATATGAATGTTCAATGAAATATGAGTGCTGAATATAAACAATAATGCAGAAAGTGTTAAACAACCTGCAAGTGGCATTGCATTCTTCTGCAGTACAAATGTTCTTTTCTTCTCACGGTCTATTACTGCAATTTTGTGGGGGGTGCACAAGTACACCCTATCCATCTACAAGGCAACCAAAATTGTCCTTAGAGATCACTAGAAAGAAATATGATGTTGTAGTAATTTACATTGCAATGATGAGAAATATATGAAAAAAAGTTATAGATTTTTATTTAGAAATGTTAAGCTTATGACTTGTAAGGTCAATCTAGTGAGTGAATTGTTAGATTTCATTGTAAAACCAATTCACATCGAGTGAAGTTGTCCAACAGATATATAAGCTGGACCTCAAGAATTGAGGCAAAAGATACGGGACTTACTAACACTCCCTTAAAATGGCAACAGAATTAATGGTAGCGATTGTACATTTATTTGTATTATATGAGAATTCTCTGAGTTTAACATGAGATGCTGCAACCAATTGAATGATTGGGAGCAGAATATGAATTTATACCTGGCCATCAAGAGTAATTGAATCTGCCTGCTCTGTGAACCTTGATCTGTTCAACAGATTGTCAAGGCAATCAAGTGTCTCCAATCCCTCAAAACGCACTTCACTGCCAATTTTGACTATCTTCATTCAACCTCTCTTAAACACACAATGAAGTAAGATCTTTCAAGCAATAATTGCAAGAAGTAAAGAGTGAGGATTAAATTTTTTGTAGAAAACAATTAAATTAAAGTGGTTATAATTTCAATATCTAAAATGCTCACCTGATATCTGATACAGATAAATAGTTGCTTATTGACAGTGTAAAAGTGTTTCATTATCAATGTTTCTGACACGGGGGATCAAAATGAGCTTGCCAGCACTGAGAGAGATGCGAAGCAGAAACTCAAAACTGCATAAGAAGCAGAACAAAATGTTTTAGGTTTGTACAATTTAATCGAACCCAGCAAAAAAATTTCAACTTCAGTGAAATCAATGGAAATAAATAAAAAAAAAAAGGAAAACACAGATTGAAATAATACCTACATGGCCTATTCTTCAAGTCAACTCGTGTTGACTTTAATATCAGATCCACAGAGGACTGATTGTCTGATGGAGGTAGAGGTGAAGGGTCCCTATCCAATGACCACAACCTATTTCTTGCAGATCCATGTCGTTCTAGTGAACCAACATTTCCAAACTGCAAATAGAAAAATGTAGTTAAAAATGCAGAAATTTAAGCAATGAAAATAATTAAATATGTTTCCACTTTCCACCAATGTGATGAAATTAACCTGTGGAAAGCAGACTGATATACCTGCTCTGTTTGCTTTAGATTGTTTCCAGTTAGCCTGTTCAGTTATAAATTCAAACAAGAGAATGTAACAAAATGTATGCAAAAGGAAAATAATACATGATAATTACCAAGTGAATTAGTCTTGAATCAGGAGTGAACATAAACTAGAAAAAAGTACCATGAGTTTAATTTTAACCACTATTTTTATGCTTTTCATTGTTATGATTCTTAAAGAATGTTCTTAACATTCGGATGACTACTGATTTTGGCTTATGACTTCCATTTCTTTTAAAGGATTAGGTATTGAATATAATTTCATTTGACAAGAACACTCCACTTTATGTACCTAGACATATTATAATTATTCAAATAATAACAATGTTGTTTTGCATTGGCTTATTACCAATTTTTTAAACATATGCATCGGCTTATTACTAGAAAGTGCAAAAGAACAACATTTTTTTACCTTACTGCCCATAAAAAGCAGTTCTTCCTTCCGTTCATTCTTTCAAGAAACAACCTGTCTTTCATATAGAAGCACCTGAAACCATACATTTTCACGCAGTTGGAAACTAGACAAAGTGAAATTAAGTAATTAACCTCTTCCATACTATATCAATATGGTTGATTCTATATTAAACAAACTAGGGTTAACTAAGTTTTTAGTCCCTAAACTTTTGTTTGACTAATCACTGCATTACCAGCCTAAACAAATATTCTGACATCTGCTTTCTAACTAATTGCTTCAGATGGCCAAACATTATAAATGAAAGTCCAAAGTAACAATTTTTTTTCCTCAAAGGGCTTTAGAAGGTGTTGTTGCGATTTATGATATCATATGTGATGATGAGCATATAAACTTAGTGAATCATATGCTGCAAAGCATAACAAGAGCTATTTCTCAAACTTATCATAAGCTACATAAAATTAACAATTAAATCATCAAATTCAAAGCATATATGACATGACCCCAAAAATATCAAACCAACCTCTGCTGATGAACCAGTTGGCTCAGCCAATATAATCCGGGGCAATCCATCTATGTCCTAAAATATGTTCAAGGGAATTGGTCTCGGCCTTAGCCTTGCCCTTATGCTACTTATAAATGGGTTCACTTTCCCCTTTTTCCAATCCAGCTGCAACCAACCACACCAAAATAATGGATATCAATTTTCATCCTAATCAGCCAACATAACAAACAACAAACCATATATACATTGTTCATATATTTTATATAAAAAGGTTGATCACCATAATACCCTTTTGTCACAACAGAAAATACCCTTCAGAAATCAGAGAAGGCTTCAAACAGATGAAAGCAAAACTAATAAAGAAGAAGCAATTAATTTCCAATTGGGTTATGTGAAAAGAAGAAATGGGTTGGCGTACTTTGAAGGCTATCTTTTACTATAATACTAACTATTACTATGAGCTGTTTTATTTGTTTGGAGTTTCAAAGGACAGTGTCCATAACTCTGCGTTTGAGACAAACATAAATTATTCAGAAATAATCTTTCAAAATATTAACTTTTTATGCATTGCCAATAACAAATAATGATAAATATAACTTTAACATGTTTCTTATGAAAGTAGTATTATTGTTAAGTGATTTTGAGTTTAAATACTTGTTATATAACTGTATTAAATAATCAAAAGAATTTTTTTATCAATCATAATAATTCTATTTAATTCAAAGTAAGATTATTATTTTGTTTGGTTAGGGATTCAATGACTGTCCATAGAGAGTAACATGAGACTTTTCAACGTATTTTATTATTATTTACATCCAAAAGATCATTTATCTTATAACTATTCAAGTCAAACACACTTATCTTTGGAATTCTTAAGAGATGAACTATCAAAAAGTATATGCATCTTATTGATATAAGTATCACTAATTAATTTCTTTAAGTCATCGTCAATTGTACAATTTCATACCTATTCAACCTCTTAATCCCTTTATTTTTTATGTGATTCACCAAGTGTTACAACCTATATTCATATCATGTACATATTCATTAGTATTTTTGTGTTTGGTTGTGTATCTGTATTGCTTACTTGTTATGTGTGCATTTAGAGAGCATGAAAACCTTTTTAGCATGTTTATTTTGTAAAAAAAAAAATTGCATTATCATACATGATAATCAATTACAAGAGACTGTAATCGATTATTGAATTCAATTTAGAGACGGTTGTACTCTATTTCTAAATCTTCTTTTAATTTCACTAACAAAATTGTATTTTGATATCATTTTAACCATTAAATCAAATTAAAAGTCTATTATTAACAAATTAATAATCTATCTTATGGTAAGCTGCATAAGATTTAAACCAATCAAAGAAAAAGATTTAAGTCTTAGTTAAGGAAAGAATAATACTCTTTCCTAATCTGGTCTTTACTATTATCCTTATAATTGCTAAGAAATCACTCTCTTTGAGGAGTCATTTCCTTTGAGTCGAAATCTAGCTTAAGGGTTTCATAATCTATGCAGGTCTTATTAATCATGGATAACTTCATAATCTTGTATAGATGAAAAAGTTGAAGAAGTGATAGATCTGGACTTTTCCTCATTATTTTCCTGGTAATAGATAGGTTGAGGAATAGAATATGAGGTTTCTACACCCTGAAGTTTAATTCTACTATTATTTCCACTTGGAGCAGCAGAAAATGATTTTCTAGAGAAAATAGATTCAAACATTTCATATATAGAATCTCTGATAAAGGATGATCTAGCGGTATTGAAGGAGTTGGACCTATCTTAATAACAATTATATCTTTATTTACAGGTTAAATAAAATTAAACTCATAAATTTTTGTTTAAAACTATGATTTTTATATGTAAAAAATATTTTAATTATTAGATCAAAATTAATTGTTATAAAATTTATTATGTAAACTTATATGTATATTAAATATAAATTAAAAAATTTAGTGTTATATGTAGAAACATTAATTATTTTTAACATAATTGGCTTATTAGCTTAGTTGGTTGGAGTGTCGCATTAATAATGCAAATGTTTCACATTTGAACCTGCATGAGTTTAGAATTTGTTTTTGTGTAGAATTTGTTTTGACACCATTTATTGAATTTCTGGTTGTATTAAAATTTTGACTGGTGTATGAAGCATATCTCATTAGTAATTAGTTAGTTTTTAAAAGTGTTCTGTTTTGGTGAACCATTCCTTAGTAAAATTACTCTTAACATAAAGGACTTATAGTGAATTTTGCAAAACTTTTGTTTCCGGCTCGTAAGATCATAGCCCTATAAATATGTATCCAATAACCCATATTCCCTCATATGTTCTAAATCCATTATTCATCCAAATGAAGAATATGTTTCTCATCCTTTTCTTTTCTACTCTTCTAATTTCATCCACTTCCAATGCTTCTAATGTCAATGATTTCTGCGTAGCAGACCTCAAGGGTACAAATAGTCCTTGTGGCTATAACTGCAAGCCCGCTGACACAGTAACAGCAAATGACTTTGTCTTCACTTTTCATCCTACAAACACCTCTAACCTTATCAAAGCTAGAATCAGCACTGCATTTCTTAAAGACTTTCCTGCTCTCAGTGGTCTTGACATATCTGCAGTACGTGTAGTTATCGATAAAGATGGATTTTTTCCATTGCATTCACATCATCATGCCACTGAACTAATAATCGTGGTGGAAGGTCAAATAACTGCTGGATTCAAGACAGCTACGAAAGCGCATGTGACGAAGACACTGAAATCGGGAGATCTTATGGTTGTCTCACCAGGACAATTGCATTTTGTAGCAAATTATGATCAAAGGAGAGCCACTGTTTTTTCCTTTTTTTCTAGCTCAAACCCTAGTGTCCATTCTTTTAATAATATATTTGCCAACAATGTACCTTCTAACGTACTTGCGCAAACTACCTTCCTTGATGTTGCCCAAGTGAAGAAGCTTAAGGCTCGTTTCAGTGGCGGAGACTAGGATATTATTGCTAGATTATTAATTAATTAATTAGTTTGTGTGTTTGTTCCAATGATCATAAACACTAAACACTGATTATATTTTTTTGTGTCTGATAAGATTATATATACTCTTTCGATCCCTTCATCACTTATATACTAGATTTTGAGTTCTCCCTTGATTTTGTGCATGTTCAGCTTTTAGGTGATGCTTCATGAACTTTGTAATCTCTATTAGTTGTTCTGGCTTTTAGCTGCCTTTGTGACAACAACAAAAATAATGTTTATGTAGACTTAAACTTGTGTTTGGAACGAGACCAAGATGATTTTCTTTATGCCGTAAAGTTTTTGACGAGTGTATGACACAAAGGTAAAGAAAAAATAATTAAAATGGAGGATTTTTTTAAGAGTCAATCTATTCTAATCCACAATATGATATCTGGATGATTTTATTAATTTCAAATAATTAGGTATGTTTGGATAAACTACTCAATAAACACTTTTAGAACAATAAAATAGAATAACAAATAAAATAAATATTTTTTATAAACTAAAATTAGTTTATATAAGTTAAATTAATTATAAAGACTCTTTTATATTAAATTTTCAAAAATATATTTTTAATTTACACACAAGTTAATTTTATTTTTAAAAAAATATTTAATTTTTTCTTCTTTATAAATGTTTGTGAAAAAGTTTATTCCAACAGCCCATTTAAGTTGTGATTGACAATTTTTCTGTTGTCTAAAATCTCGAGTACTTGTAAATTAAGAAACAAACGTGCATATGTAGCTTTTACCATGCAAATGTAATTTGGATTAAAAACAAGATTTCTCAAGGGGAAAAAGTGTGTTATTTAATTTTGAGGTGAGCACAGAATTGAGAACCGATCCAAACACGAAATATCTGACTTCACTGAGAGTTAAAAGGTCAGATAGAAGATGGTTATCGAATTGTTCAAAACCGAGTAATTGATCCTTACGATGCTTCCTTTATCAATTAGATTTTTTGTTCATAGAAAACGCTGATAAAAATCCAATTTGTTTCGGATTAAAATGATCAGATTTGGATGAAGTTGAACAATTTCGTCAATAACGAAATTCGATTGACGAATTTCACAAATTCCATTTCATTTTACACATCCATGCAATTTCGTCTCTGTTTTCAATAATATTTGTAGAAACGGTATTCCTTAACTGCAAAATTCTTTGCTCTCCCTACAAGAATGTTCAGTTGCCATTCCTGCCCGGCTTGGCCTCCTCTTTCTGCCCCTCCTGTCATCGACGATGACAAACTCCTCAAGTAGGTATTCGATTCAATCCGCACAATTCAAAGTTCGTACATGTAGAAGGTGCATTAAAATGTGGCAACTTGGACGGGGAACTTCTATATATATATATATATATATATAAGCTTGGACGGATCGGAGAGACGAAAAAATGAAAAGGCAAGTGAAACATTATGTGACAAAAAAAAATAGCAATAGAGTTTTGAGTCCTTTCCTTTTACTAGAACCTTCTAGTTGGAGAGAGAAAGATGGCCAATTTAACAAAAGGGGGTGATTTTTTTTTTTTAATTATGGTTTGAGGGTATTTTTTAAATTATTTACAAAATAGGGGTAAGTCGTAAAATCTTTTATGGCTTCTATAAATGAAGTCGTAAATTTTTTTAAGACTTATATTTTTTTATTTTATTTAATTGAAGTCGTATAATTATTTACGACTTCTTTGTAACGATAATTTTTAAAAATACGACTTATAAGTCGTAGAATAAAGTCGTAAATAAAGTTATGACATTAGTGTAATTTTATTTTATTCCTATACGACTTCAAAGTCGTATTTATTATTTTTTTATTTTATTTTTTTATGAAAGTCGTATTGCAATTTACAACTTCTTTAAAAAAAAATTTGTACTTTTTGGTGAAGTCGTAAGTTCAAATTCGATTTTTTTTTTTTTTTTTTACTTTATTGCTTTTCACGTTTTAGTTTTGTAAATGTTTTAAACTTTTGTTTTGTTTAATTTTTTAAATTATTTTTTTACGAAATGTTTATAAAATTATTTTATTTAATATTTAAGAATTTACTAATTAATATTTGTTTAATATTTTTATTTATTTATTATTTTTTATATATTTTTTATGTTTTATTTAATATTAATATTAAAAGATAATATTGTTTTGTTTTAGTTTCTGTTTTGTTTTGTAATTTTTTTTGTTTTTTTATTTTAATTGTTGTTTTGTATTTTTATTATAAAAATTGTGTTATTTTATAATTTAATATATGTTTAATTAAGGTATTATATGATTTTATTTGATATATTTTACAATTTATGTTTTTTTATGTTAACATTTGTATTTGAAAATAATTAAATTAAAATTTTTATAATAATATTCAGTTATTGCTAACAAAATTTAATATTTGACACAATAATATGTTAATGTTTTTTGTCAACAATTATGACAATATTATGAACATAATATAATTTAGTAATAAAAATGATTGTTAAAATAAAAATAACACTTGTAATTAATATAAATGAACAATACAAATTAAATAAAAATATAAAAAATATAAATAATATTAACCGTTGACTTCCTTGTATGAAGAGTTACTACGATTATGTCCTTCAGTTCTACACAATGAACATTTCTTAGGCCTATTTGGAATTGGTTCGTCCATCTCATTATGTATACGAGTAGTAGTTGGCTTTTCCAATGTCTGTCGTCGTTTTGAAGAATCAGGCATAAAATATAGACTTGAATATTGAGGCCATTGGTCTTCGCTTCCAAGGGAGTGAAAGTGATGTTGATAAACTTTGTAAATGTTTTTCAACTTATATACAGGATCAACAAAGTCATCATAATTTAAATTGCAAGAAGCGCATGCTACAATTGCGTGTGAGCAAGGAATTCGAATGACCTGAAATTGTCCACAATCACATGACCATTCGTTCAAGTTGACAGTGCATGCCATTACTCGTCGCCCAAGTCGTGTGTTTGCAATTTCTTGAACCTCAAACTCTCCAGTTTCTCGAACGTACATCCTCACATAATGTGAGTTGCAATGTGTTGATTTTCTTGTAGCATGACAGATACCTCTTCAGAGTACCTATAGTCTGCCTCTATCATGGCCATGATTTCCATGCCATTACTAACAAATGAATCATTTATTTTATTAAATGTTTCATTCACTAAGGCAGTAATAGGCAATGCTCGAGCTCCTTTCAACATAGAATTCATACATTCGGCAAGGTTGGTAGTCATATGACCATATCGTTTTTCTTCATCATATGCCTGAGTCCATTTATTCTTAGGAATCTGGTCCAACCAATCTGTTGCTAGTGGAAACTCAGATCGCATTAACATATTATTGTGTCAAATATTAAATTTTGTTAGCAATAACTGAATATTATTATAAAAATTTTAATTTAATTATAGGATAAAATAGGATAAAATATTTTTTAATATTGTATTAAAAAATAAGATAAAATATTTTTAAAATTGTATTGCATAATATAAAATATCTTTAAGATTGCATTGCATAATATGATAGAATATTTTTAGGATTGCATTCAAAAATTGGTTGAAATCATATGTTTAAATTAGTATAAATAGAAACATATTTTTGTGTTTATAATATGCATTTCATTCCAAATAATATTAGAGTTTTAGAGAGTTTATATTTGCATCATTCATAGAATTGTTATGAGATCATATAGAAGCGTTTGACAAGTCTGATTCTTAACTCTCCTTCAGGATTGAAAAGTACTTATTTATTATCATAGTGGAATTGTCCATTGGATTGATTATCCAATTTGGACGTCATGATTTTTTATCCAATTGGATTTTCCACGCTAAAACTGATTGTGTCTTCTTTATCTCTTATATTCTTATTATTGCTTTGAGTTTGATTTTAAAGTGTGAATTATTTTAGTAAGACTCACTAGACTTTGTCAGCTTGTTCATCAACCCACCATGTTTGCAATTTGTCTATATGTGATTTGCGGTTTATCTCTTTTTTGTATATTAGATTTGTATTATCTTCGAAGTACTTTTATTTATTATATAACTTTTTTTTATGTTCACCCCCTCTCAATAAAATTCTTAGCTCCACCACTGATTGCTTATTTAAATTTTCATTGGTATGGACATTAATATATATATATATATATATATATATATATATATATATATATTAACATAATAAGCCTACAGTATTTATCTAGATTCACAGTGCTCTATTTCTGTTAAACAATGTTTATATTAATCGAGACAAGTTTATTTCAGGTGAGACCAAAAGTAATAAGATAGATAGTTAAAATAATTTACTTACTTTGTATATACTATTAGAAAAGTTTGATATATACCGATGGAATCCAGGGACAGAACATTTTCCGTCTTTGACAGACGGAATCAGAAACGAATTTTAGCAAGCACAGAAGAAATGAAAATTTTGTTTTAGACACAGTTCTTAGAGACGGAATGGGCTACGTTTGTCCGCTTTTGATTGATCTTAACAGTATCAGAGACGGACCATTATAGATGACTGATTAAATTGTAAAAAAAAAAAGTAAAGCATATCGAGAGATTAAGGGATTTGTCTATAATTGTATATTTTTCTTATTTAAGTTATAGTATTCAGTATTAATTTACCATTCGAATCAATTAAATTAATTATTATATTTATTGAGAAGGAAAAAAAGTAAAGCATATCGAGAGAAAATAATAAATATTATAGATGACTGATTAAATTGTAAAAAAAAAAAAAAGAGTCAACCGTCAAAAAACCGTAATTTGTTGATATTTATCTTGATTACTAGTTTCTAAAAGTGTCGTAATTAATTTAGTCAATTATTTTTTCATAAAGTTACACTTTTCTTAAAGGTAAAAAAAAATCGAGTGAACAATCCAAAAAATTGATTTGATAATATGCATTTTGATAATTAATTTCTAAACGTGTAAAGATTTAGTCAATCAACCTTCAATACAATAACTCTATCTGATCTTAAAGGACTTGCATTTGCAAATCTTTTGTTTCCGGCCGGTTTGTAACAATAGCCCTATAAAATCTACCAAATCCCACATTCCCTCATATGTTCTGAATACCTTGATCCAAGATGATGAATAAATTTCTCATTCTTTTCTTTTCAGCTCTTCTTTCATCCACTTCCGATGCTTCCAATGTGAATGATTTCTGTGTAGCAGACCTTAAAGCTCAAGAGAGCCTTTCTGGTTATCCTTGCTTGCCACCTACAACATTGACAGAAGATAACTTTGTGTTCAATCTTCAACCTGCAAACACCTCATAGTACCCTACTATCAAAGCTGGAATTAGCACTGCATTTGTTAATGAATTCCCTGCCCTCAATGGTCTTGACATCTCTGCAGCGCATGTAGTTCTCGAAAAAGATGGGTTTTTTCCAATGCACTCTCATCCTGATGCCACTGAACTAATCATCTGGGTGGAAGGTGAAATCACTGCTGGATTCGTGACACGTATGAATTCGACGGCTTATGTGAAGACGCTGAAACCGGGAGATCTTATGGTTATTCCACCAGGACATTTGCATTTTGTAGCAAATTCTGGTAATGAGAAAGCCACTGGTTTTGCCGCTTTCAGTAGCTCAAACCCTACTATTCATTCATTCAATAATATATTTGCCAACAATATACCTTCTGACATACTTGCACAAGTTACCTTTCTTGATGTTGCCCAAGTCAAGAAGCTTAAGGCTCGTTTTCGTGGCAGCGTCTATGATTAATTGCTAGCTTATTAATTAATTATGTGTTGGCTCCATTGGTTTTTGTTTTCTTTTTTATAATCTGTGTTTGTTCCAATGATCATCAACAATAAAGTTATTTAATTTTGTGTTTCACTTTTTCATTTTTTGTCCAATCTCAAATCTTAATATACTTGTTGGCTCCCTGACTGCGAACGAAATAACTACAAGGAAAGAACAACGGATAGGTGAAGAAAGGAAGATCAAAAAGCATTCAAATTTTTCATAATAAAAGCGCACTTTATTTTAATTCTTAGCATTTGTTGATTTATTTTACTTGCATTTATATATTTTTTGATCAATGGGAAAAATAAAAAGAAGCAAGCTGAAGAAAAATAAACAAGCCTAGGCCACAAATTGCCTAGAACATCAGCAGCAAGCAGTGAGGCTAATGGCAGCGGACATTGGTTGCAAGTCTGAAAACTGAGCGAGGATTGGCCACCTTGCTTTGCTAACCAGTCAGCTATCTTGTTTCCTTCACAAAAAGTTTGACAGAATTGCATATTCCTTGGTTGTTGCTTAAAGGAACAAATATCTGTAATGATAGTTGCATATGGATGACATGAATGCACTCCAAGATTGATAAGCTCCAAAGTAACTTTTGAATGCGTTTCACATATAACAGGATGCGCCCCCACGGACCATGTGAGTTTAACGCCATGAACCAATGCAAAATGTTCTTCATGAAGGGATGTAGTAACCCCACATGATCCATAGAAACCTGTACCCATTCACTAGTTGTGTTCCTAAGTACTCATCCGGAGCCTGCTTTGCCCGGAATCCCAAGAGAAGAACTATCAATGTTCAACTTCAAGAAAATTGGTGGTGGCGGACTCCATGAGATATAGATAACTGAGTTGTCCCTATTGTCTCCACACCGTTGACACATAACAATGTCGAGTGTAGCAAAGACTTGAGAAAGAAGATGCCAATTTTGCCAATCTTCACTATTGAAGACGAAGGAATTGCGACACCTCCAAATGAACCAGCAAGTGATAGCAAACAATGAACCTTTCGGGCCAGTGCCATGATGTTGGAGCCAAGTTGTACTGGCTTGCTCCATAAAATTCACTTGTAGAGCATGATGAAGAAGATGCCAAACTTGTTGACCTTTTTGGCAATAGCAGAGAACGTGAAAGATGGCATCTTCTTGATCAGGACACCTACAACAAAATACATTAGTAGACAAATGTCTAAAGGTTAGAAAAGTATTTGTGGTAAGACTCTTATGGCTAGTGAGCCACAAGAATAATTTTATATTCTGAGGGATGTTGATGGACCACATCCAAGATTTGTTGCTTGCAGAGCCACCAAGGGATACATGGGCTTGAAAAGTGAGCCATTGGTAAGCAGTTTTAGCTGTGTAACAACCATTAGAGGAAGCATCCCAAATAATAGAGTCATTCATAGTAGGACACAGATAGAGTGACATGAACTCCTCCTTAACCTTTTGAGGTAACACTGTTGCCAACCAATCCCATTGTCACTCGCCATCCTGATAAAGGTCTTTTAGCTTTAAGTGCGCATCCTGATATTTGACATTGTAAATCATGGAATATATATGTCCCAACAAAGTCCACCTATCATACCAAACAAAAGTGTTTCCTCTCCCAACTTTGAATCTGAAACCAGGTTCAAGGATGTAAGCCGCCTTCATAATTGAGGCCCATGTGTAGGAGCAGCCCTTATACTCCTTTGTAAGGAAAACACTATCCTCCTTCAAGTACTTGTGTGTTAACATCTAAACCCAAGGCTTATGCTGATCATGCAATAGAGACCACACATGTTTCCCTAAGATTTCTCTAGCTTTACAGACTCGTCTTCTCTTTGCTTATTTTTCCTCTTCTCTATTTACTGGCCAAAAGTTTCTCTTTATTTCTTTCTTCTTCTGATCAATCCTATATATACACTATTTATTTTCTATTTTCTGAGAGAGTCTGACTATAAAGTTCTAGAAGAAATAGAATTGTTTATTCTTATATAAGCTTAAGATTATATGATTAAGATTGGGTCACATGATATATTGTTAATAGATTTGGCAGGCTAAATCTTTCTTTATCTTTTTCTACTATATTACCTAGATTTGTCTAACTATTCATAGTATCTAATATTTAATATTCTTTCAAGATATATTAAGATAAAACATGATAAGATTTAAATTGCACTCAAATATAACAAATATTTGATCCAACTAGATATATAATATTATATTATCACTATAATAATTATCTTAACAATAGTAATAATCTTTTAATTCAAAAAAATTCTTATACTAATAATACTAAAACTAATAACAATAATTATATTTAAATTTTAGGATGTTACATTTCACAATTCATAGCGAAGGATAGTAGCGAGGGATTTATAAGGAATCAACAAGGTATGTTGTGAGGGATTTGTGAAGGAATAATGAGGGATGATTTGTAAGGAATAGCAAGGGAATTGTCCACGTAGGTCCAAGTAATTAGTGAAGGGATTTGTGAGAAATTTGCCCGGGGTGGTGACAAAATTTGCGAGGGATTAGTGAGAAAACCATTCCCTCATTAACAGCAACTTATTTTTAAAGAGAGAAGAACTCCTCACTAAGCCCTCGCAAACATGAATTAGTGAGAGATTCTTCCTCGCTAATCTATAATTTTCTATCAGAGTCCCTAATAAAAAAAATGTCTTGCATCTCTAATAAAACAAAAAAAATTGGTCATTGTTATATTGTTTTAGTCCTTCAAATATATCTATTTTTTGTTTTTGTCCTTAAAATATGTAGATCATTTGTGATTAGTCTCTATCAAATGTTTTTCAAAGGAATTATTACAAAATGAAAAAAGTATTATAAGAAATAAAATGAAAAATATGTATATTTGAAGGACTAAAATAAAACAAAAAGGACCAAAATTATTTTTTGTTTTATTATAGACTCAATGCAGAAAATAATTTTATTAGGGAACCAAAACAAAATATATTAATTTAGGAAGGATCTAAAACACCTTAATTTTTTATATATAAAAGATACCTATTGTTGCACCCAAAAAAATTTTAATTTCCTAATTTTAATTTATTTCTGAGGATTATATAACTCTTTCAATTTAAAAATATAACCTAGTGACAAGAAATGAGATGTGTCTAGCAAGGAATTTTTCTTTTTCATCATCTACATCTCCCATAGAAAAAAAAATCTCCAAATTCAAGCTCTGAAATATGGATAAAAAAAACTCATACCCACATAAAACTACAAAGTAAAATCTACTGTAAATTTAAAATAGATAATTAAATGGATATTCTTTTATTAAAGGGACAAAATGGATAAGAACATGTGCATATCAATGGATATTCTCACCTTTGAATTATTTAAATATTTTAATTATATATAAAATAAATTATTCTGTTTTAATTTTTTTTATAAATATGTTTAAAAAATATTTATTTATTTTTACTTTTTATTTAAATTTTATATTTTAACAAAATATCTATAAATACATGTGA
>CM023959.1:7277252-7337897 GCA_013407115.1 Glycine latifolia
ATATATATATATATATATATATATATATATATATATATATATATATATATCCGTATAAGTACGAACTAATATGGAGGAACTATACCTATCTTGCCTCATTTTCATTCTCAGTCTCAATCTCAAATGCTCATGATCCTCGATCAACTAGAAAATTTGTCATCTTTAATTTTATATTATAAAATAAAATATTTATTTTTGACAATGAGACTTTTTTCTATTATTATTTATTTTTATTAATTATTTGATAATTAATATGTGTTTTATATTTTTTATTTTATCTAAATTTAGAAATACATGTACGATGCATTTGAAGTTTTTGTGTGTGTGTGTGTGGGTGGGTGTGGGGGAGGGGAGGATCCAAGTTAATTAGAAGGGTGGTAAGTGTCCAGCCTTAATATTTTAGGTTAAATTACAAAATTACCTTTATGTTTAAATTTTTCACAAAACTTAATTTAGCCTAACTTAGTCCTTGTGTGAGAAGGCCAGAAGAAGGGGGCACAACTGCAGTGCTGCCGAGTGCATCATCTTAATCACTCACAATTACTTCTCCGATGACCGGCATCATCGTGAGCAGGCCTCCGTTAGACCGTCACGGCTACGGTGTCCTCAAAGTTTGAAGTGTGTTTCGTGCATGGCGTGTTCTCCATTAACGGCGTGACGACGTCGACAAGAGATAGCAGACAGGTGGTCTCTATCCTTCTTGAGTGCTCACTCTTCATTAATTTCCTGGATCCGCTACTGTGTGTGTTAAAATTTATTTTATTTTTAATCCATCCATTACTTGTTTTATGGTCCTGGCCATGTTAATGTTGATCCCATGACATGCATTGCTTTGAGACTCCTTCTACCCTTTGCAAAATTAACTTCTTTTGTACGTTTATTTTTACAATTCAATCTGTCTCTTTTAAATATGAGAATAGTACATACTAATAAATATATTATCAACTATAAAAAAAAATCATCACAACATAATATGTAAAAATAAATAGGATATAATCAATTTAAAATTTCATGGGCAGTAAAATATATGGTTGTCTTAAACGGCCTTCTCTTAAATTTGTCTTAACCGATAATTAAGGCCTTCAACAAATTCTGGTCACTACAAAAATTCTTCTACTTCAAGAGATTTTTGGCTAGCCTCTGTCCCTTTCTTTTTTCTGGTTACTCTTGTGATTATTAAGCTCTTTATTTACTTTTTTTATAAAAAAAAAGTTCTTTATTGGTGGCTCTAATAACCAAAGTCAAAACTCTAAAAGTGTTTGTCATCATTCAAGGAAAGCATAATGAATGTTGTTGTGAATGTGACTAATAACGGTGAATAATAATAATTATATTTTTTTTATGTTCTTGCTGATAATTTTAAAATTATTACATCATTTATGATTTTGATTAATAATCATATACACGAAAATAACTTAATATTCTAAATTGATTAAAATCTCTTAAATTAAGGGATAATATGATTTTTTTGTTAAATAATTAATGATATATCTTTAATTTAGTGAATATCTTTTTAATTATTGATACTGTTACATGATTATTATTGATCGAAATTATGAATAATATAGTAATTATAAATCAGCTAATAATTTCTCTTCTTATTGACATACCTTTTACCTTCATGGAAAAGAAAATTTAATATGCCACGTAATGTAGTGTTAACCCTTCTTCAAAGCAAAGACACAAAATCTCTAGAAAAGTTCGATAGAATTTAATCTAAATATACAATACTATTTCGCTTCTGAGTAAGGAAAGTTAAAGATTCACTCCTAACAATTTTGACATTCCTTTTTTATTTTTCTAATACCAGTGTTCACCAAAGAGAAAAAAGCTAACCCAAAAGAACTGTATGTTGCTTGTAGCTGAAACAATGGATTGGGGTAACCGCAAAAGCGTAACGTTACTTCTTCAAGCAACCAACCTAAAGGCTACAATTACCACTTCCTAACAAAGAAAATGTGGAGCTGTTGTGAGTGACACAAAGCAAAAGGAGGAGAACTTAAAGCACACTGCAGAGAGAGCTTCAATGGAGAAAGAGGTCGTGGAAAGCCTTTGGAATGGTAACACAGAAATGCAGATTCAAGCAGCTGTGGAACTCAGGAAACTCAGCAGAAAGCAGAGGCACAACTTAGTGGAAAGTGGAGTTATGGTACCTCTAATTTCCATGCTTCATTATGAAAACTATGAAGCCATTGAAGCTGCTCTTTGTGCTCTACTTAGCCTTGCCTTTGGAAGTGAAAGGTTAGTTCATTCACGTCATATATATATTTTGTCATATATATATTTTATCTGTAAGAATTGAACATAATACTAAGAGATTTACAATACTCACACACCTTACTCAACTAATTGAGCTAAACCCTCTTGGTTAATTCACCCCAATATGACACCAAATGTAAAGTCCTGAACATTCATTTCTCTTCACTTCAGTTTTGTTAGATTGTTATTCATTTGGTATATTATGTCTATATCCAAGAACTTCATTAAGAGGAGCTTAGAGAATACAACAATTTGATTATCAAAATTTACTTTTTTTAAAATAGTACGTCGCCCATTGAAACATTGTTTTTGAGTAAGAAAAAGTGTTAATAATATAATACACTTTTTTCTAATACATCCTCTGTTAAGAGTTAAAATTTATTAAAAATTACAAAATCTTGAATGAGATTCGCAAATTAAGATGTGAGACCTGTAAAACTTTTATTTTTAATAAATTTTAACCAATTAAAAATATAATTAAAAGCATGTGTTAGAAGATATGCTGCTAGCATTTCTGGTAGTGTAAATTTATGAAGTTTGAATATTTTTTAAGCCCTCGCGATTGTTTTTTTTGTTAATGGAACGAAGGGATATGTCCAATATATGCTTGCCATTTGTTAATTGTACATTCTACCATAATGATACTTTACCATAAAGTAATGTACAAAAACACAAGGGAGAATATAAATCCCTTCAACTTCACATATTCCCAAAGAAAGTTTCCTTCACAGGTTGCTGAAATCTCACACAAAAACTTTTCCACATAATATTTCACAGAAACAAGTCAAGGATCATCAAGTCAGGAGCATTGCCAGTGTTGCTGAGTCTCTTCCATTGCCAAAGCCAGACAGTGGTGGAATTGACAATAGCCACATTGCTAACCATCTCCTCTTGCAACTCAAACAAGGTAGCAATTGCTTCCTCTGGGGCCATCCAACTCTTAGCTCAATTTCTCAACAGCACAAGTAGTAGCACTCAGTTCCTACTTGACACACTAGCCACTCTCCACAACCTCTCAACATGCCAAGAGATTATTACACCTTTTTTTGTCTCTTCTGGGGTCATACTTTCCTTGCTTGAACTTATCCACACATCAGAAAAATCATCCACATTGGTTGAGAAAGCAATTGGGTTGCTAGAACACATTGTGACTTCATCAAAGAGTGCACTTTGTGAGGCTGCTAGTATTGGGGGAGCAGTTAGGACCTTAGTAGAGACTATTGAAGATGGGTCATTTCAAAGCAAAGAGCATGCTGTGGGGACACTCCTCCTTTTTTGCCAAAGCTCAAGAGAAAAATTTAGAGGAATGATATTGAGAGAGGGAGTGATGCCAGGGTTGCTTCAGTTAAGTGTGGATGGAACTTGGAGAGCCAAAAATTTGGCCAAGAAGTTGTTGCTGCTTCTGAGGGATTGCTCCAATTATTGTTCAACTAGTAATAAACAAATTAATTATGACGTTGTAGAACGGATCATGGAAGAAATTGATGATGCCGAAGGAGAGGAATTGGCTGAGACTACTTTGAGATTGGTAGAGGAAATGGTTGCAAAACTTAGTACATAATCTTTCATGATGACAACAAGACCATAGGTTTAAGCTCCCATGTAACACACCACTTTTTTCTCTAACATTTTTATATCAATTATCTGACTATTTTGTTTAGGACTTCACTACAAAGAAATATCAGTCATTTGGGCTAGCTAGTACTGTAGAATTGACAACATTCTCTGTACATAAGATTGGTTAGAGATCTTGTATGAAGTTTAAGTTTAATGTTGGTGAAATTAGTTTGTTTTTTTTTTTAACTATAGGAATTGAATACATTATCCAATAATTTATATTATTCGCATCTTGTTCAACCAACTCCCTTGATCGGTGATGTTAGTTAATGATTACTATGCTCCACCTTTACAATTATTGATGCTACATTGAAAGACTGACCCGATAAGAGTGAAAAATGACCAAAAATTTGCCAGCGAATACTTGGCGTGGTGTTTTTTGTTTTTCTAAGTAAGCCACACATTACTTTTCACATCACTTGTCGCTTGCCAAAACCGAATGGCAATATATTGGATCATATAAAGCATAACAGATCTGAACTGCCTTTTTACTTAATACAATTTTGCTGGTGAGGAGAAAAAAGCACACTAAACTTTTTGTAATTTATGGACCCTATAACAATATGAAGCCCTTATATAATAAATTAAACATGCTATTTTTATCTTTTCTATAAGACCATATCTTATTATTTAAGAATGAGAACGAATTCAAATCCAAGAATAATAACGCGTCACATGTGTGCCTAGATATTAGAGAGAAAATCCAGCAAAATATTTGCAAATGGACAAATGTATATATTTTAATACCAAATTTCTTATAATAGTTTTTTATTATTTTATAAAAAAATATTAAATAAAAAAATGTTTAATACCTTAAAAATATAAAATACATGTAATAAAACAAACAAAAAAATGTAAGCCAATTGAGAATTATTCTTTTTAATTACTTCATTCTAGTAAATTAATAGTCTAATACATCAATTCACACTCTATTTACTAGTTGGGTAAAGTGAACTCAACTCAAGATTTCTCATTGGTCCTTTTCTTTATGTCCCTTATTACCCATTCCACTTTCCCTTCCTTTGTTCTCTAATGATAAAAAACCCCTTTTAAAGATCAAAATTCAGCACTAATTATAAAATTTCATAGATGAAAATTTCAACATAATTTAAGAGAAGAAAAGAAAAAAGCAGATTGAGATAAGAAACGACAAGAACAACAGCACAATTCATTAATAAGTTGAGAAGGGTTTGTCAAAAAAATAAGAATCTAAGATTCTACACAATAACCAAAGAGAAACTAATTCTTTCTCAATTAGTACAAGCTAATCTTCGATCAATTTATCAAAAGTTTCTTACAAAATGTTTAAGAGTCCTATTTATACCTCTAGTTGACAAGGCTCATTTGACACATGAGTTCAACAAGCTAACTACTACTAACTAACGAAACTAACTAACAAAAAATACACAAACTGAATAAACTTTGTTGTGCTTGAACTTTAAGTTCAAACTGAAAAAAAAAAAAAATTTATGCAATTGCTACACCCAGTAAGTAGAGTATTCCATTTTCAGTATTGATGCATTGATATCCTTGAAAGTATGTCATGTGTTAAGTCTTATAGCTCTTATATATCAATCGAGGTGCTCAAAACTGCTTCTGGCTTGTTATTTTAAACATTTTGTCTCTTTTTGAACCAATTAATGAATGACATCTCAATGCATTAAAAACTTTGATCATCCTAGGTCGATGTTTGTGGTAGGACAACGCACTTTGTACGACAAAACTTATTGTAGGCCGAAATCTTAGACTTATTGGTTTTCTGATACATCGATTTCCTTTCTGTAGACTTAAGTCAAAGTGTTTGCACGTAAAACATCACTTATTCATTTTTTTACTTATTAATTTGCTGTCGTTAAAATCAATAGTTCGGTCATTTTAAATATTATTTTTATTCTTTTAAATATTATCAATATTCATGTCATAAGTAGAAATCATACGACTCATAAGTCACTATCCTAGATGGTAAATTTTTGAAAATATTATTTGTTAGTTGTAAAGAAGATTTCCTTTGAGGACGAGTCCTGACACAACGATAAAGTTGTGTCTTGATGACCTATTGGTCATGGGTTCGAATCTGAAAACAGTCTTTTTGCATATGTAAGGGTAAGGTTGCGTACAATATTCCTCCCCCTTATCTGCGCATAGCGTGGAGCCTCCGGGCAATGAGGTTACGTGGTTTTATAGAAGATTTCCTTTAAATTATGTATGCGAGTGTCAAGGCTTTTTAATATTTAAAAATTAACTATATTCATTCCCAGGAAAGCTTGCCATCCTTATAAAAGTATATTTATTTCTAAATCATATGGGTAAATGTCTATTGCTATCTAAATCATAGAGCAAATATATGCAATGCGTGATACCTTTTTCTTTTTTGACATTGCACAAATTTCTCACAATTCAAATAAATAAATAAATAAATCATTAATAAAAAGGGAGATATGTTGACAAAAATGGTGCACTATGTTATGTTGCTGTATAATTTGTGAGGACTATCACTAAACCTCAAGAAATCTATCCCCTTTGAATTGATCTAAATGAGAGTCTCAACAAATGTGCACTAATTAAACAACATGTATAACGGGACATATCTAGTGAAACAATGAGAATTGTGAATTTGGACAATAGAATTATGTGTGAATAGTTAAAATTAAAAGTTTGTGATTATTAGAAAATATGTATTTCATATAATGACTATAAGCTCTCACTTTATAGACTCCAATATATAATTACTTTCAAAATCTAAACTAATGAGTGAGTATATCCATGCAATCAGTACATGTCTCCACGAAATGGGGATAATATAATTCGTTCTTTTTCAATTTAGTTTTTATTATTGAATAAAATTCATGAAAATAATGATTTTTTCTATGTTAAAGAATAAAAAATAAAACATTTTGTTAGGAAAATATAATTCTTTAGTCCAAAAAACTATATTGTTTAGTGCAAAACAGAAATTGATAGACGAAACCATTAATTTTTTAAAGATTTAGTATTTTTCACTCCTTAACTATGCATAACAAAGAAAAGTCGTATACATAACATTAAAATAATTACAAAATAATAGTAGCTTGGGCTTCCATCTAAACAAACTCTGAATTAGTAGAATATAATAAGAATATACTTACGATTCCTGTCAATCGATCTTGGAGAGTCATATAATAAAAATCATTAAATTTTATAATAATTATTTTTAAAAGTGATATTTATAATTTTATATAATTAGTTTCACAAAATTCTTTACATGACTATGTATTAAAATTAAATACTTGATATAATACCAGTAACGTAAGTAAAAAGAAACACAACATAATTGAACATTCAGCAGCATAATCATAATTCAGTAAGCTTCAAAAAAGATGATAAAGTTTTCATCACTACATCTGTTGCTAGACTTTAACTATCCTTCTATGCAACATGCGGAAGTGTCTATGTATGACTTGGTAATAGTAGTTTTCATGATTGTTTCTTGAATTTATTGAACCTCGACAAAAAAAAAATATTGGGGTAATAAACTCCCAAGCAACCTAAAAAACATTTTTTAGAGAGTAACCTACGCTGCCCTTCTGTAAAGTTTGTAAGCCACGACAACAACTGTGGTAATAGTAGTTTTCGTGATTGTTTCTTGAATTTATTGAACCTCAACAAAAAAAAATATATATATTTGGGTAATAAACTCCCAAGCAACCTTAAAAACATGTTTTAGAGAGTAACCTACGCTGCCCTTCTGTAAAGTTTGTAAGCCACAACAACAACTGCTACAGCTCCAAGCACACCAACAGCTGTGCGAATATCACGCTGCCGCAATTGAGGCCAATTCGAACAGATTTTGCTCCCCTTATGCGTTTCAGGTGTTTCTTCAATCTCCTTGTTTTGCTCAAGACTTGCACTTCTGCAACAAGTAACTCCATTAACACCCTGGCAACAACCACCCACGTTTTCTTTGCTGCTCAGATTGTCACTTTCAACGTGATTGTTGTTCTTGACCTTGCCAGTATCCTCCCCATTAGCAACTTTCTGGTCATCTGCTTCCTTGTCTTCTGCAACAGATAGCCCCATTTGGCCCCTGTAACATTTTGATAAAGTTTACCTAATATCCCTCCATTGTAACGGAAGAGAATGTTAATCGTTAATACAGAATTTCCAGAGTTGATGTTGATCTTGGAGGATTGTTAATCCTAACACAAATTCCAGTTTTACTCTCAATCATACTCCTAGGGAAGTAAACAAACTGGCCCGTGTTTTAGCTTACTGGTAAGTGGTGGTTTTTGGATGTACCTCGTGAGGTTTATATAGCATCAATTTATCGTTGAATGTTTATTGACATGTCCTACTTTAAGAAGAAAAAAAATTACATGCAATGATCACATGAAGCAACTGAACAGTATCAAAGATGATATATTGCTTAATAAAACAACCAAACATTTTTCTCCTTTGATTACTTTGAATTGTAAAGCAAGGGCAGATAACAAAGGAAACGAATTCCATCAGACAGAACCATTGCAAAAGGAAGCGAAACATAAGGCAACATTATGATAGATGGATGAGAATGAAGGCACATGACAAATGAAAGAATGAACCTGCATTATTCTGATATAGATGCCTATATAGCCTTAATAGCAGGGCCGAAATGTAATTCAGCTGCATATACCATAGTTCATGAGAAGATATCCATCTGCGGCTCTCATTATATTAAAAAATATACTCGAGAAGATGTCAATTTACTTGAAGACAAGGATAACAAAGATGTCAATTGTAGGCTTGTATTAATATATATATATATATATAAAGCTTGAGAACTAATCATGCATAATTCTTGAACCTTTTTCGAATGTTAGCCATAACTTTTTCTTAGGGGACGTTTGTTCCACGGATAACTTTTTTAGTTTTAGAAATATTATTCCTAGGAATAAAACATGAAAATGTTATCCCGGGTATTTAATAAAAAATGTGTTTGGTTAACTATAAAATTAGTTGGGAATATTTTTTATATTCCCAGGAATAATTAAGACATGTTTGGTTAATTATTTTTTCCTAGGAATATATATTATAATTACTAAAATATCCTTATTATGTTAATGTTATTTTCTTTTCATAAAACAAACAACTTTATTATAAGACCAACAAATGACAACCAAATTGTACTCAAAATGTTGTATATCGGACGTTCTTATGACAAAACCCCTCTCACTACACCTTTAACTATTCATTAGAGTATGGCCCAAATATAAATATACCTATCCACACCAAATTAGACATGCAAGGAACAATTGATCATCACCTCATCACATGGTTAGTGATACAGCCAAAACCAACGAAGTGTTGTTACCCAGCCAAGAAGTCTACCACCACAACACGTCATTACAATAATTAATGGAATTTCACTCAAACCCAACACATAACAAAGAAGTAAACACTAACTCAATAAGTAGCAATATATGGTTATGGTATATCTTAGCTGCAACTGCAAGCATGACCATTTTATACGCTGCCAAAAATAAAATGCACGAAAATTGGCTGAAATAAAAATTGGCACATGAACAAAAACTTTGAGAATGACAAAAATTAGAGAACATTCGTGAAGGGATCATTAAGAGGGGGGTATGATAATGAGTAGGAAGAGGGTACATGTGCATTTTTAATCACAACAGGGATTTTTGTCCCATGGGAATAAATATTCCCTACCCCCTCCACCGGGATTAAATATTGGCTGGAGGTGGGATTATTGTTTACCCAGGTAAAAAATATACCCATGATTATGATAGGAGTAATAGGTGGGGGAAAATATATACTAGGAGTTGTAATTAGCTTTATGACTGTTATTGTAATCAGTATAACTAACTGATAGTTAGTTATAACAGATTAGGGGAAGCTTTAAATAGAGGGAACTAACTGAAAATGGTACCAGTTGAGTAATTGGAGGATAGTGACCTCGAAATCACTTGTAACTACAGGAGAACCTTTCTCCTTTACTGCAATAAACTCTTTTCTCCATTTTCGGCCTGGTCCAGTGTCTATCAGATTATTTTATTATTTCATAACAAACGCAGGATTATTTTTCCCCTCCTGTATTCCCGAGACAAAAAAATCTACCCGTGAAACAAACCCCCTGAGAGTAACATGCTGATATTATTTGCAGTAAACAAGAGGAAAGGTCCCAATTGGTTCCATCAGCACAACACTAAAAATCATGGCATTACAAGATAACACTTTCTCTGTACTCCATTCAGTAACAGATGTGTGTGACAACAATAAACAGCAGATGCCAATACAACCATAAGAATGAATTGATAGACAGATATCCATAACATGCAGGGGCATATGATTGTTGTATTTCATGTTACGAAAAAGAAAATCCATGATGCAATAATTTCACATTGAAAAAATGGTCACAATCAAACTAGAGATGCATGAGCTCAAGTATTTTAGCAATAGAACTTGTTTATACAAGGATAATGAACAGATGAGAGGAGAAACAAATATGTACACCTAGTCAATCTGATAATCATCCAAAGGCAACAGCAAAAATAGGTAATAAGTGAGAGGCAGTCTGATAGGATCTGACAATCAACAATAGGAAGGCCTTTCCAAGTTTATACCCGGAGACCCATAACTTTTAAGCCCAACATGCCTGTTGGCAGAAATTAGAAGTTAAGGGGAAGGTGGTTATAAAGAGAGAAAGTAGTTACAGAGAGAGAAAGGGGAATCTGTTAAATAGGAGAGAATGAGAATAATGTAAGTGTGGAATATTTGATTTAGAATGGGACTTGAGATAGAGGTCTCTATAACTTGGGGCTTAGGCCATACTTGTATTCCTTTCATTCACATTATTAATATCTATTGGGAAAAACCCAAGTTCCACATTGGTTAGAGATAAGGCCAATATAGAGTATATAAGTGGGGGACAACCCTCACCCTTTGAGTTAGCTTTTGGGATAGGCTCAAACCCACATTCTAAGATAGTATCAGAGTCTATCCTAGATACATTAAATGAGCCACCCACCATGCATCCACGTACCAAGCCCAAAAGTGTTGGGCATGAGAGGGTGTATTGGGAAAAACCCAAGTCCCATACTGGCAAGAGATAAGACCAATATAGAGTATATTAGTGAGGGGCAACTCTCACCTTTTGAACTAGCTTTTGGAGTTGAGTTAGGTCTAAACCCATATTCTAAGAATATCAATAGAAAAATCTCATCAAAGTCTCTAACTAACTACCTAGACACTCCTCAAATCAATTGTTTATGCATGTACACGTGTGTGTAACAAAACAGTGATTCTTTTGATTGATCTACAACATAGTTCAGCAGCTAACAGTAGAATACTTTTAAAATTTTAAAAAACACAATATAAATGTTTACTGTTGTCATAAGAAACAATATATCCTTCAAATTAACATTTGATTAAAAGATACAACATTCATAACCACAAAAATACCAACCTCAAAAGTCGTTGGATGACCTCTCCCTTTGCAATATGTTGGTCCAATAAATCAGGAACATCATTAGGAGTAACATAGCCATACCTGTAAATAATTATTATGTGTTACAATTAACTCGGTACTTAAATCTTTCAAAATGAGAGGATTCAACTTTGCCAAACAGATATCTTACCAGTGACCCATAATTTTTCCACCTGCTCCTGGGCTGTATATGATTACATTCCCAGCATACTTATGCCCACCAATATGAGAACAAGCAGTAACAGATATCTGATACTTCAAACCTCGAAGCTCAATTTCCTCATTCAGCTTCTTGATGAGAACTGGCCCACAAACACCACATCTCACGTCACGACTTCCATGAGCACATACATAAACATGTGAACCACTAAACACCTCCGGGACTCCAGCAGTCCATGGTATACCATTCACCAAAACATCTTCAAAAAAGCCATCAACATTTGATTCCTCCAAACCCCTTCAAATTAAACAACAAAAGAAAAGGGCCTCAAAAACAACAGAAAAATCTAAATACATAAAATAAAATCCAGAAAACCGTCATTCATCAATAAAGACCAAATTTATTATCTCATCACTTCAACTAACTACCAGTTCAAGCAAGTACAGAATTTCCACCTATGCACAAAGGAATGGCATCACAAAGAAAATGGGGAGAAACCCCCCTGCAGAGATACACCATTGCAAATCCCATTAAGTTGCATAAAACCTTAACACTCCCTTATGCTAGCAAAGGAAATCATTAGCACATGGTGAAACTACATTAGGTTGCACCCTGTAGCAAAAATATTTTCCTACACTTGTTATTAAAGCTACAGAACACTAATTATAATAATATTGTAGTTGTCAGTTCCAAATAGCAGTGCAGAGCGCCAGACACTGAAATGGTAGTGGGATGGCCAGTGGTCCCTATTCTTACCAATTAGAGATAAAAATAAATAAGTATAAAATTTAGAAGAGAGAACAAAACCTTGAGATAAAAGACCTGTTTTAGTGGGATTAAAACACAGAACATTGAACAAAGAAGGGATAGAACAGAACAAGGCAGCAAAGGTCACAATTGGCCAGAAACAGTGACAAGTTTGCTAGAAAATGGCCACAGAGGTCAGGGATGGCCAGAAACTATGGAGAATAGAGGCTGCAGAGGTTCGGGATGGCCAAAAACTATCACAACTGGCCAGAAAACCCTGGTAAATGATGCTGGAGAAGGTTGGGTATTCATCACAAAGGAGAACAGTGGGTGCTACTCCATAAACAGAATGCATCAAGTGACTGAAAAAGTAAAAATATGGTTTCAATTGTGATTCAAAGGTGGCAAAATCTAGAATTGCCCCCCCAAAACAGCCCTAAAGGACACTGTTTCATCATTTCATAGTTAAAATAGGTTTTCTACTACCCACTCCAATAGAACCTGATCCAACCATGATTTTCCACGATTTTACCCACAATTGCAGCCATGGTAGTTTTTAGTTGATACTTCAAACTGCAACACTACTCAATTTTTGTAACAAGCTCCTAGCGCTCAGCAATTCCTCAATAGCACTAGTAGTTGGCACTTAGCACTATTGACAACTACGAATAATATTAAACGTTTTGAACCTTTTGCACACTGAAACATGTTGACCTAGCTCCACCACTGCATTTGACTTAATCACAAACACTAAAATCCACACAGTTCTAACGTTCCACATTCAATTCACAAAGTTTCTAAATTCAGAAAATCTTCCTTGCGTTGCATGCTACAAAAGAGACGGACAACTTAACTCTCACGAGCTTAAAGTTCAGCTAAATTCAACTTAAGCTTTACGTAACACACGAAACTAAACCCTATAACCCACACAAAAATTCAAATTTCAGATTCAGTTCAATATATAATAACCGAACCCTAATAACAGATTCTCCAATTCACCTGTATTTGATCATGTCGGGGAAAATCAACACGTCACCGTCGGCGAAGCCAGCCTCCTCACGCGCCTCGCACACCGTGATTTTCGTCTGCAAAATCAAACACCGAAGTCAACCTCAGATCGTAGCGAAAAATGGCAACCAAACATAGAAACCTTTTTCTACTCTATTCTATTCTTTTCATTCATGGGAAAAAAAAAAACAAAGGAAGGAAGGAAGGAACCTTGAGGGGCAAGTCGTTCTTGCGGGCTTTGAAGGCGGCGGCGACGCGCTTGGGGAAGGGATCGGCGTCGGAGGCCTCGATGCGTGCCGACCAGGACACGTGGTTCTTGTAGCAGAGGAACACGTGGCGGTCGTAGGCGTCGACGGTGCCGCCGAGGTTTTCCGAGTACATCTCCGCCCGAGTGAAGCCGTTGACGGCGTCGTCGGTAGCGGCGGCGGAGGCCATGGAGAAAGAAAACCAGAAAAAATGGAAATGGAAAGTGAAGAGTAGAGAGGGAAAGGGATTCACACTTAACACACCTTTTGGCTGTGATTCGTCAGATATTATGGGAGATGAGAGGGTGCACACTGCACCAATGGTTTAGACTTTCGTGATATTCAACTTCACATGTTCTGTTTCTTATTATATTAATTATTAATCTCTCAAAAAAGTAGTTGACTTAACTTAACGTTTAAAAAATTATTACTTTTATATTATTATTATTATATTAGTTCTAAGGAAGAAAAGCTTTCTAAAGTAACATAATTTATTTATGAAGCCTTTTTTTTATTAAGATACTTGTATTCTTTTATTTTAATATATCTTATATGGAACATTATTTTTCTAATTTAAAAGACTGTGTTATAACTAGAATTTTCTTGATTTATTATAAGAAACTTATTTAGTAATTAATATCATATTCCACTAATTAAAAAGTATAATAAATATTGTTTTATAACTTATATTGGGTTATGTAGATTAAATTAAACTTTTAAAGTGTTCATACTGTCAATATTTTATGAAATTTAAAATATTATTGTGATAAGGTAATAATTATTATATTAACTGTCTTATAACAATAATTTATAATTTTATTTATTTTTAATAGCTTAAATTAGATAATAGAGTTTTGAGATAAAGTGTCCGACACTATAACTATTTTACTACATTAAGAAAATGATACTTTAAATTAATAATTAATATAAATTTTCTTAAATATTTCAAAATTATTACCTTTGCATTCTTTTTTCTTCTTCTTTTTTCCACTAATCATTCTATTTTTATTGTATCCTAAGCTATGTTTTACTCATTGTCTCACTAAACTTACACAGTACACTTCCACTTTTAATTCTTAGAGCATCTCCAATGCAAGGAACTCAATTGGGTTCCTTAAGTAATATTTGGTGGCCCTCGCAGTACCTTTTGTGGTCCCCACAATACCATGTCACTCCTAAGGAACTCACCTAATATTTTGCTCAAATGCAAGAAATCACAAGGAACTCAAAAAAATTCACATATTTATATTTTTTAATAAAACTTAAAATTTTTTCAATTTTAATAAATATAAATTAAAATACATAAAACAAAATGCATAACAATATAAAACTAAATTTTACATAATAATAAATAATTAAACACAATAACATCGAAATAAATAAAAAACTTAGACCTCGGAAAAAAATTAGACTGTAAATAGCAACTACCTAAATTAAAACTCAAAAGTCCATTTCGAAAATGTAATATTAAACTGCAGAAAGAAGAAAACGGGGTACAGAAAGCAAATGAAGCCCAAATTAAACACCATTTTTAAAAACAAAATCAGGACGCTCTGTCCCTTCCTCTTCTTCAATTTTCCAGACCCTTCCTTCTCATTCTCCACTTTCCTCTTTCTCTTCCACATTAACTTTCTTCACTTCTTTCTCTCTTCTTTCTCTCTTCTTTCTCCCACCGCACTGTGCATCGTCTTCCTCGTGTTGGCCTCCTCCTTCGTGTGCCGTCGTCTTCCTCGCACGGCCTCCTTCTTCGTCGACATTCCTCCTGTCGGCCTCCTCCTTCGCGGGCGCCGACCTCCTCGCGCGACCACTTCCTCGTGTCGACTCCACCTCGCGCCACCACCATGTCGGCCTTCCCTGTTAGAAGCTCCATCAGCACCACCCCATACGCGCGACCTCTTCTGCCGTCTCCGTCGTCTCTGCTGTGTCGGTTTCTTCCTCCATGCGCACGACCTCTGGTTTGGTATTTTCCCTCTCTTTTTTATAGGTAGTTGATGAGGAGAATAATATTTTATTCGTAAGTTTCAATTCCTTATATAAGGAACGCACTCCATTTTTCACGAAATCGTTCCGCCATGTCACTATGCTCCAACGCACAAGAACTCTCAAGAAACGGGTTCTTAAACTAAGAAACCCAGTAAGCATCTCCCATTGGAGATGCTCTTACTCTCCTTGCGGTCACACTCACACCACCTATCCAACAACCAAGCAATTTTCTTTCATTTGATGGCATTACACACAACAAATGCATACCCTCGTTCCAATGTTAGTCCTCTGAATCACAAAACCCACACGGCCTCTCTCCCAAAGCCAACACACCCCACTTCACTTTCCTCTTCCCTCAACGTCTCGCACCCTTCATCTCCCTCATCATTAACCACGTTTTCCTCAATCAGCAGTTATGCACTAACAAGAAGTGCTTTGAATTAGCAGCTTAAATTTGAATGAGTTAAAAATCAAATATGTAGACCAAGGTTATAGCATAAACTAATCTTATCCTAATATCAAAATAACAAACTAATCATATCTCTATACGAGTGCAAAAGGGTTAGCTAATTTAAATACAAAGTAACAAATCAATATCTAAATAACATATATTTCTATAACAAACTAATATTATACTAATACTCCCCCTCAAGTTGGAGCATGGAGGGAGGAGATGTCCAACTTAATGACTAGAAAATCGAATTGTTTGGAGTCGAGAACCTTTGTCATAATATCAGCAGGATGGAAATTTGTCTAAATATGTTGTGTGGAGATAATCTTATTTAGAACATGCTCACAAACAAAATAACAAATCAATTCGATGTGCTTTGTATGCTCATGAAAAAAGGGATCGGAAGCAATATGGATGACTGACTTGATATCGTAGAAGAGTTGCATGGGTACTTTGTGAGAGTGACCAGGAGAGCTAAGGAGCGATGCACGTTGATCAAAGCCAACAAATGCAAACTTAACCATTAAGCATAAGTCATAACACAAGGCTTAACCTCTCAAAGAAGCAAACACGCTAAACCACCATAAGACAGAAGCAAAAAAAAAAAGGCTTAACCACCTGAAAGACAAAAGCAAAATGGTTTAACCACCTAAAAAGGAAAAAAAAAGACTTAAAATGGTTTTATTAACCACTTAAAAAGGCAGAAGAAAAGTGGCTTAACCACCTAAAAAAGCAAAAGAATAAAAAATGACTTAACCACCTGAAAGGCAGAAGAACTGATGGCGTTGATAGATGCAGATGATGAGCACAAGATGTACACCCTTCATGTTTAACACCTATTATAATTGTCTTCTTCCTCTTTAGGTCCCGTAAGTTTTTCAACTAAGGGTGCAGAGGAGACAACCAAGGACATAATGTGTTGAAGAACTTCAAGAGTAAAATCTGCTGTAGTGATAGATCTCAAAGATGATTCAGTAGAGGATGGATTGGCATGTGCGTTGGTAGTGTGAGTAGCGTGAGCAGAAGGTGGTTGCGGGCGAACATTAGATGAACTTCCACGTCCGTGGCCACGTCCAGTATTAGTATGTTCTGGATAGCCAATCAGCTGATAACACTTCGACACATCATGATAGGGTTTGCTACAATAAGTGCATGTAACCCTAGGTTTGGAAGAATCACCTTGATCCTTGGAAGCAGCATCCGAAATTGCATAACCCAACGCGTCAATAGGAGCATCATGAGAACGAACAATGGCTTTGTGTGTCTCTTCTTGAGTAACCATAAAGAAAATACAGTTGATGGTGGGCAAAGGAATCATGTTGAGAATCTGAGTAATGAAATTACCGTACATGGTGTGATCAAGCCCCATGAGAAATTGGTAGGCACAATCCTTTTCAGCCTCAAGATTAGTGGATTTGGTAAAAACATAAGTGTCTCCAATAGTGCAAGCATCGAGTGAGCGGTTGGACTCAAGTTCATCCCATCTTGAATGAATCTTGGTATAATAGTTCATAATGGAAGTACCATTTTGTTTCATAGTAGAAAGAGTGGCCTTGAGATGAAATTTACGAGGGATGTTGGTCACAGCAAAGCGTTCTCGAAGATCATCCCAAAGACCTTTGACTATTTCAAAACATTTGATGAAAGGTTGCAACTGCAGATCAATAGTGTTATGAATCCAGTTGTTGATCATGGAATTACAGAGAATCCAAGCATAAGCCTAGTCAGAAGTATTATCGTCAGGAATTACAACGGACTCATCGATGAAACCAAGTTTATTTTTGGTTTTAAGAGCATTCTTCATAAGCTTTGTCCATTTATCAGAATTGGATTGACCACAAAGGAGTACCATAGTGAGGGTAACTCTAGAGTTATTTGAAGGATGGAGATAAAAAGGTGATTTAGAATCAAAAACTTTGCAGGTTCTTGGTGCAGAAGATATGGTGGAAGAAGAAAGAGAAAAAAAAAAAAGACTTGTGGGTCATCAAGCTCTTGATACCACAACAAAAAATGATTTGAATTAGTAGCTTAAATTCACTTAATGAGTTAAAGGTCGAATATATAGACCAAGATTATGTCAGACACTAATTATCTTAATATCAAAATAACAAACTAATATTATCTTAATATCAAAATAATAAACTGATCTTATCCCTCTATAAGTGCAAAGAAATTAGCTAATTTAAATACTTGTTGCTCCTACGTCACCTCTCTTGAATCTCATTTCAGACACCTACATGCATGCAAGTTTTCCCTTTCTCTTTCTCTAGACTGAGATTTCCTTGTTTCATTAAAATGTCGTTGTTCGCTATCGAAGCTTGGAATTGCATAAGAGTGGCTTTCTCACGGTCTAGTAACCAAAAGGGGTCATATGCGTTGATCGGACCCCTGAGTGAAAACTTACGTTGCTCGCAAGTTTGGAGAGCAAAACACACAAGGAACTCGAAGGGACTTCGTATAGCAGTCAGTGGACCCCTCACCAGAGATAAGGGGTGTGAGGTAACCTACTCTATATAGGTAATTAGAGTGATCAGAATCACCTTGCTTCCGACAACTTATAGCTCCTATCACTTGATTGTGTATTGTGCTTGTTTATGTGTTATGATATGATTGATTCTGTGAATTGAGATGCGACTACGTTTTGTTGTTATCCGTGTGTTAGGGTTGCCTTGGGGGATTTAAAATAGATCCTCGGATGGCTACGTAGCTATGTGAATTGAACTTAATTGACCTTGGTCTATTTACTTCTTCTACCATTTATAAGAATAATTACATTAAGACATATTAAACGCAGACTTGGACAATGACATGTTGTGCACAGGTTGGACGATGAATTTTGTTTTATATACTTATCATGAGTTTTTAACTTAGCGTGTGTGAGTTTTATTTTGGTTTCACAAATGTGTGCCTGAATGTATTTGTATTGCCTCTAAGTCATACATGCGAGTGTGCTATGGACATTGATTAAGAATTGATCCAAATATGGTGATGAATAAATCCATTCTGCCTAGGTGTTGTATTAAGGAATAAATTTTGAATGACAATTTTTTTTGCTTTCAATTTCCTTTGGTAGAGCCGTAGATTCATGTGTCTTCTTCGCAATGCCGCTGATCCCACCTTATTTCAAATTTTGTATATTTATTAATTATTTTTACATTATAACCTGTTATGTTAAGTGTAATGTTGTGTAGCTACTGCATAAAAGTAATAAATTGTTCTGTGTGGAATGGATTGATGGTTGCTATGTATTTCTGGTGGGAATATACTTGATAATGGTTCTATAAAATTTGGAATCATACCAATTGCATTCTTAGAGAATTAATGATAATTGTGAGATGAGTATGGAGAGATGGAATGGAATTCTGCAATTGGGTTTTTGGCAATAGAATGGAACTTGATTTGAGGCAGCTGTAGTAGTCGTAAAATTATGGGGAAAACCAAAGTGCTTTATTGAACTTTTGAGAAGTTGTTTGTAAAATTCTAGCCCCCAAACGCTGAGCTTTCTATTTTGGAAAATCTCTTACCCAAACTGTCTTTTAATTGGTCTTATTCGTTTTCAAGCTAATGTACGATTTTTATGCGCAGCTTTTAGTTTTAGTAAACTTGTATTATGTTCCTTCAATAATATCTAATTACATTTATATCTAGATCTATATAATCTTACTATCACATCATTTAGTATAATTTCACCTCTAATTTCTTTAGTTCTAAAATCATACTTGATGTTTTAATTAGTTTTAAACACCTCTTTCTATTGAAGGCTTATGATTTGATTTTATGGGTGAGAAAATGCATGTGAAATGAAAAGGGAAAGGTTTACAACTGAGGGGCAAGTGTGTTTCGTGAAAATTTATTCCATCCATCTCATCTCTAATATCAAGAGGAAGATATAAAAAAATACCATGCATCATGGCATCCCAGGCTTAGTGCCACTTCAAAGGCTTAGTGTCACTCTCAGGCTTAGTGTCAAAGGCGTCATATAAATATGATATTGGGTACCCTGTGCATGACATCATTAATTGAAAGACTAGAATTTACTAACATAGGAATCATGCACCGCAGTCATATAGGACAACTAACCTTACTTTGATGGTAGAATGTGTCAAATGACTGTAATGCTTTGTTAATCCTCTGCCTTGCTGTTTATATATGCAATTAATCTAGATGTAATGGGTGGATGTGTCTGCCTTCATCTGATATGCTTTGCAATGTAATGAATCGCTGTGAACGACATGCGGTTTTGGCATGTATGATTGTAATAAATGGAGGAGAAAGTATATAAACTGTAGTGGTGTGATCAAGTAGATGGTAAGCTCAATAATAAAAAAGTGTAGTACGTTTTTGTGTATAAATGTTTGTACATAAATAAATATTGTATGTAGTAATGCAAGTATCCCCGTGAAATGTAACCTCTCCCTAAACTTGATGTGTGATATTATACTTGTGTACTCATTCTTGAAATGTATCTCACTGGAATGGATGAACGTCGAAATAAGTGGATTACCTTGGAAGAAGGGGAATGGGAAGATCATGGAGAACTGGTGTGCAATAGGGGATAATGATTTTAGACGTGACACAGCTGTCCAGTATGGTGCAGTTTTATCGATTCCTATTGATAAGAATACTTACCAGTTTAGGGATATCCTCATTCCTCCCTTCCCTGTGAATTCAGCTATCTTTGCACCGCGAATAGAAAGACGAAGAATAAGAGTTAACATAATTTCAAGTAATGTTAGTATTAGTCCAGTGAGGAGATCTGCCCCAGTTAAGCAATCTGATACTTCCACCACTAGGCCTAGAAGGGGTTGAACTAGGGCGACTGCTAGCTAGGAAAGCATTTAATCATCGCATGTCTACTTTCTCTTGGTTTATGAGTTCTTGGGGAATCCTTGCGGACACTTCTGAGTTTGTAGCTCAAGTGGGGGATAACCAGGATTATAGTGTGAGTGAGGGAATACATCCAGTGACTCCCCCGATGATGGTAACCCTAGTGTATCTTATCATGCAGGTTCTAGTGGTCTCCCTCCTAACCAGTGGGGTTAGTGAAAGAATTGAGAAATCTTGATAGGTATCTGAGTATATGGACTATGAGATTTGTGAGTCTATTACTTTTCCTACTCTGGGGTATGTTGGGTTAGAACTGGTACGTAGTTTATTTTGGATGGCTGTATTTATGTTTGTGCAGAAACTTCTACTTCCACTCGTAAACCTGTTATTTTCCATTTTATACCAAACTACGTATGGATCCTCCTTTTTCATGCATGTGCAAATAATTATTATTCACTTTTCTAATGCCCCATATTCGACCGTTAATAGGATTGATAGAGTCCACCCTCAAGTTTTATTTAATTAATTTTAATCTAATTATTGAGAGGTTTGATATTTGCCTTATTTTCAGATTATTCTTTGATCATATTGAAATACACACACACATAAACTATTTTCAGGCACTTGGTGGCATGGTCACTACAACTAATCATTCTTTTATTCTCTTTCTCCATTGTTTCCCCAAGTAAAAATATGTCCAAGTACATTTTCTTTTCACATGTTTTCATGCTTTACCAATTTAAATACAAGTTTTGGTTTATCGCGAAAAATTTACTGGTTACTTTTGTCAATCTAAAACAAACATAAATTTGACATTCCAATTTTGATATCAAACTAGCTATGTTTTATTCCCAACAAGTTAGGTTATTACAGATCACATATGGGATCATAACACACGCTATTTTAATGGTGTTACGGTGATTCGTAGACGAAAAAATATTGTGGTCCTGTGGATAGGATCCAAAAAGAAGTGGTACCTGGGTTACGGATCCTTCTGAGATGGAAAGGTTAGTTACAAATTTCTATTCCAAATTGTTTTCTATCAATTCCTCTCTGTCATTGTTCTGCCTGCAAAGGTCTTTCCCAAGGCTTGAAATAGGGGTGTTCATCGTGAAGTGACAAAAATACCATGAAGGGGGGTTGAATTGGTTTTTAAAACTTGTCTACTATTTCTTTTAATGATGAAAATACTTCAGGTGATTATATAGAAGAACCTGCCACTGGTTAAAACAGTTCTGAGTTTAGAATAGAAATTCAAGGAGCTCATAATGAAAATGCAACAATTTTGGAAAATGGTTTCTTTGTAAATAATTGTTTCTGTTTCAAAGACAGGTATACAACAAAAAACTTTTAATCAAAACCTGATTTTTGTGCTAGTTAAAATGTAAAGAAACATATTTAATGTTCTTAATTAAAAAACTGATTTCAGACTCATGTAAAAACACAACAAAGGAGATATAGCATAGGAGTGCACAAATATTTTTATACTAGTTCACCCTAATCTTAGGCTACATCCATTTCTTATCCTTTAAGAAGAGGTTTCCACTAACTCAACCAGTTCACAATTGGACCAACAACCACTGGATTCACAACCTTGCTAGTTCCCACTGGACTTCAGAACTAGCCCCTACTAGCTAGACTAGCTACACCAGTGGATTTCACAAATGTCAGACACATTTGAACTTTACAATTAATGGGTATGTGATTCTACAGCACAGATAACAGATTTTTCTCCTCACGAGGGATTCCACTCAAGAATGTAGTCTTTTACTTCTAACTAAGTTTATTACTTTTAAGGAGCTTAATACAGAAGTGGGTCACTCTCACAAAGAGGTTCGGAGCTAGAACACATATATCTCACAGAGATTTTGTTCAAGATGTTGCAGAAATGGAGTACTTCAACTTGGTTCTTCATAGCCCTCGAAAAGTGCTTTAAAAAGCCTCCAAACAAACCGTTGGAGTGGGCTCCACACAGCTATCATACTTCTAGAACAAGCAAACACACTTTCCAACTGTAATGATGTGACAGTTATCAAAATCATTCTGAGGAACCTTTTTTATGGTCATTCTGAGGAATCATCTTAACAATCATTTTGATGTTTTACTAGAATGAACCAATGCTTGATAAATTCTATTGATGAAGTTCAGATTGATTTTCTATCCTTAAGTAACACAACTTCATTACTCTTAACACTTTTTCACAACTTCAAGCATTTTGAAGTTGATTACTTCAGAAAGTCTTAGTGAAGGTTCAGTTGTTGGTGCCTTAGTATTCTGTCCAAGGTTGACTGAATAGTGTTCTTCAATCTTTTATTCTTATGCTTCTCATTAGTACTTCTCATGGACAGCTATAACTATCAACAAACTTGCATCTTCTTATGCAGATTGTTTTAACTTTCTTATGTACCCTTAGTGACAAAATATGGGAAGTGAATTGCTCATATAATTTAAGTGATGAATTCTGAGTCTTTCTAAACTATTTTCATATTCAGAAAACTCAAAGTCTTGTTTTTCATCATTCTAATGTTGACTCTGCATAGTTTCATTATGAACTATGATGCTCTTCATATAGCCATAGATGATCTTTCTCTATAAGGCCTTGTTGTTTAGTATTTTGCCAAAAGCTAAGTATTCAGAGTGAATCAGATTTCATCATTTTGATAGACTTCAAGAATTTTTTTGAGTTCTCAATTCTGTCAACTATTCTCTTACCTTTATGAGCATCATTCTAAGTACCAAAGTATGGTTTTGTTTATATGCAACTTTCTTATATTGTTAAAATTAATGAACAATAATAAAATTAGTGATGTTAAAATGAAATGAATACCAATGTATACCAAATGAAAAAAAAAAAAAAACGAAAGTATGTGCAATAGTAATAACATGCATAATGAGTAGGATTCTATTTTGTATGTCATTGAATTTTTTATTCAAGGGTATATATATAGCATACATAAGACACTTAAATTCTCTTAACTCATGAAATCAAAATTCATTTTCTAAAAGATGATCACCAATAATAATTGAACAATTGATGTTATTATATATTTTTTATCATCTCTATGGCCAACACGGATTTATATATAATATTATATAGGAAGTAAAACTAATATTAAAATTATGTTGATTTTAGCTGTAATTTTATAGTATAAAATTTATAGTTTGAAATATATATCCTATTTAATATTACTATTTATTTTTGTTATTAAGTTAAATGATTAAGTTTGTCAATTTATGAATACAATTTAAAATTAATTAAATAGACATTACTTAATAGGATATAATATAAATTTTTAATATGATTTATTAAAATATGTACGTATGATTAATATCCTTGTATAATAAATATATCTTAAATTTATTATATATTTATATTGATAATCTCAATATTTACACTGGTTATTATAATAGTTATAACAAAAATAAGAATTTTTAAGGAAGAATTCACATGAAGCAGAAGTTTTTTTTTTATTAATACATGAAGTAGAAGTTACAGATTAATACATCTTTATTTCAATATATTATATAAATAGTACCATATAAAGAAGTAAATGAATGTTTAATATGACAACTAATTAGGAAGTTTATGTTAATTTCTACTTGCATATAGTTTCTACAAACTTTTCTTTCTGTGGGGAAGAAAACCTGCACCTAAGAAAGAGAGCTTTTTTTTTTATATATATATATATACACACACACACACGTGTGTGTATGTATTACTAATAATTATCTTTAGCGTATTAATAATCCTTTTAATTAGTAGATAATTAATAATCTTTTAATCCCTTTAATTAGTATACGAAGTTGGTACTTTTTTATAATTATTAAATAATCTAAACAATTCTTATATTGACTACCTAATCTTTTTATTGATAAAATAATTATTTAATCCAATTATTATTTTAAAATAAAGTAATTAAAATAGACATATTTTTAATTCAATTATATATATATATATAATTATTTTAATTCAAATAAAATTTTATATTAATCATTTTTATACTAAAACTAATAATAATAATTATAATAAATTTTTAGGATGTGACACATGTCCAACAACAGATCTTAAGAGGATGTTCGAACAATGTGTGCAAAACAAATCTCAACATTAATTCAATCTTAAATGCTTATCAAACCTTAACATCTTCTATTTTTGTCTAATTTATCAAACACATATACACTGCATATTGGATGGCATATAAATTGCAACTTTCAAACTTTATAATTATTCATATCTAATCAAACTTACTAAGATTTTTTATTCGTCTTACAACTCAACAAATTTTAAATTGATAGTTGAGATTTTGTTTTTATTAATTGATTTTCTTAATTAGCTTAAAATTTTCTTAATTTTGCTTATATTTGACTCTGGAAGAATTATGATCTTACCTAAATAAGTATATGCCAACGTTTTAGCTTATTTAATAAGAATAAATTTGTCAAAGAAAATACTATTTTACGATAATAATTGTGTAATTAAGGATTTTCTTAAATGTATATTATCTTAAAAGAAAAATAATATAAAAAATAAAGTGATTTAAATACATTATTATCCAAACAATTTTGGGGTCATCCAAATTTTTGGTACTTAGTCAAATATTACATAGATTATAGGTATTCATCAATTCAGTAGGTTAAAAATTAATTATATTTATTATTTATAATTATTATTGGTTTAAGAAAATATTAGATACAGTGAAAATCAAATATAAATTTTTTTATTAAATAAATTATTTTTATTTATGTGCCCGTAAAAGATGTGACCCCATGCGCCAACCCTTTAGGTTTGGGTCATTCAATTTGTTTATTCATCATAATTCATAAATTAATAAATAAATAAATAAATAATACATTCGTGCATCTGGATCGACCTTTTTTACGTAGAGCAAGGCATTGAATGCGCGTCCTTATCGTCAGGACAAGGCACATGATTCATGACGCATGCTCTTACAAGTTTACATGGGTCCATGCGTTTCCGGATATTCTCATTTCTTAGTGGGCCTTTTCTTTTTCTTTCTTGTCTGCTTAAAATCAACGAGGACTCGGGGCTCCCCCGTATTGTTTCTTCATTCCGTTGCTCCTTCACAATCACATGACCCTCTTTGGTCTTTGCATTTGCTTTCAACCCTTCTTCATTTTCATGTTCATGCTTCCGTATAAACAATTTCAGCTAATCTTTGAAGCATTATTGTTACTATTAGTCTAGAAAGTTGGACTAAATGCAAAGAACTACTTTAATTAACTAAGAACTTCATTTGTTTTGAAGCTCATCAATAACACCTTTATGCATGTGCATAGAGCCCATAGGGTGTTAGGTAAGCTCAATAAATTACATTATTGGCGTAATTATGAGTTTAAAGTGAGGTTTTCTGCACATGACATATTTGAAGAGGAATTCTTATATGTTGTCCTAAAAAGTTTGACTTGTTAGAGTAATTATTCTTATAATTGAGCCTTTTTTAATATTCGGATTGTGAATTATATAAATTGATAATTTTGCACATAAACTTGATCAAAATTAAAATTAATTAATAAAATGTTCCAAAATATGTTGCACTCTTTTGTACCAAATTTCCCAACTAACTATTTCTGCTAATAATTTTTGGTATAGTAAGAATTTCTTTGTACCAGTTTTTATGTGGATGTTAAATCTTTCTCCGGGATATCTTGAAGATACACTGGTGTCTGTTGGTAATATTTTTTAAAAAAACTAACAAATTAACATTTATCGATAAAAAAATAGTAGATGTTAAATTTTTCGCTTGGATATCTTGAAGATCCACTCTTATTCACCTCGTACGTTTAAAGAAAAGTGATTCTCCTGTAGGGCTACCACTAGGCTCAAACTCGTGAAGTCAAAATCACAAGATCAAACCCCTTGGTAAACAAAAAATAGTGAAACATATCTTAGACATTATTTTATATATATATATATATATATATATATATATATATATATATATATATCACTTTCTTATATTGAAGCCCTGTACATGAATTAGTCCGTATACCATATGGCACGTACCTTGTGAATCTTAAACACACTTACCGTGCAAGTATCACCACATTCTTGCTAGAAATTCCGTGGCGCATTTAATCACTGATATCCGCAACTTCTCTTTGACTAAAATGGTGGGTTTGGTTCAGAAGTTTACTTGTAAACTGATATCAACACCGATTACTATAAATCCATTAATCCATCTCTATATTATAACCTACCATTTTAATCCTTGCAAATGTAGGGAGTAAATATTTTTATAGGCTTAAAATTATGTTTTAGTCATTCTTTTTGGCGTTTTATTGTTTTTAGTCCCAGCAATTTAAATTTGTTTTTTTCCTGAATTTTGAAAACTGTACTTTTTAGTCTCCCATATAATAAATTCATTAAATTGCTATTTTATGACAATTTTAAAATATAAATTTTAACAGTTAAAAATTAAAAATCAAATTCTAACGGTTAAAAACTACCACAAACGGCTACAAATTGCCCATTGCCCATTTATCATGGGAATCACTATAAAGAACAATTTAAAAAATTAAGGACTAAAAAAACAAATTTAAATTTTAGGAACTAAAAAAACAAATTTAAATTTTAGAAACTAAAAAAAATAAGACTCAAAATTGAAGGACTACTAAAACATTAAGTCTATTTTTATATACAGAATTATTTAATTATATAAATTAAAATCACATTAATATATTTTTTTAATGTATCAAATTGATATAAAATATAAAATAACATTTAATTTGATTTAAATTTAAAAATAATAACATACTCATAATAACAATAATTTAAATATGAAAATTTGTAAAATTGTCTCGCTTTTATAATATGTGTCAAAATCACTATGCAATAAAAAGATATATATATATATATATATATAGAGAGAGAGAGAGAGAGAGAGAGAGAGAGAGTATAAAACAAAAATTAATTGAAAGAAAGCCAAAATAAGTATTCAAATTTATAACATTGAAATAGATTTTAGTTTTCAATTTTAAAGAAAATAAGATAATTCATGTGTCTACTCTCTCTCATATGATTGTATGTCATTTTCATTTTAAGACACCTGTTGTGTTTGTGTGTTTTCACTTTGGAGAAATGGGCATAATGAAAATTGTTAAAGAAATAGAAGTAAATAAGAGACCGGAAACTTTGTTCCTCAATTTAATGCATTTTGGAGTTTCTTACAGCAGTTTATCATGGACAATTACAAGCATCGATCAATGCAGACGAAAGAGTAGCATCATTTTATACAAAGGAAAAAGCCATCATGGACAAACCACACAAATAAAAAGATGGGAAATTAGTTCAAAGGAGAAAACAGACATTAAGATCAAAAGAAATCAATATCTAAATAGTTACCCGAAGGCTTCACACCAGGCACCTTTTCAGCTGCAAGTGCTTTCATGGCCTGTCTTGGAACTTCTGGAGGATTTGCACATCGGATCAGTGCCCAGTTAACATTATGAAAGAATGGATGTTGCTTTATTTCCGTTGCTCCGCGTCTATATGCGAGGCGATTCTGAGGCTCTTTCACGAGTAAACCCCGGATCAAGTCCCTGGCAGCGAAGCTGACTGTAGGGGATTCAGGAAATTTCAAGGGCTGGCCAACAACATTAAATAGTGTTGCTCGGTTAGCTGACCCTTTGAACGGTGTTCTGCCGAACAAGAGCTCATATAGGAATATCCCAAATGTCCACCAGTCTACAGCACTGCCATGCCCTTCGCCTTTGATGATTTCGGGTGCCAGGTACTCGTGTGTCCCCACGAAGGACATTGATCTAGCACTCGTGGGCTCAGCGATAAGCTCGGGGAGAGGGGTAACCTGATTCTGCACATCATTCTTTGGTTTCGACTTTTTTTCTTTCTTGGATTTGCTGGAGAAAAAGCGCGGTGTGAAACACGAAGGTTGAATGCAATCTGGCTGTATTACACAAGTTGGTTCAATGCAAGCAGGCTGAATGCAGTATCCTGAGCTTTTTGTCTCCAAGCTAGAGTTTGATGACTTCACAAGAGTTGGACTGACAGCACACCTTAGAGAGAGATCAAAATCCGAAAGCATTATATGACCATCTTCTCTCACCAACACATTTTCTGGCTTAAGGTCTCTGTAGATCACCCCAAGCATGTGCAAGTATTCCAAAGCAAGGAGAACTTCTGCCACATAAAACCTGCATAGTACAGATTAATGAAATGACAACATACTAAGTTGTACTGTCTTTGACACTTCTCAAAACATTCGACCCAGAAAAAAAAGAACAGTTTTTAAGACCAGTTCTCCTAAACAGTTGACTTAGTTACTCGCATTAAAAAAATGCAAATACTGATATTTATAACATTGAAAAACATATTTACATTGAGAAAAGCCATTAAAAAAGTGTATGTGAAAGGGAGCCAAGACACATCGCATTCACAGGAATTGAAGTGAGAAGTGGCAAGAAAATGGAGATTTGTAAGATGACTAAGATCACTATGACAAACAAAGTGTAAAAAATTCAGTTAGAATGTTGTGATTATGGGAAAAGGTGGAAGTAATGAACTAAAGTAAACTTGCAGGCAGAAAAAGAAAAAGGTAGAGCAATTGAGCAATCATAGTTTTATCAAATTTGGCAGACATCCGTAAAGGTAGTTGAAAAATCTAGAGGGTTTTCAGACAATAAAGGGAGTGGAAAAGAATATCTTGGCTACTTAGAATTCTTGGTCTATGTTTTGCTATAGATGGATTTTCTAGGGAGCCAGAGATTGGAAAATCATATACATATGACCATTAGTGGCATATGACAAAACATCAAATTTTTCATGGTCTTGAGGCACAATGGATAGGATGTGCAATGTGACAGTCCAGATTTTCATTTATATAATGAAAACATCAGCCAGGTTTCCTTATCCTCAGGAAAAAAAAAAAAGAGCTTTCCTTAAATAATACAGTTTCCCTTCCGGTTCCACAGAACACCTGAGTCCATGAATCAAGGAATATAGAATTATCTAATGTCCATGCATGTTCTACATGTATGAAGATAGAATTGAGGAGGAACAAGGAAAATGTAAATAGCTAACCTGGCGGCAATCTCAGAAAAGTACTTCCCAGGTTGTCTTTGCCTTAGTGCATGCAAGTCCCCACCAGGGCAAAACTCCATCACCAAGCAGGAGAATGTCTCGGTCTCAAAGTGCGTATATAAAGTGGGTAGAAATGGATGATCCAAAGACTGCAGTATCTCTCTTTCTGTCTGAGACCTAACAAGCTTCTTACGACTTGCCAGCTCGGTTTTGTTCATTACTTTCATGGCAAAACAAGTCCTTGTGCCACTTAACTCGGCTAGATATACACTTCCTATGTCTCCACATCCCAATTTCTTCAACAACCTGAAATGTCTCATTTCCAACAACCCATCACGGACTCTGATGGCTTGAATCGCTTCCCATCTTATATCGTTTGCCTTGTGGGGTTTATACAAAGTACTGCTCAAACTACTGGTGCTGCTCTCATCACTAACGTCACTTCCAGTACTCCCTCTACAGATGCTGGTCTTCCTGCTCTCGTTAAATTCACAGGAATTAATAACTTCTCCACTTTCAACTGACTTATCAACACTCACAAATTCACTGGCTCCAGTATTGGCAAAACTTTCCTTGGTTTCTGAATAGAAACTATTCTGAGGACTTGGACAAAAAGTGATCTCTGATTGACAGTAACTCTTTGTTGGATCAACAACTCCTTTTGATGAACCTAATTTGCAATTGTCTGATTCTAACACGCCACCAGAGTCACAATTCTTGGAAGCATCTAATGGTTGCTTGATGCTTAATTTTGTTTCCATTGAGGAGATATTCTTTCCTAAACAACTTTCAACAGCTTTATTGAGGCTTGCATTGTCAGATTTGCTGTTAGCGTCGTAATACTGCTTCTCCATATTAGGCATTCTGTCGCATTCCACATTGTCAGCCTCCTGATAGAAATGCTTTTGACTGGAGGAAGCCCCATAATTCCTTGGTGCTCTTAATGGAGGCCGAGAAGACCGGGGAATCCCAGATGTCGAAGGAGGATCATGATCTACCACAGAAACTGAATTCTGAACCTCTGATAAAGAATCAACTTCATTAACAGGAGACCCCATTAAGAAATCCTTGATGAGCTGCAAAATCCTAATCAAGACACTGAATTACTGAGATGCACTCATTCAAAAGGCACAGAAACAAAGCAACCACTTACAAAATCCCCTTCTACAATTTTTCTTACTGCAAAAAAAGAAAACAAAAAAATAACACAACAAAATTATACAGGTTGAAATAATAAAATTAAAATGAACCAGAATGAAATTCTAACAGCCAGAATAAAGAAAAAACTTAAAAAAAACTTTGCAAGAGACCTATTTTAGATACAATCACTAGAAAACCACCCAACTGAACAGAAACAATTAGAAAGAAAACGGTGAACTCAAACCCAAAGCATCAAAAAATCAGATTCAGTCTTTTAACCCAAATGAAAGAAAAACATCAAGGAAACTCCAAGGCTTTCAGATACCAAAGTTTCAGTCTTTCACAAATTCACCAGGAAATCCAGTTCCCCTCTAATTAACACCACAAAACAAAACCATAACTTGACAAAACCAACACCCCCTATGCTTTTGATTCCAAAAATGCATTAGCTTGTAACAGCACCCAAGTTGAAGTTTTGTTTTTTTATTCTTTAGAAGCTACCTTCAGCTTTTTCTTTGGTTACACTACAGGAACAGTGATTAAAAGCCACCCCATAAAGAAAGGCAGCATAAGGGTATGTGTAGAGCAAAGAAATAAATAAATAAAATAAAATAAAATAAAAGAACATGCATACCTGATCAAAGCATAAAAATGGCAATGAAATTGCAGAGCAAGAAACCTTCTTCCATGGCTGTGGAATCCACAAGTTGAGTGTATGTCTTTGCTTGGAGCAAGGAGAAACCACACTCCAAGAAAGTGAAGCAACTTTGGTGTGCCTTTCTGCAACTCCGAAGAGCCTCAGATCCAATCGAAAAATAAAGGGACAAGACAAATGAAAACTGTAACAATAATTACAACAATATTAAGAATAATAATATGTTGTTATAATTTTCTCCTGTTTTTTTCTTTTGTTTTCTTTTAATTTTGCTTTTGTGTTAGTTTCTGGGGGGTGAGAAGGGTGTGGCTTTGTGGAGTGGGAATTGCAGAAAACGAAGCCAACTTCACAAGCAAAGCTAAACCAAATAAATAAATAATAATAAAGTGCCGTTCCTTGTCTTAATGGTTATGTGTTCCCTCTAAAAGAAACCCAACCTCACCTAGTTTCTTGTTCTTGTATTCCCAAAGTTTTAATGCTTCTTTTTTAGTGCATATTCTGAAGGGGAAATGAGTTGAGTTGGGGCTAGGCACGAGGTAGTTTCATCCTTCCCATTTCTTTTATTAGCAAAATATGCTCTTAATTTTCATACATATTTTGATTTAATGTGATCTTGGCTGTTTAAAAAAAGAATATTAGTTTTAATTTCTGTACAATTTAAAGATTTTCAGAATGATTTGTGTGTGTACTTAGTTATTATAATGTATCATGTATTTAATCAAAAAGAATAATTATTGATTTGATATGACTAAAATGTATTATATTATATTACTATTAGATGGAAATAAAAATTATTTTAAAAAATTAAAATTAATCAAGAATAAAGAATCAAAACTAAAAAAAAAAGATTTATAAACCTTTTTTATACTTTGTTTTCTGTTGCTCTCAACTTTTTGAGTTTGTTTTTTTTTTTCTTGTTTGCTGTATATGTTTTTCATGCTTTTTCTTGTTTGAGTGTTCTGTAAAGTGGTACGAACTGTTATAATCAATTCATATTAATTATAAATTTTGATAAAATTAATTTTAATATTTTTATAAATATCAAATATTATCAATTCTAGTATTATATTAAAAGTTTTATTTAAACAGATTAAATTTGATATTTTACTGAATAATATTTTGATATTTTACTCATAGTATATTTTAAAAAAAAATCCATTCACATTATTGACTAAGGAAATATCAAATATCTCAATTTTTAGTAACAAAATATATCTTTACTTAAAAATAAATAAATAAAATCCCCTTTTTGGATCTTGGAGGCGGGGATGAGAGATTGGGTTGGACGATTTAATTGTTTTTGTTTTTTTAGTGAAACGATGGGTCTAAATCCTTTCACAAATTTTATTATATTTGATAAAATTAACTTTAAAAAATAATTAAAAGTAAAAAATTATCTTATTAAATTATAAGTATTTAATAAAATTATACGTTGAAATAGTTAAAAAACGTAAAATTACATAAAGGATAAAAATATTACCTTAAATTAAATAAGAAATCTAATAAATATTTAAAGATAAAAAAGAAATAAATATAAAAAAATATATGGTAAAAACTAACATTTTAAAAATACCAAAAAAAAAATTTAGTTAAAAAACTAAAAATTAACTTAAATATCTTCCTAACAATCTCTTAATTGTTTGTTATACTAATTATTACTTCACAAATATTATTTTTAGGGAACAAAAAAGTACTCAACCTTATTAAACTTTGTCTCTTTTATAAATAGGCACCTTAAATTTTATTTTTGTCCCAATTGATCCTTATATTTTATCTACAGATATCATAAATTTTAATTTTGTCTCAATTGATTTTTTGTAAATGATCTCGATTGATGTTAAACTTTAATATTTTTTTAAATAAATATCTTAAACATTAAATGCATTGTAATTTATTCATAAAGTTTATCATTTTTTACAAATAGTTATTTCTATCAAATTAGAATTAAATTATTTACCTTAAATGATATTCATTCATTAATATTTTTTTCTTTTATTATATATTAAAATATAATAATTATGAATTATAAAAAATAAAATAATAAAAAGCAATTAAAAAGTCTTTTATTTGATTTTTTAATTCAAAATTTTATTACATGTTAATGTTTGGAAAATTATCTATAAAAATAAAACTAATAAAGGATTGGGACTTAAAATAATAATAAAATGATTGAGTTTTCTTCTTTAATAGTAATTTGGGGCCGATTTTTATATATGACTGTTTACAAAAATGGATAAAGTTTAAAATGAAATTCAAATTAAGGTGTTTGTGTGAAAAAATGGTAAATTTTAAGGATAAATTGAAACAAAATTAAAGTTTATGATGTTTATTTGCAAACAAAATAAAGTTTAAGGATAAATTTGTAAGAGTTTATAGCATTAAGGAAAGTGTCAGAAATCACTATTAGGTTAAAATAGTAAAGTGTTTATTTCTAACACTCTTTTTAGTGTTAGTTGGTTGAAATTGATTAAAAATTACTAATTTAGGTAAATCTAAAATTTTATTTAATAATTTTTTCTTCTAATTTATAAATATAATTCATAAAAATTGATAATTTCCAATAAATATAAGTCAATAGTCAATAGTAGAGAAAGTATTGGAAAAAATGTGCCATGGACTCATAGTGTGTCTAACATTCTCCTTTTATTTAATAAAAAATGATAATAAATAAATATTAAAATTAAGATTCTTATTAAATAAATTTTTTTAACAAATATAAATTATATTTTTTATTTGTGAAAATAAATTACATTGTGAAACAATATTATTTTTAATTATTGACAATTCTTTCCAAAATTTGTATTTTGATTTAGAAATAAAGATGAATGATACACTCAAACAAACATATAGGTAGTTAAGAAAATCAAATTTACAAATAAGATATAAAAAAATAAAAGGATAGTAGTTTGAGAAAAAAAATTGGCTATTTAAACCAAATTAAATTTGAAATTAAAATTAAGAAATTTATTTCATATGTATAAAAAATTAAAATAAAATCTTCAATATTTAAGATTAAGATGAAACATTGACTCAATAAGAGTCAAAATAACTCTTAAAAATATTTTTGTTTTAAGAATAAAATCTAAAAGTTCTCTCAATCAAAATTACCATAACAATCTCATTTGAAAATAGTTTCTAAAAATATTTTTATTTGGAAATGAGAATTCAAATTTATAATGTAAGGATAAATAAAATATTTCTAAGAAATGGTTCAGTTTTTCAACGACGGGTTAAAAGTATGGATAATAATAGATAGAGTTTATATAAGGCCTTAATTATAATATTCATTATTATATAGTCGTATTTTAAAATAATATTCCATCTAAATCTATATTTATTCCATCTAAATCTATATTTATATGGATAAAAATTTCAACATTCATATTTGTATATGTTAGATACTTGGATTTAGATTGTAAAAAAATGTACTTTGATTTTAGACTCATAATCAACATTTTAGTTAATTTAGAAATGGTTTTCTAATATGTATTTCTTTGACAAACTAATAACAAGAATGTTATTACTTATTATAATAATATTATTAATTATGAAAAATCAATAAAAATAAATAAATTAAAAGTAAAATATATAATTTAATTGAAAAAATGATTTAATTATCATTTAAAATACAAAAAAAATTAAACAAATTTACACATTCACTCAATCATAATTCATTATGTATAATAAATTTATTAATTTTAAAGATAATTATCTTAAAATAATTCAAACAATTATCTATGATTAAAAGTACATAGATAGTAAACTCTTTAAAACATTACAAATACAATTCAACTTAATTAAAATATTTAAAAACCTGTCAAAGTCTAGTAATAAATATACTATGAAGTTTTTAATAGAGTTAAATAATATAATATCCATATTTGTAGTCATATTTTCAAATAATTACTTATATCAAAATTTCAAACTTATTTAAAAGATAAATACCTAATTTATTATGGAAAAAAAAATAAATATTATTTTACTTTATTTTTATAAATATTTATTGAGTCTAAATTTAATTGTGATTTCTAATTAAAGAGTTGAAAACATTATCCTGATTAAGTGACAACTAGTGCTTAAAGAATGGGTGGTCAAACAATCATTTAAAATTAGCTGATACACCATTTGAGAGGAAATATTAATAATATTGTACTAGTCAATGACATAAGCAAGTTTGAAAAATTCACCCAAAATTATTCAGAGATTAACGATTGTTTCCATATGATATTTATTCCGTTCTCTACAAAAACATTTTCAAATATAATTATATATATATATATATATATATATTAATAAATACTTGTGAAAATTACTAACATACATATAAGTGTAAAATAGTTGAGAAAAATATTTGATAAACACCCATATGTTATCCAACATCTAAAAAGAAAAATATAGATGTAATATGATGTAATATAAAGAGAAAGTTAGAGAGGAATGAAAGATATTTGTTGGTAGATTGTTTAAAACAAAAAGATTCTTATCTTATTTTTTAAACATGAGTAATAAAAAAATTTGCTGAAAATGACCGTAATATGAATATCAATATCTCAAATTATTAGCGTTAAAAAAATTTATCCTAATAAATACACAAATCATTAATATTGATTTTGTTCCACATGTCATTTTAGTTAATTTTTAATTTTATTTATTAGTTGAAAAATTTATTTAATTATTAGATAAATAATTTTTTAGTAATTTATTGTATTTTTAAAATGTTAATTGAAATAATATTTTTTAAAAATTAAATTTTAATTTTCTATATTTTATTTATTTATTATTTTAAAAATATTTATTAAATTTTTTATTGTTAGATTTTTTATAATCTTACTATTAGATCAAACATTACGTTATTGTTTATAAATTTTCACTACTCATTCATATACGTCTAACGTATCACCGTTCTCATCACTATTTTTTTTCCTCCAACGATCTTGCTCACTCTCCTTTTTTTCAGGTAAAACTATTTTTAATTTTTAATTTTTTTAAAAATTGTTGTATTAATTTTTCCATTAAATAATGAATCTCTCATATTCTATTTTTTGAATAATTTTATATTAGATTATTTTTTATGCTTATTAACATAATAAAAATATAATGATTACTTAAGTGTATTTTTTACTTTATTTTAAACTTGATTAAACATATTTTAAAAAATAGTATGTGTTGCGCATTCGGCAAGTATACCGATCGTTCCAAGTAATAAAGTGATAAGTAGAGTTATCGTTCCCACGAGGATTGTTTGATCAATTAAATCGTAATTCGTATCAATAAGTTGGATGACAAATATTAAAGTAAAGTTGGTTTGTGTGTATGTGTAGTGACTGAGATTAAACTAAGCTATGAACATTAAAAGTATGTGAACAAGTAAATTAATATAAAACGATATGTGACGATAGTAGCTAGGGCAACTCACACTCAATGCTTCCTCCCAATGGAATTATATTGTTTACTACATTCAAGTATCTAGACTACCCATCAATGTGTTTCAATAACATACTAGTTATTTCCTAATTCCTTAGTGAAATAACCCTTTAACCCCTTTTCAGCCCTAATCCCTTAGTAACCTTCCTAGGGTTAAGCCTTAAGCTACACATTCAAAGAGCTGCAAACATACATTCCTATCCCTAGGTAATGCCAGTAAGTTACTTCACTTAGTTCCAAGACTAGTGTCCCAATATCCCTATTGTGAACCCTAGCTCTGAGTTCTTCATTAGAGTGATCAAATCCAAGGAAGAAATAAACCATACAAACAAAGTGCAGTAAAATAGCTTTTGATAAATGAATAATAGCATTCAATACATCCCAATGGGAGTTACATTTAGTGCTTGGCTCTAACTACAAAATAAACTAGCCAAACCTCATAATGGGTGGCTGAGTTACATCCAAAATAGACATGCTCAGCTAAAGAATAAGGAAGAGAAGATGGAGATGAACCTCCACTTGACCTTCAACTCCCAAGCCTTTAGCAAGACTTCCCAAGCTTCTAAAACCCTAGTAATTGTGATTTCTGAAGTGTAGGAACGTCCTTCAATGCTGGAGTTAAGGTATTTATAAGGAACATGTGAAAACCCAGCTTTGCCCTCAACAGCATTTAAGATTACACAGTCAGCAAAGTCCCACGCTGGTAGCGTGACTTCATTCTTCAAGTCCCACGCTGGTGGCGTGGGTGTTCACGCTGGGAGCGTGGCATTCCAGTGAATAATATAGTTCTAGGCCACTTTCCACGCTGGTGGCGTGGCTCACCACGCTGGTGGCGTGGCAACTTTTGAACATCCACGCTGATGGCGTGGAACACCACGCTGGTAGCGTGGGTTTCCAGTGAGGATTGCATTTGTGGGCTTCTAGTCACGCTGGTGGCGTGGCTCACCACGCTGGTAGCATGGCAGCTTCCTTTGCCTGAGTTGTTCTGTGTAATAAGCTTTTCCTGTTATAAAAATGTTCAAATTAATCATAACTCAAGTAAGGAACATAATCATCAACATTTATCAAGATTATGAGCAATTTAGGTCATTTATGGATGATTTCATGCTTCTAATAGCTTGGAAAGGAGCATATGCTAAGCGCATATCAGTATGAGATTTAATAGTAGAATAATTAATATGAAAAATATAATGATTGAAACTAAAAATACAATGAAAATAATGTATCTATAAAGAAAAGTTACAAGAATTTAAAATTAATTAAAAATTAAAATTATAACATCACAAAATATATTTTCATCCATAAAATAAAATTGGAATTTATATAAAAATATCATATAAATATTTTTTTATTTTATATATTTCAGTTATTTCAATATTATAGTTTTATCCAACACTTAATAAGTTAACTTAACAGCTTTTAATTTTTAGCTTCTAACTATCTTTTTTAGTTAGTTTTATGAACTATATTTCTTTTAATTCGTTGTTAATAAGCATAATTTTCGAATTCAGCTCACATTGAAATGAAATAATATTTCTTGCTTTGTGCCACGTTTTTTTTACTAGAAAACAAATAAAGAATCTTGAAGACCGTATTAACCTTTTATATGAATCTTTTAAGAATTTTCTTTGAAAGTATTTTTACATTTGAAATTTTTTTTTGGTGGCAATAAGTATTTTTTATGGGAGATACTTTTTCTCAAGTTAAGTATGACCACTATGAGAAGCCCACTAGAAATTTTTATTTATATATTCTTAGGAACATTCAAATTTACAAAATTAAATTGATTGATATTCTTTATATATATATATATATATATATATATATATATATATATATATGATTGATATTCTAATTTATTATGAAGTTTATTCTTAAACACATTCTATCTTAAGAAAAAGAAAGCTTCAAAAAGTTTTATTTATATCACATGATCGAAACTACTCAAACTACACCCAAAAAGGTTAAAATAATTGACTCCTCTGTTGTCCCGTTGTCATCAAAATCCTGTGATGCGCCAAAGCGCACCTTCGCTGCCCTGTTTTTATCTTTTTTAATATTTCCAATAAAAAAAAACTAGGAAAACTTAATTATTGAACCAATGGGTAAGAGAAATGTTTTTCATTGAAAAATCACGAATTTTTAGGGAAAGAATGAGAAGAAGAGAATCGAGCTAAGTATATGTGAGCTATCAATTGAACCGTCATTTTTGAGCTGATCATCAGACTAATTTAGCTTAGTTCTTGATTGGGTCATACTCCATTCACTTTTTCAAAATAAAAAAATTAAAAATTACTAAAGTAAATTACTTTTATGTAACCAGCTAATAAAATGTAGTGTTGTTGGCAATGAAGATAGGCTGATCTGGACTTTCACTAGGAATGGAAGATACTCACTGAAGTCGGCCTACTATCACGCAATGGAATCATTTGTTGACAATTTAGAGCTGAGATTTGAGGGAGATTGGAATCTTATATGTCTCTTGATGATCCACACAAAACCAAGACCTTTCCTTGGCATTTAGTTATGTTAGAAAAAAAATTATTTCACTTAATTTATAGTGTTTTTTATTAGTTGAAAAATTAGGATGATTTATTGTTAAATAATTTTATATTTTTTAATTATTCCAATATTAATTTTTTATCAAAAACTTATAATTTAATAAATTAATTTATTAACTAATTTTATCAAATGTCGCGTGATTAATTACCTTCCAACAAGAACACACACTTATAAGGAAATTCAATGTCCTACTACCTGTCCTATGTGTGGAATTGACTTGGAGTCCGCCTGGCACATATTTCTCAGCTGTCCCAAAGCTCTGAACGTATGGAATATTTTGTGGGATTCTGTTCAGCGCATTCTTGATGAGTCTGAAAGTATCAATGATTGTATTCTTTCTTCTCAAAAAAATTAGATGACAACTAGCAACTCAGCTTAATTGTTGCCCTTTGGTGTCTATATGGTTCGTACACAATGAAAACGTTTGGGAAAATAGAGAGAAGCCAATCCAGGTAACTACGAAATTCAATTGTCCAATGGAGAACATATAGCAGTGATCCTTGACTTCACTTGAGCTTCAAGGTAGTAGCATGCCCAACAGTGTTTTTAGACGGATTAAACCAATGGTACCAACAAATCACCAATGATTGATTGACATAAGTAGTACTGATTTGTGTCCTTTAATTAAGTGTTTTAGGATTTGAATCCTGATTAAATTTTGGATATGAAATAAATCATGTTAGGAGGAAAATATCTTATGCGCTTGGGGTATTCAATGAAAAATAGTTATGACTTCCAACTGGATCATTAGTACTTCATAATATCATGATCTAAAAATAAGCAACTAAGTGTGCTCTGAAGTGTAATGTAGATGCACCCATTTTTGCAGATTTAGTCGAATATGGAATGAGAGCTGCCATTTATGATTCTGGAGATCACTTTGTATCTGCTAGAACTTCTTTCAAAGCTGGAAACATCCCTGCTGCAGAGGAAATTTTAAGGACGATTGAGTTGGGCGACACAACCGTCACTTTCGAGACTGACAGACTGCAAACATGTTTGTGACTTGCTTCAGTCGTGCTCCAATATATATGGATTCGAAATTGGTTTCGTTTTTGTAATAATAACCTTCGTTTAACTAGTAACTCAAATTTGAATTTTATTCGTAGACAAACGAATCAAGTTGTTCATGTTCTTGTAAGGCTGTCTAGGTTCTAGGCTAATCCATAATATTTTGATGTTTTCCATCATTGTATTGAACTATTATTGATGTTCTCCTTATTAATGAAATGATATAAGCTTGTTGTAGTAAAAAAATGTTAATAAAATATTTTTTAAGCATTATATATATATATATATATATATATATATATATTATTTTTTACTGTAACGTACATAGAATATTAACTCTAACATATATATTTTAATATATATAATATTGGATTGACCATTTATTATTTTATCAATTATAAAAAAAAATTGGCCAGCATGCTATCTCAACTCATCACAAACCTGCCCAATTTGTGGTCGTAAAAATTGGAGTGGAGCGAGATCAAAATAAGGTTAGGCTTAAATTTTCACTTCATACCTCAACTCGAATTCTCACTTTATATTTGATTATTTGTTCGAATCTATTTAGCTCGTAGCACCACCAGCGGTGATCTAGCTGCATCACCAACGGTTTTGATTGGACAGTACAGCTAAACCATGAAATTGTCAGATTTCAGTCATTCATTCTTCATACTTTCATTGCCCACGATCACCAACATTGCTCTATCTATATTTTAATTTTTGTTATTCTATCAATATTTTAATTTTGATACTCTGCTATTAGCCTGTCAACATATGTAAGATCGAAATTTCCTACGTTATATTTTTCTTTTTAGAAATTGAATTCATGTAACAATAGTTTATAATAATTTGCATATCTTATTTAATCTTCTTAATGGATTTGATAAGACTTATTTATGGTGATATTTATTTTTAGTTTCTCTATAAATAATAATAAAAATATTTATAAAGACAATTCAACACTCAAGTTATAGACATAAAAATATGTAAATATTAATATGTGAATTAAAATCATAATGTTTTACTTAAATTTCAATATTTTCTTATATAAAAAGAAAATTGAATTATTTAATCTCAATCTTCTTCTCCAAGATAATGTAAATAAGAAAATATATTATATTTACTCTAATAAAAGATAATTTTTAGTATTAAGATTATATCTTCATTTTCTAATTAAGAGATAAAGTTCTCCTTTTATCTTATTTCAATCTTTCATATATTCTTCTCATGCTTAATTATCAAAAAATTAAAGGAAAAATGATTATTTTGGTCATTAATTAAATATGTAAATCAGTAACAATTTAATTTAATTTATGAAGGAATAAACTTTTGATTTAGTTCTTAAATGTGCAAAAGCTGTGACAATTATGTCATGTTAAATTTTAATTTGTTGGACTATTTTATCATTAAATTGTAATGTTCAAGGATTAATTTGACATTAAATTATTAAATATTGGGAATCAATTTATCATTAAATAGTACAATAGAACACAATTGTAGCACTTTTTACACATCTAAGGATTAAATCAGAATTTTTATTCTTTTATAGACAAAATTGTCACCAAATTATACATTTAGGGACCAAAATAATTATTTACCCATAAATGAAACCTAAAAGTCTCAAGAAATCTATATTTTTTTTCAATCATCATAATTAAGACCTTTAACTCCTCAATAGGATCATAAAGTATTTCAACAACTTTCAATCCTTTAAGTTAGCTACAAGATTAATCATCGATCCAGACATAGTTACACTTAAAACTTATTTTAATAAGTTATTATCATATTGATTTTACAAATCTATTATTTTTATTTTAATACGTACTTAATTTAATTTTCATATAATGTTTGGGATTTTTTTAATTTAATATGTTTGACAGTCCCTATAAATATGGCAAAATGTTGGTCTTAAAATTAGTTTTTTTTTTAAGGAAGTCTTGAAATTAGTTATAACTAAGTTCTTTTACATTTATTTTGCATTAAGCCTAAATTTATATATATTAGTGCTAATTGCTTCTTACATAATCATAACATTGTGTTGAAGAATTTAAAAATGACATTGATAACTTGTACACGTAATACAACCTAACTGTACAAACAATCGTGCATGTTGAGGAGAACTATTTTATTTTTGAAGAAAACATTTTTATCTATTTGTTTAAAAGTTAAACAAATTTTATGTTTGATAAAGTATTTTAATTAATTTTTAGTTTTTTTATTAGTTAAAAAACTCATTTGATTGTTAGACAAATAAATTTTTTAATAATTTTTAATGGTTTCAGTTTTTAAAATGCTACTAGAAATATCATTTTTTGAAATTCTACAAGAAGTAACATTTTTTAAAATACTATTTCTACTTAACTTCTAGTTTTTTTTTATAATTTTCTTCTACTTTTATCATCCATATATTTATTCAATTTTCTTATTACTTTTTTAAAATAAATCATGATTTTATTTTTTTTGTCATTTTATATTTTCAACCACTTCAATAACTAATTTTATCAAATACCTTTGATCTAATAAGTTAACTTTTAACTCTCAACTGCTAGTAGCTACTAGTTAACTTTTCAATTTTTAGTTAATTTTTCAATTTTCAACTAACTTTTTAACTAGTTTTGTTGGACATAAGGATCATTTCTTAATATATTTTCTTGATTATTTCTTAATGAAGTTGCAATTGTTTTGTTAGATTAGGAAACAAATTTCGTCTTCTCAAGTATTGACAAGAAAAAATATATATATTATTAAATGACAATCACATGCTTGTTAAATTAAGTAGTAATTAATAATGTTAGCGTGATTAATGAATGTCATAAGTGATACTGATTTGTGTCTCTTAATCAAATGATTCAAGATTAAAATATTAATTAATTATTGGACATGAAATAAATTATTTTAAATGAAAAATATAAATATTATTTTCTAAATAAGGAACCTTCACATGCATGCACGTGCATCAGACTCCCAAGCACGGGGACGGTTGTCCTTGGTGGTCCACGATTAATTATACGCTCTGAGACTGAGTGCCACAAAAATCAAGATGAAAAATAGATCACCACCGAAAAAAATAACAATGGATAACAAACAAGTAACAATACACCACACATTTTACTGTAAGAAAAAGAAAACCACATATTTTCTGACATATTTTTTAATATAAATTAAAATTTATTAAAAATTCTAAATTTACGATGAAACTCATTAGATAATGAAAAAAATTGTAATAACATGTTACAATTTTATTCAATTTCAATTAATAATAAAGATTTAAAAAATGCTCAAAAGAATATATCTGAGAGTATTTATTACTGTAACATTTTTCATTCCGTGATTCTATTTCAAGAAAATTAGAATAGGGATATATCAAGGTGTTTTATTTATTTACGGTAGAATAATAAACAACAACAAAAAAAACAAACTACACAGTCGTCTGTCTTCGTGATCAAAACATGTCGGTTTCAAAGGTGGAAACTTTACCAAATCCCCCATGTTGGGAAAACAAAATATGGTATGTTAAATATAAACTCTCTAAATCAATGGCTAAGTGTTAACATCAACATTTTTTTATTATAGAAAAATAATCTTCAATGAAGTATTGAAAAATGATATTTTAATAGACTATTTTGACTTAAGTGTTAAAATATAGTCTTTTGGTTAATTGTACAATGATAAAAGAAATGAAGACTTAAAAAATATCAAGAAGTGAAAAGTATCAAGACACTAGAAGTAGAGATACAAGTTATCAAAGATAAAGATCGAAGACAAAAATTATCAATGGTGAAGATGACGATTGAAAGTTACTTGGAAAGTTATGGATAATTAGGAATTATTGTCTATATATATTAGTTTGTACCATTGTAATAAGGGTTGTGACATTTATGGATTGACGGGTTAGAACGATGTTTTCAACCAACATTTCAATTTTAGTTTTTATTTTCCTCTAAACCATTTTTCTTTTTCTAATCTTAATTTCCTCAAAACTTTTACTATTCCAATCCATAGTTCTTATTATTATCGAAATTACTACCAAAGTTATTATCAAAATTTCCATTAGAACTATTATCAAAATACTATTAGAATTATTATTGGAGTCAATATTATCGAAATTCATCACTCTTTTGTTTATAATTTGATTCAATGATTGATCTTTGATATTGATAGAAGTTTAACACAGCCCCATGACAAAGGGCCCACCAGGAGGATAAAAGGCCTCCAAGGGAAGAATTGTCCCCTTCCTCTAATATACCTATGGGATTATGTTTGTTAACGAAAACAAGTGCAAATTTCATGATTAACACTAAGATAAGGAGAGACTACAATGGGATACGTGCACTCGAATATTAAAAAAAATCGTCTCCTTTTCACTAGACCCTAACAACCACTTCTCCCTCTTGACCCCAACCATTCTCCCTATCTGTCCCTTCCCTCATCACCGCCACCACCATTGCAACATCTTCCTCTTTTCTAGTCATTCCCTTCGCTACCATTTCTCCCTTCCCGACCATGCCTTCATCGTCGTTGTTGTCAGAGAGCTGTCACACTCCTTCCTCCACGATGTTACCGTGTGTCGCTCTCTTTTGCAGAATCGCCATCGCCAAGACGAACCCACAACAGTGGTAGTAGCAAGCGCATCAACGCCACCACGACGTCACCATTGGCAACAACCACAAGATTGCTTTGAGCTTAGATTTGTGTAGCATTATGCAACGATGTTGTGCAAGGTCAAGGGAGATCTAAAACAAATCTTTGGTTTGAATTAGAGGTTTTTCTTTTTGGATTTGAGACAACCTCAATGTTGTGGATTGAAATTTGTAGTTGTTGGTTCTCTGGAGATGGAAGTGGCGACACAGTGGAAAAAGAGAAAAGGAAAAACAATATGTTTTTGTTTGTAAAGAGTACATATCTAACGAATCATATCTAAGTGAATGTATACTTATAGTAGTCTCCTTTTTTCCTAGCCATTGATTGTAAATAGTTCATATCTAATGCATCAGATTTGTCTCCCACTTGTTTCTCACGGTGAAAAATTTGGTGAAGTTTCCCATCTTAGAACTCGTCCGCTAAACATTAAACACCTCCGTGCAGGAAAGGCCCACAACTGATGATAAAAGAAACTTGAAAAAATGTAATTTGATATTAAGAGCATTTTTAATATTAATATTAGATTTAGTTCTATGTAGGGATAAGTAATATTTTAATTTAGAAATATGATAACAATAATAAGTAAGTAATGTTAAAATGAATAAATTTTAGTTTTATATGATTCTAATATATGTGTGTGTGTGTGTGTGTGCGTGTGTGTGTGTGTGTATGAGATTTTTAATGTACACACTCTTGATTTTTAGTATAAATATGTTAGCAAGTTATAATTCGAGATTATCTTAAAATACATTAACGATGCACTTATACTAAAAAAAAACAAGTATGTGTACATTAGAAAATACTAGTAGGGTTTGCTAATGGAAACATACTTGTTTTCTTAGTATGAATGTATTAACAAGCTATACCTAGAGATTGTCTTAAAATACAGCAATGGTGTAGCTTTTTTTTCATACATGGAAGGCCCAAAGGACCAAAAAAACACAAAGAACTATGCAACAACAAAAGCGATGGAACAATCAACCTTTAGCAAAGATGAAACAAACTCAGGAGGCATTTCAAAGATATTGCAACCCAAATCTAAATCGTTAGATAAATTTGTGAAGGAATCAACAATTAACCATGTTGGCTTGTCTAAAGATGTGCTTCAATTAGAACTGCATTGAAGAGGAGGCCAAATTCCAAATAAAACCAATTAGGTGAACCAAAGGGTGATCTAGTTGACACCTATTTCTTGAGCATCTTAAAAGAATCCTTAGAATTAGATTCCACAATAATCTTATCATAACCTCTAATGATGGCTACTTGAAGCCCTCTGAAAATAGTTGTAAGCTCAACTTGGAGGATGGATCAATTTCCTAAGAAGCAAGCAAAGCCAAATCGAAACACTTCATACTCATCCCTTAACACCCCTTCCACATAAGCATCTCCAGAATTAACATTGAAGGATTCATCACATTTGAGCTTGCACCAACCAGCTGGGGGAAGCTTCCAGGCCACAACAACATTTTATTGTTTACGCACATGGAATGTGTTAGACTAGGCGATCCATTATCATAATTGGATGATCCATCCTTACCCATCATTTTGATGATTATAAATTATTGATGCACTAATGGGTTATCTTTAACTGTACATGACTCTATACATACGAGCACACTTAGTATTATTTTTACTAAAGAGTAATATCCAACATCAAATGAACTATTATGAACTAGCTCAACTTGCTATGAAAACCAGTGTCTATACATTGTGTTGTTTTATCTACGGCCAATGGACTTAATCACTTACACAATCTATTTTATACAGAGTATAAGTGACGTTCAAAGTTGTACTGAAATTCATGTTAGCTACAAAGGGATCGAAAGTGTACAAACACAACTTTCACAATTTCATTTTTGTCTCTCTTATTTTGAATTGCTAAGATTTGAATTTCAAGTATGAAAGGACAAAATAGAAGGGAATAAAAGGACTCGAGAATATTTACAAGGGTCATTTTCACTAAAGAGAAGGAATATATGTTGTTGTATGTACTTTGTTTCTTCTCTCTCCAACAAGAGCATGACATGTTGCACTGTCCCTAATTCTGAGACAATGGTCATATCAAGGCAAGCACAAATCTCTTCTCAGAAGTCTATAAAAGGCAACTACCAACTCTGTTAACAAGTTAATTAAAATATCAAGAGAAAAATGAGCAAGACCAATTTGAAGCAAAATCTATCAAGTCATTGGATGATGCAAAACAATGTTGAATTAGTTCATCCTTTGCCTAGCAAAGTCATTCAATGTATTTGAGCTTAAGTGTTTATCCACTCATTGAGTGATTTAAATCTGTGTATTCATTCAAACATTGTTTGTTTGTGAAAGTTAAGAGTGACTTAGTGTTAAATAATACTTAAATGTCTTAGATTCAGGAGGAGTTTAAGGATGTGCTAGAAGTGGCCTAGAAAATGTTGTTGTAACTAGGAGTGATAGGACAAAATACTTGTTTGTAATCAAGTTTTGATTAGTGGAACCCTTTACAAGTTTGTGAAGGAGAACTAGATGTAACTCTATTTGAGTAAACTAGTATAAACTAAGTATTTCTACTTCTCTCTTTAGCTATTTGATTAGTATTCTCTTAAGTTTGCTTTGACACACTTGGTTACACAAGTGTCTATTTGAAAACCTTTGTAAAAAAAACTGTTTTATCCAACATTGGACGATAGTCATTTGTTTTCACTAAAACTGTTTTTCACTCACTAGACGATATAATTAGTATCTTTGTTTAAAATGTTTGTGAAAATCATTCATTTGCGAAAAAGTTATCATATTGTATAACACACTATTCAACCCCTTCTAGTGGAATCTTTGATATTTCAAAATGATGGAGCCTTTGATCCTTCTCCAAGAACTTCACAATTTTTGGAGAATGGATCTCACTCTTATGAATCAATGGTGTAGCTTGTTAACCCACTCATACTAAAAACATTAGCATATATATATATATATATAGAGAGAGAGAGAGAGAGAGAGAACATTATCTTATGTGAGAACAAGAGAACAACTAATAACAACCATCAGATCAAGATTAAAAATAATACATGATACAATTAAAATATTTATAAATTCAAATTAAAATATAATATAACTATCGAATCTCTACAAGATTCAACAAACAAAAATCAAATCTATAAAAATCACCCATTAATTATCACTTCTTGGAAGATCTCAATTAAACCTTCACGGCATCACCACAAAAATCATCCCACCGATGCAGGCACCACCATGGTCACCGTCACCACCACCACTGTCGACCACCATCACCTTTGTCGTCATGCCTATTGTTGTCATCCCTGCCACCACCAACACTGCCGACGGTGGTGGCAGTCATAATGATTGTGATGTGTTAATGATAATTGAGATATTTTAGGATGTAAAACTTGATATCTTTTATATATTTAATTTTAGTTTGGTAAATCTTTTAGAGATTTGATGGTTATATTAGATTTTAATTTTAATATTAATATCTTGGTCTTGACCATCTATTATTTTTAATCTTAATATGATGGTTGTTATTAACTGTTCTCATGCTCTCTCACATAAGAAATTGTTCTCACAAGAGTCATATTCTGCATATAAATTAAAATTTTAAGATATTTGATTTTTTGTTTGGTAAATCTTTTTGAGATTTTATGGTTAAATAAAATTTTAATTTGATTTAAAATGTTTTAATCTTGACATTTCATTTTAATCTAACGATTGAGATTGACTATTATCATTCTCACATAAGATATTCATTCTTATATGATACGCCCTATATATATAAATAAGGTTGTTAACGAACATACACTTTTTTTAGGATAAGCAGTATTCCAGGATAAATCTTCATTTTTTGTGAAGACAACATTCTTCTACAAAGCAATATTGACTTGGGGGTTAATGTTTTGGGGTAATTATCAACTCAACATCTAAAGGCCTCCTAAGTCAAAGATCTCAGTTAAATATGACTTAGGAGAGAAAACCATAAAGACAAAAAAGCCGACGTTACAACCTGATTCGAAGAATAAGACCCCAACACAAATAATAACCAATAGGATCCTAACATATGACAAGTGACGCTCGATCAACTCTACGATACATAAGAATTCCACAAATGAATATAACTAACACACTCATTCAATACAAAATCACTAAGACACTTTCTCTCATATTCCCTTGATTCTTTCCTCATTCTCTTATGAATTTCAAATATTCTACATCCTACTGTAACAAGTACATGAGCATGTTATAACTAAATGTTATCTTTAAGTATATTATTGGTGTAATTTGCTAACACATACTAAAAAAATATAAGTGTATATGCTAACAAATGTTTATAGGATTTACTAACGTACACACACTTGTTTAGGATGTGCAATTTGCTAACCCACTCATAATAATAAAAAGTGTGCATGCTAGCAAATGTTTATGGGGTTTACTAACGTACACGCTTGTTGTTTAGGATGAGTACATTAACATGATATAAATGTGAAATGTGTTGAAGAAAAACATATGTGCCATGTGTTGAACCCTTCTAAACAACTTACATAAATGTGAAATCCATATCAAAGTCATAAATAACTATGGCATGAAAGGAGAGGAAGAAATAAAAGGAACACACTAAAAAAAGGATTGAATAGTGTGTTTGTAAACTTTAAAACTTTCCGTTCAAAAGGTCTTTTCTCAAGAACACAAATTTTATAAAATAGTTTGAAAAATGTTTCTTCAAAGATATAAATGTGAGCGTTAAATAAAATATTATAACAATAACACTAGTTTTTATATTGATTCACTTAATCTAAACTATGTCTAATTTTTCTTTAATCTTAGAAAGGTTTCACTAATTAAAAATTAATTACAAAACAAATACTCTAGATGGCACTTATGACTAGAACTAATATTTTCTATACCACTCTTGGCTTTAACACCAATCTCCCCATGAGATTGATAAAAACAACTACATTTAACAATTGACACACTAGCTGGTTTAATTTATTAATACAGTCATGGAGATTTCCTCCCATCTCCATTATGAGTTGATACAACACCATCTTCAAACATAGACGATTGTTAGTGACTTGGATGTATATATGCTTCCAAGCTTCTCCCATAGAGCTTTCAGTGTTGTCTCTTTCAACACGTTGTACTTGATCTTGAGAGCAAGAGCTAATTGAATCATGCTTACAACCTTATTTTGAATCTTACTCCATTCCCTTTCATTCATGGAAGTTGGTTTTTCATCTTCCAAAGCCTGACCAATACCTTATTGGACCAAAAGGTCTTGAAGAGTACACTACCAAATCATGAAATTTGTTTTCCCATCAAACAACCAGATCTTAAACTTGTATGTTCCTTGCAATAACTCTAATACCACTTTTTAGGAAAATAACATACATAAATGGAATCACCCACATGCCAAAAATATATTTTAGAAGGAACACACAAATAATTAATGTTGTTTGACACCTAGTAAAAAAACATCCTCAAAATATTTCACTATATCAAACATGATTAAAAAAATTGTAACTCACCTCAAATTGTGTATCACTCTACAAACTCGAGACCCCCACTCAAAAGTTACAAGAGAAGATAACACACTCACTATAAGAGACTCTTTCACACAAGTGATCACACACCCACACACTTCCATTCTTCTCTTGCTTTGGGTTTGGATGGAATGGATGCTCCACCACTTCCCATGCCTCCCTTTACAAGGCATGGAAGAACCCTTCATTCATGAAAAAAGTGACTTTTCATGCGAAAGTGAATACTTAATGTCCACCATGCATTTACTTCATTCAATGTAGTGGTGGTCTTCAAGAGTTATACATTTTGGTATAGTTCAATTTTGATTTTCACTAAGTGCTTCATTTATTTGGAAAATTTAATTGCTTTCAAACAAGCAGAAAGTTGTATTTTGTACTATGCTATCCTAAATTCAAGGAATATTATTATTCACAAAGAGAACAAAAAGAAAAACAGTGAATTTAAGATTTCTAAATACATTTAGAATGGAGAAAATAAGATATTTTTTGATGATTTTAATTCATTTGTATTTGAAAACATGATCATAAATAACAAACAGAAATAACATGCTTTTCTCCTTAGAAACACTTTTATTTATTTATTTAACTTAGCTAAAACAGAGATACGACACATTAAGGTATACTCAAGTACTTATTTTTTTTTTTTACATACTAACATTTTATGCATGAAACACCTAATTCAATAAAAGATTTATTAAATTAATTAAATAAATAAAACTTATAAAAAAATTTATCTATCATTTTTATTGAACTAAATTAAAATTTTGGTCTTCCTATTATTTTTTTACGAATTGGTCCATTCCCAATTTTGTATAGATTTTATTTCTTTTATTTCGATTTAATTGAACATTGGACATAACATATTCATTGAAGATACCATCAAGAAATAATTTAATTAATTAAAATAAAAAATAAAGATATGCAAAATCAAGAATTGAACCAAAATTATGAATTTTGTTAAATGTAAGCACTAAAATTGCAGAAAAAATATAAGATCAAAATTATATATCAGTTATTAATGGAAAATTAAAATTAAAATTTAGCCTTTTTATAAACTTAATACCGATATATCATGTAGAGAATAAATCAATTAATGTGGAACTATTTCATCTTAATAAGACGTCTTAAATTTGAACTTTAAGTATTCAAATGAGTTAAATACTTAAAAGAAAAAATTTATCATCCATAATAATCCTACTTAGTTCAAACAATACTATTTCCTATAAAAATATTTATAATCTTTGCTAAAATAAACTTAATACTGGTATTTTCATATTAAATGCTACAACAATACATAAATTTTATAAGAATTCTTAACTTTTCCATAGGAGTATTCCAACACTTGGATGGAACCAACCAATTCAACCAAATAATAGGATGAAGTTCACTAGTGCAATCTTATCTGTCCAAAGGACAGATGAATCTGGTGTCAATTAATTAATTATTGCAAAAATACACGATAAGAGTATGAATCAAAGAGGAGTGTGTATTAGGCACCACAGCTGTTGGTCAAAGGAAATAAATAAACAAATAAATATAAAAGGGTCACCAAAAGTATAACCGCTCGTATATCTCACAAAATTGTGGTACCACTACTTAATACATGAATGTTTCGGACCCTACATGATAAAAAGACTCAGGCATTATTAACAGGGTTGCACGTGCGAACTTGCAGTGGCCCCACATGAAGGCTTTAGGCTGGGAACGTACTGCATTATGAAATAAATGCCCATATCTTAATTTTGCCATGGACCCCCAAAAAAATATAATAAATAATCGAATCTTGCTGAACCAAGAAGTTTTAAGTTAGCCAGATATAACACTTCATTAAGTTGAAGGAACAAGAAAAAAGAGATTCATAATAACTCAACCTTTTAGAGACATGAACATGGTTTTCAGCATTTGTGAAATCTCACTTTTCTGCCCTATTGTACACTTGTACTAGCTATTTTCCCCCCTACCTTTTTAATTAAAAAATAAGTTTTTTTTTTTAATTTGCCATTGTTTATGAAAGAAGTTAAAGAAGAAACACATAACTAAGCCATTACATATTGAAACCAAAATAGAACGTTACTAGATAGATGTACTAATCAAGATTGTTCTAATAAATTTTCCAAATATAAATTTACTAAGTATCTTCCAGTGGACAAAACATCAAGTCTCTTCTCGCTTGGTTCGTATTTTCCCTTCCGAAGCTGATAGCGATGTGTTACAGCCGAAATAGTATAAGTTTGTCCTTCTATTGTTACACTCTCCCCACACTGCAAGTTCTGCTTTGGAAAAAAATAAAATATTATGCAAATGTCCCAGATGAATGTGGCACGTTTCTTTTTCCATTCTCACAAAGTTATGTTGGATCTTATCACCCAAAAAGAAAAGAAAGGAAAAAGTTACGTTGGATCATGGTATGCATAATTGAATCAATTGGGCAAAAACTGACAACACGACATGTGATCAATAATGTTTTGTTAAACTATGAAAAAGAAAGGTTTTGTTAAGCGGGCATAGGGAGTTCTGCTTTCAGAATCTACTACTATTTTTTCTGATTTCAGAATCAGAACCATAAAGGCTACAAACAAACACAGCTTGTAAACCAAACAGCTTGCTTCAATTCCTCATCTCATATGGACCCATCTGCCATCTCATAATGCTTTGCCATTAAAAAATTGAGAAGCAATAGATCTAAATAAGCACCCACAACTACAATCCTCATACATCTAAAAATTAATACACTACAATTTCTTCATCTTTTTACTTTGTGTTTAGAGCTCTAACATGTTCCTTGTCTTCAATTATATGCCTGACTGACTCATAGAAATGGTGGCATCTGCCATCCACATGTTCTCATGTAGCATGAGATATATATATATATATATATATATATATATATACTAGACCTATATGATACACAACTTTATTCTTCCAATCTGCAATGGTTAATTTTAGAAAAGCAAGTCAAGACTCAATAGTTTGCATTTATATTCCTTCTAAATTATCCTTTCATAGGGACATATATCCTCCAAAGCACCAAAAGTCAGTTCCCCCCCACCCCCATTGAGAGAGAAGCAAACTCTGATCCAATGAGCAGGACAAGGGCTGACCAAAGAAGCCAAACACGTTAATGGTGGTTTTCACACTTCAATGAATAGTTCCATCACAATAATGTTTATTTGGATACAAAATTGTGTTAGAAAGGGTACTGAAGCTCTCTATTTTAGAATGGCAATGTTGCTCTTAAAGTAGCCTTTCACATGTATTCTTGAATGTAGAAATAATAATTCCTTTGAGATTGAGGGATGCAAATGTCAATCCAATAAGTAGGCCAATGGTCACCATAAGAAGTAAAATGTATTGATCGTTTATCCTCTTAAACTAGTGGGTTTTGTCACTAAGTAGTGCCTACATCAGTTCAAATTATTTCAGTAAGGGAAGGGAGTATGGCTTGTTAATCTTCCAATTGCGATTTGTCTAAATCTCAATCTTCATGACTAAGAACAGGAATCCTTAAATGTGATACCAGTCAACAATTGTGCCAACTGATGCAACATAGGCCCGATTTAATTAGCATCTAACTTATGATAGCTTTTCAATTATATAAAAACATATTGTTAAGATTTTTCCAAGACATCAATGCCAGGTTTTGTCAAGTTCATTGGTACTTAGGGAAAACTTAAATGAGGGAACTTCTGAAAAAGTTAGTGTATATGTATGTTAACTAGTGTGAGATGTTTGATTCATTTTATCTCCTTGATTCATTTTACTTTTTTTTTTTTAAGGGCTTGTTGAGAAGTTTATCTAAATTGACTCAGTCTCATTAGTTAAAACTTTAATGATAACATATAAAGCTGTTTAGATGCCTTCAGAAACCAGCTATGCCACATTATTTTTCCTTTTGCCATTGTGCTATGCAAATCAGCTTAGTTTGGAACTGTACTCGTTCATGTCATGTCATCTAAATGTCATCATATTGTTCTGATGAACTTTCCAAGTTTCTTTCTGTAATACCTTACACTTGTATGGGTTTACACGATCTCTCTTAGGCATATCTCAGATTCTGGGTACATTAAATTATGTAGAGTAAAATATGTACTCCCCTTTGACAATATCATTCTCTTTTGGCTTCCTGCTGATAGGAACCAAAATAGGAATGGTAAAACTGAAGTAATATTGACACTGAATTAGAACAAAATCAAAGGTCTAGACCCCTGTTACAAGATGAACAATAGAAAACAAACAAATAACAGAAATTATAGAAACCTTTTCTGAGGAAGAACCAACTTCTTCACTCAACCCCACCAAATATTCCTTCTAACAAATTCCTTGATACGTGACTCCTCCATCTTCCCACTATATAGAATTGTTTCCATCTCTCGCCACCCATCACTTGTCACATGTCATTTCTGTTAAGTCCTACCTCTCTCTCCAATTCGCATCCTACCCTTATCACTTCTATTTCTTAATTAGTTAGCTCCTAACTACAGGCCCAGTAAGCCCAACAATTGTTGAGCCATCATCTTCATAGATTTTCCTTCATATCAAATGGACAAAAAGTCTTGGGAGATAACTCTAGCACCAAAGAACTTTATACTGCTGGCTATACCATCATATATTCTGAACTGGATACCATAATATTCTGGGATCTTCTCTGTTTCTCTCCTTCCCTATCTAATCCTAATATCCTATAATTTTATCATAGTCATACTATAGATAAGACTCTTGTTACTCCAATTTAAAGATTCGAGACAAAAGAGTGTTGAGTCTAGGGTCATTACAAAAATTTATCCAAAGTTTCAAGTCCCGTAGTGATTCCATTCTTTGTTATTGTCATGATATAAAACACTTCTAAAAACTTGATCTTGAGAAGCTGAAAATACTCGAATATTCTCAATAGCAGAATCTGATAACAGCTCTTTTCACTCCATACCAAACAAATGTCTCATTTCTCAACAGTAGAATGTTGAGTATAGGATCATTATTAGCCTGGTGAAAACCACAATAAACCAGCTTCAGACCTTGATCATTAGTACCATCCAGTTGAGTCACGACATTACAAAAACCTTATAACAATATTTTTGAGTTCTTCCTATATTTTTTCTCAAATGGCATAGAATCTTAAAACATATTCATTTGAAAATATTCCTCCAATTTCAAGTCCCAAAAATTTCAGCTATATACCCTGTTTCAGTCACGGAATATGTAAAATGAAGGCTAGTTAATTGAGATTTTTAATTTTACACAAGTGAACTTCAGAAATATGCTGATTCAAAGAACATAGAAATAATCCAGAGTTTGCTTGGATGCTGGAATAATACCATTGTTACAACAAGGCCTATATAATAAAGTAAAGATGGCCTTATCAACTCACCAGTCATGTTAGGGAATGCTTAGAGGGGTCAACAAGAAAGAACTGTCCTTTTATATTTTTAAATTAAGAAATTTATGATATATTGAAAAAAATAAATAAAAGATGATGGGATTAACATAGTTATAAAACTTGGCTTGATCCCAACAGCTTAATCAGTAAATAGGTGACCCAGTCAATCAGGTACTAGTTCGAGTGGGTTATTGGATTAGATGTGCAATTTAACCAGTCTAAAACTGGGTTAAACCAGCACAAACCAGTTTTTGGTTAATGAATTGAACTGGTTTTACAAAATATTCCATGAGACTTGATTATACATGTGACTTTGTAATTAACTAAAATAACATCAACCACTACTCTATAGTTAGACCTTTGTTATAACTTATAATATTAGTTATCTCATTGTAAATAGCCTATGTGCATTGTTGGTGCAAAGAGTTTTTACACTGTAATCCAATAACAAATTGTCATGTATAGTAAACTTGTTGACTTTTACAATTACTTTAAAAGTCATACCAATAATTATTTTTGATTGATTAATAGTGCAAAGTTTTACCTTGACAATGCATAGAAATTAATCTCTTATATTAATCATGTACTTAATTATATGTGTAATGACACTATATCTAGAAGGTTATATTGTCATATTTCATTAAATAAATAATATATGCATTCACAGTCTACAATATTTTTACGGTTAAATTAATTTTTTGGTCCTCTAATTCATTATTTAGGTTCAATTTGGTCATCTAATTTTCTTTTGGTTCAATTTGGTCTTCTAATTTTTAAAACCAATTCAATTTGGTCTCTACTTTTTTTTGTTCAATTTGGTTATCTAATTTTTAAAACTGATTCAATTTGGTCCACTAGTTTTTTTTTTGTCTAATTTGGTTCTCTAATTTTTTTAACTGATTTATTTTTTGGAAAATATGTAATTTGTGATGGTTTAAAACTATTTAGTGAGAATTTTGAACCGTCACAAAGTGTGATTCCTTATAATTTAGTCCCAATGACCAAATTGAATCAATTTTAAAAAATTAGATGATCAAATTGAACAAAAAAAACTAGAGGACTAAAAAAAGGTGACTTCACCAAAAAAAATTGAATCTAAAAACATTGTCATTCAATGACAAAACTTTTATGTGAGTTTATTGACAGTTATAATAATTACCTTAAAAGATGTATCAAGGACAAGGATGATTTCTTATTGGCTGACAATTGCATGTGTAATGCGTTAAATTAAATAAACTCTAAATGAAAAGATTACTCTTTGCCTAAGCCGTGCCTTCTTACCCATCCAAACATAACAACCATTACTCATTAGATAGATACAATTCACAAGCAGGGGTTCTAATTTAAACTACCAACAATGAAGCTTTGGAATTGATTTTAAAAACAGAAAAATAAAAAATCAACGAATGGCACTTACGGGGGGTAAGCAACGAACGCCAAGAGACTTGGGTGGAGGAGTAATCTCGACCACCTTGTAGGGAAGGATGCTACCTCGTTCTCTGTCTCTGTCTCTCTTCCTACTGCACGAAACCTCAAACGACATCGTCTGCTAAAAGATAGCGAAAACAAGATTAACAAATGAAGAATCATGGAAAAGATCGAAAAGTGGGTGAATGCGGTACCTTCTGGCATGAAGCGAGACCCATGTTCCACGACGCCATTACAATTAGCTTCTCTTCGCTTCTCTTCTCTTCAATTCTCGTCACGCAAAATGGCAACATCAAAGCAAGAAAAAACTCCAGATTTTTTTTGTGGTGGGACACGAGTCGCAGGGCAATACTGTCAAACTTCTCAAGGCAATTTTTTATTCCATTTTCTCTTAAAATTAAAATGCCTTAAATAAAAAATTTATTTCATACAATTTAATTTTTTTTGTTCTTCGTAAAAATATTTTAGCTCTTGCAAAGAGAAATGAGAGAAATGATAGTGACATTTTTTCTAACACTTTTCTTTTTTGGATAATATCTATTTGATCGGTTTTATAATTTATTAAAAATTTTGGTAGGTTTTGTTTTTCAATTAATATTTCTCTATCTTAAATTATATTAAATGAGAAAGAAAATTTACTAAAATTGATAATTTTTAATAAGTTATAATCAATTAGAAAAAGAATAGCTAACATTCCTCCCTTACAAATAATGTTTGTTTTGTTTTAAGTTCGAAACTTTAGATAATTTTTTTTCACTGTTCACATTATTATGTAAAGTGTCTTAAAGGTCTAAAAAACAAAACAAATATAATTTGTAAAGACTAAACATATAAAAAAAAATTGCAAGGAAAAAGATAAAAAAAATGTTAAATTGTAAGAATTAAAAATGTAATTTAAACTAATTAAAATTTGTGTTTTTTTTAATCAAGTATCCCTTGACCAAAAGTTAAAGACTAATCCTATGAATTAAAGAACAAGATTATTTATCAATCATATTATATTACTCTTGTAATTAAAATTAGTATTATTGTCTGTAATTCTGTCTTGTGTAAAAAAATTTATTAAATTAAGAAAATGGTGGCTAAAATTTTACAATATCATTTTATTTTTAGTGATTAATTTAACGCAATTTATAATTTTATATATATATATATATATATATATATATATTTTTTTTTTTTTTTTTTTTGAATCTCTCACTCATGTAAAGTAACCTACCTATTTGTTTTCTTTTTTTTGTTACTACTAGGCGGGGCCTAAGCCAAAAAAAGAGACTACACAGAATTCTGGGAGTAGCAACTCCCAAACTATCAGCAAGAAGCAGTAGCCTAAGAGAGGTTGGACTCTTGCTAAAAAATCACAAGATCCTCCACCATTTTGCAGGCTTGATTAGCAAGGACATCCACGCAATGATTAGCTTCTCTATAAATGTGAGAGATGCTAATATTGTCATGTTGAATAATTAAATTCCTTATGGCAGTAATAAGCCTAAAACTAAAAGCTGTCCCAACCTTACCACAATTAATGCTAGTAAGTAGTAACAACAACTTTAAAATCCACCTGTACTTCAATCCCATGCCACCTTTTAGATAACGCTAGCTTGAGACCCTCATAGACCCCCTACAACTTGGCAATAAAAGCTAAACAACTGCCTAGCTTTTTGGTGAAACCACCATGCCAATTTCTAAACTCATCTCGCAATAAACCTCCACAACTAGCAACATAATTTTGCTTATTGCAATTGTTTCCAATTTTTATGAGTAAGTTTAGTGGCGAATTATCCAAATTCTTATTACTCTCAATTTTTTTTCTACAGTCTGGCGAATTCAATCGAGTTATTTTAGGTTGTGATGTTTTTACTTATCAATCTAGAGTTGGCCAGATTTTACTATTTTTCTTATTTCTATTTTTTGGGCTCATCAACTATTTTTAAAAGTTTTGTACAATCATGGATATGTACTTTTTCAAGCTATAACTAATTGGATGTTTCATACTAAGAATAAAAAAAAAATCGATGTTTCATTACCAATAAGAAGTATGTAGCATTGTAGCTAGTTGATATGTACCAAAAAGGGAGGTAGCTCTATGATTGTTGTTGGTTTCAAAGAAAGCATTTGAAGAATGGATAAGAGATCAAGCTTGGTTTTGAGCTTTCAACATGCCTTGAAGACTTGAAGAATAAATTGTAATCAATTGTAAAGGAAGAAGCATCTCTGGTGATCCAAGTGCATTGCATTCATATCATTCATTTAGATTTTCAATTAAAGTCATAGAATTAACAAGGTTTTGATAATTTGATTAAATGTTTAAATTGAAACAAATGTTTTTGGAAAAATACTGTTTTACACTATTTAATCAATTACTTAGGCATATTAATCGATTACTTTGTTCTTAGCTATTTCTGGAAAACTTATTAAGAACAATGTAATTGATTACATATCGGATTAATCGATTATTTGACCTTAGTTTACATATAAAACAGCCTTGATAAACATTTTAATGGATTACCAATAGGCTGTAATCGATTACAAAGGCCAATTAGAAAACCATAGCTCACTGCCTTAATCGATTACCAATACTTGTAATCGATTACATTATACACTACTGCTTTGCTATTTGTTATACAAATAATCGATTACCAAAATCAGTAATCGATTACATAGTTCATTTGGCTGACCCCTATTTTATGAAGTTGTCTGCCATAATCGATTACACAAAACAGTAATCGATTACACAATGCTTTTCAGTTGCATTCTGAACTTCAAGTTTTTCTAGAGCTCACTGTGATAATCGATTACGATACAGAATAATCGATTAATTGGTTCGTTGCCAATACCCAGAAGTTTATAAAACATATTAATCGATTACATGGTTTATTTAATCAATTACATATGATAAATAATCGATTATTAGGCGCGTTTAATCGATTACTGGCAGTTGGAAATGTTTGTTATAAATAGAACTCATTCTGTTCTTGATTAGTAACTTGTCAATTTCGAATTCTGAGCTAATATAAAGCACTTTAAATACTTTCTTGGGGTTTTTTGGGTTCTGGGTGTTCTTGCTTACA
>CM023959.1:7346370-7378154 GCA_013407115.1 Glycine latifolia
TATATATATATATATATATATATATATATATATATATATATATTACTCTTTTATGCCTTGTATTGGACAGACTTTACAATTGCTAATGTTATGGAACCCTAGCCCCCTTTCTTCTTCTCCACTATGTCTCTTCTCTATTCTATGATAACAATAAGAACTTTTGTTTTCTATTTGGAGAGATAGAATATTGTTACAAACTGGAAAAAAAACCTATAATAGATGCTATGAGTTGTTTCTTGATTTCTTCTGCTATTATTGACATTATCAGTTTATAATTACTAGTGTTTGAGATCCCCTTTTGGTTGAGAAATAATTAAGACTTTCAGTTCTAATTGCTCATGTGTGGTTGAAATGCTATTATGTCTAGTGGATGTTGTTATAATCAATATATTTGATAAATAATGTATGAACAACAAAGTAGATAATATATAGAGGAGAGATCAGTGTAACTTAATTAACTATTACACCATTTAATAACTTGATATAAAATATTATTTTTATCGATCCAACTATTGTATTATATCTATATATTACCAAGATTGTTTGTATCAAATTTTATCAAAATTAGACATCGATAAACAGGTAATCAAATTATCCATATTTAGTATATTTTAAAATATTTATATTATGTCGATTTTAATCTATATAAATGAGGTAACAAATAATTTTAGATTAATATGAAATTTTGTATATATTACCTATGTGAAAATAATTTCAATCCAATGGTAGATTTTAAGAAAATATTGTCTAATTAAAAGTTATTTAATGATGTAATAGTTTTTTAAATTACACTGATGTAATTTGATTTTTCTTTTATATATATAATATAAGAGAAAGTGTTAAAAAAATCATAATCCGATAGATAATGATGACAAGTAAGTGGCTGAGGGGATGACTAAATTGGTAGAATGAGATAATCACAAAAGATCGAACATGAAGTATTTTATTTTTAAAGCTAAGCATTTTCGTTTAAGTTTCATTTTGAAGACATGTTATTGGAATATGCTCATAATTACAAAACTTTTTTGCTTCTACTTTTCATACTTTGAAAGTACTACAAATTAACCCCCCATCATTATGATTTCATTTTGTATTATTTCAATTGAATGCCCTTTTCACATACTTTAATTATGGGAACTTGGTAATTGTTGGAGAGTGGAGACAACTAAATTAAATAAACATGGGAAACAAATTAAATTCTATGTTACTCAGTCCATAGAACCATTGACCATTTCTTACAATCCAAAGTAAATCTTTTATCTATCCTAAACAAATTAAATTCTATATAGACTCACTTTGCACTGGTGAAATTACCTTTTTCAGTCCACCAATACTGCACAATACTGAAAGATCAAAGTTCAAGGGAAAATTAATTAGTCTGAATATGAAAATCAGAAGACAAGGGAGTGTATGCAGCAAAAATCTCTACTGCTTTCAACCTTGATGATTTTCCTTAATGAAAATGAAGGATTAATGATCTTCCCAAACTTTGAATGTGATTATTGTTTTCCCTAAGTGGTTTTTCAAAGTTTCTGTAGTGCTTAAAATTCAGAAACATGATGGCTAATATCTGCAAATATTGAAACAGGTTTGCTTGCTTGCTTAAAATCATGTTAGATTAATATATAGAAACCAACATAGTCAGTGGTTCTCTTAACCCGTAGCATCTCCTTAGGTGATTCTTTTGGTGCAAATATTTTGTATTTGATTTCTTTTAACTAGTACTCTACCTTTGTCCAACTCTTTTTAATTTCTGGTTAGTGTGTTGATAAATTGGTTGCTTTCTATTTTAACATGACTATGGTAGAGGCTCCAAATTTACCTGCTGTTGGGTAACATCATCAATTTGATACCACTTTTTTGGGTAAATCGTACCCTCAAATAGATTTTGTTAGGTTATCGTCCAACCATCAAATCAAACCGCGAAAACGAAAATAAAATGCAGGAGAGTAGAGATAGAGAAGATCACTCAGTCAACTTGTTTAACGTGGGAAAAACTCCTTCAACCTGAAGTAAAAACCCACGGGAAACTAGTCCAGAATCAAACATCCACTATATGAATAATGGGTTACAATCAAACATCCCTTGGCTTTCACTAGAGGTACATCAAACTTCACCAAGTGTGGTGGTATTCAAACTACTCTAAAGAGTTCTCTTTTTCTCTCTAAAGGTATTCTCACGGGAAAATCTCTTTCAGATTTCTCTCTCGACTGAGAATAACCCAAAACTCATACATTAAAGACTTATATAGAAAGAAGGAGGTCAAATACGTTGAACCACTCAAGTATCTGACTTCTTGAGCCTTACACTCAAGCACCACCCAATAGGATGTGACTCCTTGATACTTGTAGAGTTTCAATGCCTCGAGACTTGAGCCAAGCCTTTAAGGCGGAACAGTTCCCAACAATTCTCCCTTTTTCAGCTTCAATGAGTCAATTCAAACAGTTGGCCGGCTTCTTCAATCAATAGGTTCAACTTCAACAACCTGGCATTTTCAATGCGACAGGTTTATCATCAACCCGACCTCTTCAATGAGTCGGGTTCACCAACCCGGCACCTTCACAACAATCTTCAAATTTCCTTGCTGATACCGGCTTAGTCATCATATCAAACCAATTCTGGTCAGTGTGCACTTTGAAAAACAATAGGAATACCCACAATAACCAATAGGGGGTGAATTGGCTAATACTTGGTCTTTTAAAATTTCTTTATAAAATCAGAGTAAGGATCTTAATCACTTTTAAAACCAAGAATGCTTTTAATCAATCAATTCACTCAGCTCAATAAATCAATAGTTCAAAACAGAACTTGTTGAGTAATGATAAGAATACCAAAAACAAATAAACAAGATAACTAATAGAGATTTAGGAATAGAAAATAAACACAAGAATTTATACTGGTTCACTTCTCAAGAGAAGCTACATCCAGTTACTTCTAATCAACACTAGATTAGAGTTCCACTATTATAGATTTCAGTTCTTACAAGCTTTATTACAAACACTCTTTATCAAATCTAGATAAAGAAAAGAAACCTAAAACCCTATTAGACTTCTAGTGAACAAGAACCAGAGAATACTACTTTGATCTTCCCTAGAGAACACTACTCCAGTACAAGCTTCAAAGAACAATTTACAATAGCACCTAATAACAAAAATTGCAAAAACAAATTTACAATCAAAGAGAATGGAGAGAAACAACCTGATGATCCAATGAATATGAATGTATGTGGTTTACCAATCAGAGTTGAATGAACAAAATGAATTTCAGAACATGCCCTCCTATTCTTTTTTGAAAGCTCTTGCCCAAGAATTCATTCAATACCCATGAAGATTAAAGAGTGGGACAAGAAGTTGCTTAACCCAGAAAATCACTTTCTAACTTTGTGAAGGCTTGTGTGTATTCAGAAAATTCGAAGTATTCAAGTTAAATTTCAAGCCAAGCTTCACTTCTATTTATAACATACTTTTCCAACTAACTGTAATCGATTAAACGCGCCAAATAATCGATTAAAAAACCTTGTGTAATCGATTAAATTGCCACTAAATCGATTAAACTGTTCATGTTGATTTCTGGGTTTGAACAACGAGCAAAATAATCGATTAAAATGAGCTGCAATCAATTAAAGCAGTAAACCATGTAATTCTGAAAAGCCTTGTGTAATCGATTACAGGAAATGGTAATCGATTAAATAAGTGGAACAAGCTTTTCTAAAAACCTTATGTAATCGATTACAAGAAATGGTAATCGATTAAAGCAGTGAAGCATGTTTTTCTTTTGACACTATGTAATTGATTACAAGCAATGGTAATCGATTAAATTGTTCTTCAATGCTTTTCCAAATTTAAAAACAAAGCAAATAATCGATTAAACCAATGAGATTTGCATTTTTCCAAAAACATTGCCTATTTAGTTCTTTTTCAAAAATTGCTTTAATTCTTTGATGAAAACATTTAAGCATGTAATGATTAAGTGCATGCAATGCAAGGATCAACAGATTGGCCTCTTCATACACTTCAATTTGAATTACATTCTTTCAAGGCATGTGAAAAGCTCAAAACATTCTTCCAAGTCCTAAGCTTCAAACTTCAAGTTGCTCCCCCTATATCAAACAATATCCCCCTTTTTGCTTTGAACATGCCAAATATTGATTGACCATATGTTTAAGTTTGGAATTACTTTGAGGAATGAGCAAGATGAAAGTCTTGAACTTTGTTAACCTGAAAACAAATCAGTCTCTTTGCCAAGAACAAGTGTTAAGAGATATGCTTGCATAAACATTAATCATTTGCTTTCATTAGATAAGCTCCCCCTGACTTAGTTTGCTCCTTTTGATTTAGATAATTTCGTGAATCATTAATTTGCAAAAAATCAGCAGAAAAACAGAGCACAACAGAGAGCAAAACAGAGTTTCACTTTTGTTAATAAGCAATCAATTTTTCTTCCCCTATTTGGCTTATCAAAGACAAAAAGTAATAGCATAGCAAATAATGAGAAAGGGAAAATGCAAGTTTCATTGATTAAAAGGGGAAATGCAGTACATTAATCAAAGAAAAAAAAAATAGAAAACAGAGGAAAGCAAACATGAAGTACAAGAAACCTAGTCATCTTTGTCAAAGTCATCAAGGACAATCCTAGCTTCTATGTTTTCTAGCCTAGATTTCATCTCCTCCAAAGATGAATTAGTCTCAGCCCTATGCTTATGATGCAGTGACAAGAAGGCATCCATCTTTTGAATCATAAGAGATTCAAATGGACTGTAAGATGGTTCAGCAGGGCTTGCATCTTCAACTTCTTCATCAGCTTCCTCTTCATGTTCAGTAGTAGGGAGTTGTTGTCTAGCCATTTGCCATCCATAAAGGGTCTTGACCATCCCTATCTTGGTAAGATGTTTCTCTTTGATGAGGCTGTTGTTGGCATTAGTGTTGTCAACAACTTCATTAGAGACATCTATATGGAAGTAATCAATGAACCTAGACACAAGAATAACATATGGAAAGGGATAGTTCATTAATCTTTTGGACTTAAGCATGATCTCCTGAATAATGAGAATCCAGTTCATCTTAATGCCATTTTTCAGGGCATACACAAGCTGTATGTCATCATCAGTGGCTTAGGCATGATTGGTGGCTCTAGGGGTGAGGATATATGTGATGATGTAATGAAGAAGTCTATCTTCATGTGTCATGGGTCCAGTACTCAACCTAAGCTTCAACCTCATTTGAGGATCAAGAAGCATCCCCTATATGTGTCTATCCTATTGTATCCACCAGCCTCTTCCTCAAATTTTCTTTCACCATCAAATGAAAGACCAGAAACTTCCTGCCAAATTTTAGGGGTAATTTCTATGGCTACCCCATTCACTTGAGACAAGATTGTCCCTTCCATAGAAAACTTGGAACGGTGTAAAACACCTTCACTAATTCAGGGTAAAAGGTACCTTTCATCTCCACAAATTGTTTCAAACCTTGGGATTCAATGAAAGCAGCGAATTGAAAACCTTCTCCTATAAACCAGTCAAGGGCAAGGTGTTTGGGATGACCTATAAGTTTGGTTGCATTGAATGTGAGATAGGTCATTTTGTCTCTCTTATTGGAGAACCAGTGATCTAATCTACTTACAACAGGGTTGGAAGTTTCAGCCTTCCTTTTAGAGGACTTGGATCTCTTTGGGGTAGACATGGCTAATGTGAGGAAAGATTACTAAGCCAGAGTTTCTAAACTCAGAGGAAAGAAAAACATAGAAGTGCTTAAGACAGAAGATGAGAATGGTGTGATTTCTTCCTTGAACATAGGTTGTATTTATAGAATATTTTAGGCTCCAAAGTTCAAATTTGAAATGAGAAACAGTTACTACGAATTAACCCACTCAATTTAAAGCATAGAAGATTCAAATTTTGAATTAGGTGGCAGTTGGATAGTTACAATTTCCAAGAAAATCTTGCAGATTTTGCAGTAACTCCATGAATAATCGATTATATGCATATGTAATCGATTAATTTGTAAGGAAAATCAGTATTTGCATAGGCTGTAATCGATTAATTCGTAAGGTAATCGATTATTTCAGAATAATTCTGAAAATGATATGAATACTTCACACTTAACCAAGAGGGGGGGTGAATTGGTTAGGCCTTGGTAAATCAAAATTCTTTAATTCAAATCAGAGTTTCTAAAGGATCTTTATCACATTTCAAAACCAAGAAACTTTATTCAATCAATCAACTCAGCCCTTTAGGATTCAATGGATCAAAACTGATTTTTCAATACAAGCAAATGAATCAAGATACAATCAATATGAGAAGAATAGATTCAGAAACAACACACAAGCAATTTATACTGGTTCACTTCAAACACTATGAAGCTACATCCAGTTTCTTCCACTCAACACTAAAGTGAAGTTCCACTATTTAATTTCTGTTCTTACAAGCAATCACAATGTCTCCCTTTATCAACCCTAGATAAAGCACAGAAATCTAAAACCCTATTAGATTACAAGAGACAAGAACCTGAGAACACTACTCAGTTCTTCTACCTAGAGAACCCTCTTCTCTAGTTGCAAGCAAGAACTCAATTACAATAGCAAAATACAATACAAATTTACAAAACGAAATTTACATCCAGATTAAGGAGAGAGACAACCTGATGATCCAAGGTATGAAATGCAAATGAGTTTACCAGAACAGGTTGAATCTTTAAAACACAAGACACATAGCTTTCCTTAATCTTGAATTGGTTGTATGCTTCAAGAATGACTCATTTTCACATGATCAATGCAACATGAAGCATGAATGAATCAAACTCTCAGAAAAGATGTTGTGAAAGCTCAGAAGACCGTTTTTGCTCAGAAATATCAAATGGGTATATTCCACACAAGTTACAAAAGCACCTGAGCATGGGTTCTATTTATAACAGACTTTTTTAACCGCAAATAATCGATTAAAACGCGCTAATAATCGATTAAAATTATTGTGTAATCGATTACATTTATATTATAATCGATTAAAACGTTCATAGCTTTTCTGGGTTTGAATCATGAGCAATATAATCGATTATCTCGATCTGTAATCGATTATTCCAGTCTAAGCATATTTTTCTCAAAGCTTGTTTAATCGATTACAGTTCCTGGTAATCGATTAAACCAGTTCTAGCATGTTTTCAAAATGCTTAGATAATCGATTATGAACCCTGGTAATCGATTAAGCCAGTGCAGCATAGTTTTTCAAAACAGAAGTATAATCGATTACGAACATATGTAATCGATTAAGGCAGTGCAATGTATAAAACAGATATAAGCAAGTAATCGATTACGACTTTAAAAGAATCGATTAAACCAGTTCAACTATGCATTTCATTTAAAACAGAGGTCACATAATTGATTAAAACAATATGGTAATCGATTAAAGTATTCCTAAAATATTTTTCAGTTTCAACGAAGAACAAAATAATCGATTAAGAGCTTACTGTAATCCATTATTACAGTGAAAAACACTTTTGCTGAAAAACTTTGAATTGTTTAAAGTTCTTGGTTGATTTGATAATACTTATTGATTTTAGTTGACTTAATTAGTTGAGTATACAATGAATGAATGGTATGCACTTGGATCACCATGATTGCTTTTCTCTTACACAATTTTAATACTCAATTTGTCTTCAAGTTGTCCCTTGCATGTTGAAAGCTCAAAACCAATTTCTCCTTAAGCAGCTCCCCCTAAATCCAACAAATTCAGTTAAAGAAGATGAAGTGTAATCGATTATCCCATCTATGTAATCGATTATCACAGAGAGAATTCAAGTTTCCAAGGTTTTCAAAACAATTTAATCGATTAATCCGATGGCTTAATCGATTATTCCAGTGAAATAAAAAATTTTCAAAGATTTTTAAGCTTGTGTAATCAATTAATTTGTTGTTTTAATTGATTATTCCAGTGAATGCATTTGCTGAAAAACTTTTCTATGAAGAATAATCTATTAATTTTTTTATGTAATCGATTACAGAAGTACAATTTTCATTCCCAACAGCTTTTAAAGTCCATTTAATCGATTGATCCATGCCTTAATCGATTATTACAGTGAAAATATTAGAATGAACAGTAATTATGCAACACAATTTCGAATTTTCCAAGCACAAGTGATGATCATTCAAGTGAGAAGCTATTTCACATAGATTAGCACATAGCAAGCATGCTTAGCAAATGTTAGACTCATCAATGATACCTAGCATGTTTCTAAGAGTATAGAATCTATCTCTAGCCAATGGTTTAGTGAATATAAGCCAATTGATTGAGTGTATCAATGAAGTCAATTTTGATGTTACCTTTTTGAATGTGATCTCTTAGGAAATGATGTCTAATCTCAATGTGTTTGGTCCTTGAGTGCATTATTGGATTTTTGGAAATGTTGATAGCACTTGTGTTCTCACATAGCAGAGGTATTTCCTTTAGTTCAACACTAAAATCTTGTAATTGTTGCTTTAGCCAAAGGTTTTGAGCACAACAACTTCCAGCAGAGATGTACTCAGCTTCAGCTGTTGATAAAGCAACACAAGATTGTTTCTTGCAATGCCATGAGATCAGTGAACTTCCAAGTAGATGACAAGTTCCACTAGTGCTTTTTCTATCCAACTTGCACCCTGCAAAGTCAGAATCAGAATAACCAACTAAATTAATTGATGCACCTTTAGGATACCAAAGACCAACTTTTGGTGTTGATTTGAGATATTTGAGGATTCTTTTGACTGCAGTGAGGTGTGATTCTTTGGGATTTGCTTGATATCTTGCACACAAACACACACTCAACATAATATCTGGTCTACTAGCTATCAAGTATAGCAAAGATCCAATCATTCCTCTAAACTTTGACTCATCAACCTTCTTCCCTTTTTCATCTGAATCAAGATAAGTCGATGTTGTCATTGGAGTTGCAGCATCTTTGCTTTTCTCCATTTCAAACTTTTTGATTACTTCAAGGCAATACTTGGTTTGATTTAGAAATGTTCCATTCTTCATTTGCTTCACTTGAAGTCCAAGAAAGAATCCCTCACATGATTTCCCATCTTGAAGAAATGTTCCATTGGAGCTTGTTTTCCAATCTTGCTGGTCACCTGATTTCCCATTTTCACGACACCAAAATCTCCCCTTCTGTAAACAGAGAAGAATCCCTCACGTGGGGTGACGTGGAATGAGGCACCGGAATCAACAATCCAAGTGCAGTCATCATATGCTATATTCAACATTTCTTCACCAAGAAAGAATATATCCATATTGGGGTTGGCAGCCACAGCCATGGTGCTATTATCATTCCTCTTCTTGGGAACGATCTGGTCTGACTTCACAGAACCAGTCTGCTCATCTTTCTGCAGAATTCTGCATTCAGACTTCTTGTGTTCGGGCTTCCCATAGTAGAAGCACTTCAGCTCATACTTTGGCCTTGACCGTCCTCTGAACTGGTCATACGTGTTACGACCCCAGCTCTTGCTACGACCCCGATTCTTGCTACGACCCCGGGAGTCGGACTTACTTCTGTTCTCAGCAACGTTGGCCTCAGACGTACTGGTCACACCTCGTTCTCTTCTCTTGGCTTCTTCATTCAGGAGGCTGTCAGTAACGACATCCGTCGTCAATCTTCCTTCTGGAGCCGAGTTACTCAATGTCACTACCAGAGTATCCCAACTTTCTGGCAGTGAACTCAACAACAACAAAGCCTGCATCTCATCATCAACTTTCATGCTAGCTTTGGAGAGTTGATTCACAATACCTTTGTAGGTGTTGAGGTGTTCAATCATGCTCATGTCGTCCTTGTATTCTAGCTTCACAAGTCGGCGAACTAGGTGTGCTTTGTTCCTGGGAGTCTTCTTCTGAATCATGGATTCTAGCTTGTTCCACAATTCGTACATGTTTGTGAACTCGGACACGTGCTCAAAGAGACTTCTGTCAATGTATTTCCTAATCGTGGCAACCTCCTTACGACTCAGGATCTCCCACTCCTTGTCGGTCTTGCCAGTCGGTCTCTCATCAAGGACAATGGGCTCATATAGATCTTTGTAGAATAGATGATCTTCCATCATCGGTCTCCAATAGGTGAAGTTGTCAGTAGTTAGCTTGAACATATCACCGTCATGGGTCACTCCACTGGTCTCCATCTCGTTTCCTTCAGAACCTTTGAATCTGTGAGTACCTTATGCCGCTGCAACACTTGCGGGACAGGCCGCCAGGCCTCACTGGGAAGACTTTCGATACAGGTCACCAAATCAAACTGTTAGCTCTGATACCACTGTTGGGTAACATCATCAATCTGATACCACTCTTTTGGGTAAATCGTACCCTCAAATAGATTTTGTTGGGTTATCGTCCAACCATCAAATCAAACTGCGAAAACGAAAATAAAATGCAAGAGAGTAGAGATAGAGAAGATCACTCAGTCAACTTGTTTAACGTGTGAAAATCTCCTTCAACCTGGAGTAAAAACCCACGGGACACTAGTCCAGAATCAAACATCCACTATATGAATAATGGGTTACAATCAAACATCCCTAGCCTTTCACTAAAGGTACATCATGTAATGCCTCAGATTATAAGTTGCTAATCTAGACGTTTATGTGTGTGTTATGGTGGTTAATTACATGTTTTATTGTATATATGATGATTGTTGTTTGAGTGCCCTTGTCTTGGTATACGTGCTAGTGGTTGATAGCTATCCGTGTTGATCGACGGTTACTGCATTTACACGAAGGGCAAACCTGCCTTGTCAGTTGAGTACTTAAGGGCAGGAGTGTGCAGTGGAAGCGTGCTCTTCCTTCTTATACTTTTACGTTTTCTCTGTTCTCTCTCTCAAAAAATCACCCAGAAAACCTCTCGTTCTCGACCTCCCCTGTGTTACCTTCAACCCACGAGAACCACTATCGTTGCCACGATATCCCGACACCAAGAAGGACCTCGTGGTCAGAACAAACGCTTAGGACAACATGTCGTGAAGCTCGTGAATGAACTCCTGGTTAGGTAAAGGAGTTCATTATGTTTGATAACAGTTTTAGGTAACATGGTTGAGGACTAGGGAGTCCAACCATGGCGATGATGCATGTCCGCGTGCATGTTGTTTTCCAGAAAGCTATGTTTGTTTTATTGAATGGAATGGGTTACGCTTTGTGTTCGTTGGTTGTTCTTTTTTTTTGTGTTGATGTTGATGATGTTCTGGTGGTATTCTGGAAAGGGGGAGTTGATGTTGTAAGAACTCCCCATGCATGTGTGTGAAGTTGGCATTTTGATGCTGAGAAATTCCCAAGATACTTTGCAGAAGTGTTCGTGAGGGTGCTGAGTACCGGGAAGAGTTGACCGAGTTATATATATGTGTGTGTCAGACCCTTGTGATGTCGGCTACCGGGAAGGGTTGGCCAAGTTGGAAGGTTTACGTAGCATGCATTTGTGCATGCAGAATATGACAGTCCTTGTTGGCGGACGTCGGCATACCGGGTTCCCTAACTCGGATGAACTCGTGCCTTCTCGGAAAAAGAGTCATTGAGTTCCCTAACTCGGATGAGCTCATATTTCCTCGGGAAGAGAGCCATCGGGTCCTTTACTCGGTTAGCCAATTCTCCTTAAACTTAAGTTCAAGCCCTCGAATCCTTGACTGCCCTTGTTCGACTTCGATCGACCTCTTCCGACCTTGTTCGGATTCGTACCTTAAGTTATTATATCCAGGCGCCAACCCGGACACCTAATACTTGACATTGGTTCACTTGTTTGTAGTGTTTATGGATGACGTATATGACTATGTTGAGGTCAGCCTACGTGATGGTTTGAGATATTTGGTACCTTGATAGAGCCATGGTGAGAGGCTACGTATAGACACGTGAGATGCCGGGACTGGGTGGTGAACCTTGCAAGGACCACGATCAATGCATCAATGAGCCCGTGTTAGGGTGGTCCTCATTTGGGGCGGTATGTATGTAACATGGGAGGGTATGAAGATCCTAGCCAGGACGGGATGTTCCTGTACTGGGTCATACGTTGATGGTGCCCATGAGAGACATACAACTTTTGCAGCCCGTGTTGGGGCGACCCTCGTTTGGGGCGGTATGTATATAACATGGGAGGGTATGGAAATCCTAGCCAGGACGGGATGTTCTTGTGCCAAGTCATACGTTGATGGTGCCCATGAGAGACATACTTCATTTGCATGACGGAAATAGGATGATTGAATGTAATAGTACGAGAAGTACTAGAGGGCCACGTCTGTAGGGAGATTCTTTTGTCACCCATTCGGCTGATCACCATGGGGGTGAGTCCTGTGCACGACAGAGTGACCCCGACGTCAACTACAGCTATCATTTGGACCATGGATTTGGCCTATTTCAGGGATGGTACCACATTGCATGCCGAGAGTTGAGTTAGGAGCATGCATCATGCTAGGCATATTAAGTTGATTTGTGAAATGTTTCTGGATGCGTGTTTATGTTGGTTGCGCGTGGATATATCTGAACTTGTGGTGATATTGTGACGCTTGAATTGTCTTCCTTAACTGATGTTATCTTTTATTGTTATTTTATATGATGAGCTCACCCTTGCTTTGTTGTGCCATGTGGTTTGATACCTGTGATGATCGCGAACCCGGTTCGTGTGAGTAGACGAACAGTAGTAGATGACCGGGAAGATGACAACTTTTAGTTGGAGCCGCCGAGTTGCCGAGATGTCGATGTGATGAATCCCGGGCAGGGGTTATGTTTCGCTGATTACACCCCTGGTTTTGATGTTCACACCCATGTTTTGCTAGTTGCACCCCTGATGTTCAGTTTTTTTGTTGTTTCCCTTGTAAAACACTTGTACCTTGTAAACATGGATATTTGTACTTACAACTAAACTACGCTTGATATATATATGTATATATATATATACACTTGTGCAATTGGGATGTTTATACATGTTTTGTTTACGATCATGATGAGTATGTACTCATGAGAAATTTTTTCCACCGCTTGCATAATCAAATTAAAGAGATCTTCAGCTAAAACATGTTTCATGAGGTGATTAGGAGATAGTGATACAGTAGCGACGTGGCGGGTCGTTACACATCAAACTTCACCAAGTATGGTGGTATTCAAACTACTCTAAAGAGTTCTCTTTCTCTCTCTAGAGGTATTCTCATGAGAAAATCTTTTTCAGATTTCTCTCTCGACTGAAAATCACCCAAAACTCATACGTTAAAGACTTATATAGAAAGAGGGAGGTCAAATACATTGAACCACTCAAGTATCTAACTTCTTAAGCCTTGCACCCAAGCACCACCCAATAGGATATGACTCCTTGAGACTTGTAGAGTTTCAACGCCTCGAGACTTAAGCCAAACATTTAAGGCGAAATAGTTTCCAACACCTGCATCTGTCAATCTTGCTCGTCATATTGTGGAGTGTTCCAATCTGTTTCAAGAAGTGTAATGATGCATATGGTTCTTTCTGGCAATTGCTAAGGATAGCAATGGAAACACAGTGAGCCATCAATTATATCATAAGTGTTTGTTTTAGAGTTCAATTATATTAGATTTTTAAAGTAATTATCATAAAGTCAACAAACTTATCAAACATGATAAAACATGATAAATTATAATTAAATGTCGATATAATTTTTTTTTACACTATCGATGTATAATCATTTGTTTCTTCTTTTTATTTTTAACATATTTTGTCACAAAATCTTTAGGCCTTGAGAAATAAATAATATGTAAATCTCTCTTGGTTTGTTTTGAAATTTATTTATTTCATATTTAAAACAATAAAGACAATAAACTTTTTTTTGACTGGATGACAATAATTTTTTATTCATTTTTCTTTTAACTCTTAATAACAAAGTCACACGCTCTTATAAACTAATTATCACAAAAACAAATTTAAAAGGTCGTGAATTGTTTAATTGAAATTACGTACTGTATTTAAATAACTTAATACCCTTTTAGTTTTAGTATTAGATAAGTTAGATAATAAAAAAAAAAAAAGTAGTTTGTCTTGTGCTATTTGATATTTTTCGTGACTAATTATGAATTGAATTCATTTCTATTTTTCTGCCATTTAGTAGAGCTGAATAGAGGTTGCCATGCAAGAGGAAATTGAATTCATTCGATCCATACTAAAGAGAGGTGTTTTAAGGAAGAATCAACTAGGCAAGGTGTAAAAATACACGTTCTACAAAAACAGAGTAAGTGAAACCAAAAAGACCCATAAACCAATTTCTATCTAAGAAGTCTGAAGTGTATAAAAAATTAAATAAACATAAAGAGCAGTAGTGACAAATGTAGCCATTAACAAAACTAAGAATACAACCATCTGCACAATTTGCAGCTCATACATCAATCCGATAATCAGACTTCAACAGTGGGCCGAGCTAAAAAATTGTTCGGTCTTCTATAGCTGGCGAGAGGGTGCTGCTATTAACTCTAATGGGACTTGACAATATCATTTGACAGTTTTTTTTTTAGAAAATGAAATATGTAGCCTAAAGAACTGAATAACCAAACACAACAAACTACAAACTTGCTTTGATGCTAGAAATATTAGTCCTAGACTATAAGTCTTCGATGACACGCTTTTATCTTCCATAAGGATGATATCGTCCAGTTCCTGCACCACCGTATCCCCCTCTAGTCCCATAAAAGGAGCCTCCAGCAGGGGCCCCATATCCACCCCCTAAGCTGGCATCATAGCTGCTGCTTCCATAGGCAGTACCAGAGGAACCACCACCACCACCACCATATGCCCCATAACCCTCACTAGCTCCACCATACCCACCAAGATCATAGCCTCTGCCATAGCCTCCACCATATCGACCAGCATACCCAAGTGAAGGATCACCTCTATATGGCCCCATGGCACCAGCATATCCACCATAACCACCAAATTCACTTCCAAAGCCACCATAAGCACTTCCCCTACCACCATAGGCACCACCTGACCTATAGCCTCCCATACCAAAATTACCACCAAATCCATCATAAGCATCTCCATATCCACCACCATACGAAGACCGGGAATCATTATAGCGCTTGGATGATGGAGCTGGTGGATTTGGCTTCTTCGGTTCTGCCTTCTTGATTTCCACCTACAAAGGAAAGATAACCATGCTCCTTAAATGATAAGACATTTAATGACAATAAATAAATAAAAGTGAAACAATTCAAGTGTCTTGATCTTCCACATGATAGAAAATTGGAAATATATTCTGTTTAATGTAAAAATGATTGTGAATTTATGATTCATAATGAGCATATACTTTATATCATCCACAATGGTAGATCAAACAGTAAGACCTAAAAAATGCCTCCTTGATGTTGTAACTTGTAAGATGAAGATATGAGCGTCAAGAACCTCCTAGATGTTCTAAGATCAAGCTACAGGAGTAATTGAATTAACTGAAGCAAAAAGGGTGTCAAGTCTGGAAAAATCAACACAAACACACAATGCCTTCATACCTTCTTTCAAAAGTAGTTTACTACATAACTTGTAAGAACCAAATTACAGTAAAGACCTAACTCCTAAGCAATGTTTCAAATCTCGAATAGCGGCGTATAGCAGCCGGCCCCCAAAACACTATAACAGGATAGCAGCTATTTTGAAATTTTATTCAGTTTATATATATAAATTCTAAAAAATGATAAAAGTTACTCAATTAATCACATTCATAAATTAACAATAAAAAGTAACAAGTGTCTTAAACAAAACATACAAGTAAGAACTAACAAAAGTCAAATACCAGTTTCCTAGATAGGAATTATCAATTATCAACTACCATTAGAGCTGTAGATTTCTTTTTAGAAATCAAAATCTTAAACATAACACCCTTAAAAACCATAACATCTCCATCTCTAATCTCTGTTCAGGATTTCACTACACTAAATAGCTCTGATATGGAAGCCAGGTAGTGGGCAGGGGCCACTCTGCATGGTACTATAGCCCGCTATTTAAAACCCTGTTCCTAAGCATTGAAGATCATTCCAGTTAGGATGTACATTAGACCAAGAAATAATGGGTACTTAAATGTGACCTGGCAGGGTCCAGATTTGGTATTTTTGAGTACCCACCAGATTTTAGCTGTGAAATAACCCAACTTGGTTTAAACTCATTTGTTACAACTGCACACATGAATTCTAGGACAATTGTTGCTAATCTCTTGCATTATAAAAATTGTAATTTTTTTCATCAAGCAAAAGTCCATGTTACATTTAAAACCCTTTGAAGTTTTACTTCCTTTTATTTTTTGGTTTGCACCAAGCCCAGGGACATCCCCAACTGATAGTTGCAGACTAATTTCTTTCAAGGCGTAAGGATCACTGATGTGGGTTTTGAACCCCTAACAAAGTCTTCTCCATACACAAGCCTAGGAATTGAACCCCTAACAACATGCTGAAGAAATTCAGCTATCTACCAAGTTCCAACCATGTTGGACCTTGTGGGTACTTTGAAGTTATAGTGTCTTAGTTTTATATAAACAAGAACAAGGCAAATAAGTCATCATCCATGGACTTGTCCATTAAAGTTATTGCCTAGCCCACACTAATCCCAATACTAAGGCAATAGTCACTGCCAAAACATTACAGCCAGTGGATTGATTTCAATGGAAAAATCAGATATCACAATAATTTGACTTGTAACAGTTATATAGCTTATGTTAATGATGATTCATAAGCTAAAGCAAGCACAAATTTTAAGAAAGGAAATTAAGGGTGTCCATAAAACAATAAATCACTCCAACTGTTATCTTTCCCTCTTAACCTGAACCTGAACTTAAACCCCCAAGATTAGGAAATTTGTTATAACATCAAATCCTATGTGTTCCCCTCTACCCTAATCCTTTATCTGCTAGAGGTGTAATTCATTTTAGGATAAATAAATGACTCACCTGAGCTCCAGCAAACTCAATTTTGTTCCCCACAGATAAGAGATCATCAACAGCTTCTTCGGAGTCATAAGTGATAAAGCCAAATCCACGTGAACGATTAGTAGAGTGGTCCCGCATTATTTGGTGATCTTTGACTTCTCCATAGCGTGTAAAGAAGTCCCTAAATTCATCTGCACAAGTAAATCTCTAATTAAAATAATAAAATCCGCAAAGGATCTACTTTCTGCATCTCTTTTATGGTTAGCTAGTTACTTTCCAAGTCAATCGTTGCTTTTCTAGAAATCCGCCATTTAAGTCCATCATTCCAGCATGGTTATTTACAACACAACCTGTTCACACATGACATACCATAACATTCGTGCAAATGTGTTTGTGTCTTTGGAATTTGGAGAAATTTCAACACAATTTTCCACCCTAAATGATTGAATAATGTGGAGTGTGCACACGAGCGATGAACTTTCTCACTGAAGAAAGCTTGAACATAAGAGATATTTATACTAATTGAAGTCTGCAGCAAAAACACACTGAAACCTCATAAAGGATTTCCTTCTGTGTACAATGTAAGAACAAAACCTCCAAAAGCTCTCAACTCTTAAAGCAATACACATACAATAAAAAAAATCTTTAGAATTTGAAACTTAGATACATTGATTACATTCTGAAAGAATTTCAACGCACTAGAGTAGACATGTTTTCTAGGCATTCGTTTATTGATGCATAAAGAATTATACAATAGCACAACTCCTCAACATGAACACATTATTATATATGCCCATATTTCATGTTAAATCCTCAAATATTCAAATTTGTAACACTAAGGCATCTACAACATCAACACCTCACCATCAACAGGTGCAAAATTAGCTCAATTGAAAAACTACCTTCGGTCACAGTCGAAGGAATTCCACCCACAAAAATCTTCTTCGTTCGGAAGTCCTTTGAGTTCGAGCCAACAGCCCCCCTTGGTATCGTCCGCTTAATCTCCACCTACAAACAAAACCATCCACTGCATCAGCTTCCATTTCATTTTTGTTCTGTTCCTTCCTTTAACAATCAACAATAGTCAAAAAGGTTCAAAATTCAAAAGCAAGTGTCAATTATCACCTGTTTGCCATTGATAATGTGAGTGTCCTCAATCACTGTATCAACCACAGAGGGATCGGCGTAAGTTATGAAGCCGAAACCGCGGGGCTGCCCGGTCTTCCGGTCCTTCATGATAACGGAATCCGTTATCTCACCGTATTTACCAAAGTGCTTGATGAATTGCGCTACACAAAATTATTAAAAAAACAGTTAATTATACGAATGCTCGCTCATTGGTAAACCCTGAAAGAAAAGAAACCAACGCAATACAAATAGAAAACCCTCACCAATCGTCGTCTCTCTCGCTAAACCCCCTATGAATATCTTTCTGCAATCAACGGGTCCGTGTAATTAGACAGAAAAAAATCTAAGAAATTTCAACAATACGATTAAGAAAAATAAAAAAAAGAAGATAAAGTTGAATTTTTTGTACGGAGCTAGTTACCGACCCGGGACTGGCGCCGTCCCCGGTGAGGGGTTGCGGTTTGCCGTCGTCGTCGTGGTGGGAAAAGGGTCTAACGACGTCGTTGGCGTCTCCGTCGACGGCGTGGTGATTACTGGGCGGTGAGTCCATCACTCTTTAGCAACAACTCGAAACGCAGCAAGATAGGGGAACGGATTGTGCAACAGACACACAGAAAGAACGCGGACAGGTTAGTAATGAATGTAATGTATGTAACCCTAGATTTTTATCTTACTTTGGGTTTTAGGTTCTTAGTACGAAGGTTGTTTTGTTACATATACATCAATTTTTTTAAACTTCTTACAGTAAAAAGAAAAAGAAGGTTGTTTTATATACATCAATTTTTTTTATCGGTATATTATACATCAATTTAAATTAATATATATTTAATTTATTCAATTTATATAATCAAAATTCATCATTCTTTTTTCTAGAGTTCATGCATTCTCATGATAAGTAAAACTATTATAGGTAGGAAAATTTTGTTTAAGGAGGCTTGCAAGTTACATATCTAAGACTATTTATGAGTTTGAGATAATCTTTTTGATCCAATTCGACCCAATTATATTGGATATGATCTTTTAAATATTTGGTTTGTTCTCAACTCAATCAAATTAATATTCGATAATACATGGATTGAATAATAGATTCTATTTTTTTCAATCCGACCCACTCCAAACCAAATAATTAAATTTATTATTATATATAAAATAATTATTAAATACAAAACATATTAATTTTTAGCTAACATAGTTTATTAATTATTAAATTAAACCATTTGCGATATTGTTCTCTTTTATAAGTTGTTGTTTTTATTTTTGTGTTGATTTTGTTTATATTTTCTCATGTTAATACAATAATTTATTCATGTATAAAAAAAATCATATTTTTAAAATTATTAATTCTATTAGTCAAATGTTGTTACAATTTTGATCTTTTGAGTGTATTTAGTCATTATATACATAAATTTTTGTATCATAATATTATACGTCAATTTAAACTAGTATATATTTAGTTTATATACTAAAAAATCATCATTTTTTATCTAGACCACATGTATTCTCATGTTCGAGTCAGATATAACCATTATAGACAACAAAGTTAAACATAGTTTGCATATCTTGAACTCGAACTTAAGACCTCTAGTTAAGCTAGAACATTACACCGTGGTCAAACTTCATCATTTATGTAATTAATTAATTTTTTGAAATGAATTTTAGTAATATTCATTTAATGTTGCTAATTTAATATCATATAATATTATATATATAATAAATAAGTTTGGCATACATAAGGAGATGATAATTTTCTAATTTAATTGGGATTTTATAAAAAAAACTAGTTTGTAAAAATATATTTTAAAAATGAAATTTTAAATAAATATTAATATTAATAATATTTTAAGATATGATATATATATATATATATATATATATATATATATATATCTAAGTATTTTATTTTAAAAAATATAAATAAGTATTTGAAGTTATATAATTGAGATTTTAAAAAAATGTTTTGAAAATCACACAATCACACACATACGCGGCACACACACACGTTAACTAGTATATTGGCTCGTGACTTGTAGGTACCAATAATTAGTTATATTTGATGTAAACATATAAAATAAATAGTAAAAAATTATAATCTTATGAGTTTTATTTTTATGAAATACAATTTCTATATTAAAATAGATATCAATGTATAGAAGAAAATTTTAATTTGTCCATATAAAAGAAATCTTCAATAATTTACATAAATAATAAGATAATAAATTTAAAAATAAACAATGACATAAAAAAGTGATTTTAAATATTATCTTTATTCATTTACAAATTTATATAAAAAATACATGAGTAAATTATATAAACACCCCTAAGTTTTGCCTTTATTACACATCTCATATCCCTATTTTTTTCAACATTACTTTAGCCCTTGTTAGAAATGATGTTTAAGTTTCCGTTTAGAGTATCTTTAGTGGTAGATCTTAAATTGAGATCTTAGACCACTTTTTGATAATTTCCATAAAACCACATAGGATTGAAGATCTCTTTAATTTTTCTTTAGTGGTAGATTCTATTTTGAGATCTTAGGGAGAAAGAAAGAGGTAAAGAATTTATTTTTTTTGAACTATGTGCAGATCTTGAGGGTTCTTCTACAAGAACTCATCCTCCATGTTGGAGATCTCTTCACCTCCTTTATTGGGAGATCTAGTGAAGATCAGATCTTGAGCTCAAGATATTTGCTCAAGATCTAGCACTAAAGATGCTCTAAAAACATAAACAAGAAATAAACTAAATCAAGTTCCCCTTTTACCCTTTTTCTTTATTCCTGTCTGAGAAACTTCCCTCAATGCCCTCCCTCATTTCCCTTTTCCTCTCTTCATTCTATAACCCTAACCTTCACACACTCTGCAAACTGTATCCACCTCCTTGGTTACCCTCATCGCCTAAACACTGTCGTTTTCTCCCGATTGATAGCCAGATAGAAGCGAACAACCAACCACCAAAACCCAACATTTCCTTCAACGATTTAGCCTTCTTTTGGATTCAATGCTGCCATGCTCAGATTTGAAACCAGATCTCAAATATTCATATCTGAAACATGAAATTACTCAGATCTAGTTTCAACTCATGCCACCGCACTTACCGCTTCAACTCCACCGCCAACATCAATAAAAACATTGCTACCATGGATTTTGTCGTCGTGCGACATCGCTTCAGCTTCCAAGACCTACACTGCTAATGTCGTTGTTCGTGCCAGACTAATACACCTTCACTCATGTGCTTGTGAATTGGTTAAGGTTGGGCCTTCTAGGTCTTAATCGTGAACACCTTCAGAGCCCTATATTTTGATCGTTGTTGGTGAACACGTGGGAAAAAAATTGGTTGAAATTGAATGTTTTGTTTTTTTTTTGTTTGGTGGGCTTTTTTTTCATGATAGAGTATTATGTGATGGGAAAATGGGTGTTAGGTATTGTTGTTTTGTTGTCCTCAAGGTTGGTGTTTAAGAGCACTTGGTTGTTGTAAGTGGGTGTTTTTTTGTACCCTCATGTTTTTTGGATTTTCTTTCTATCTTGTTTTGATAAAGTTACATTCATCTATTCATAGTTGTTATTAATTGTTCATATAAAATTTTGGAAATTCTTAGTTTGATCCATGTGATTCTATGTTAATTTGTGCTTAAGAGTTTTAATTCTAGAAAATTAGGATTGTCATCCTGAGATGATAATTCTTGATCGAAGGCAAAAAAATAAAATAATGTGACAATGTTAAAATGTCATTCGAGGAATTAAGCTAAGAAAAATAAATCACGTACTATTTTTGATGATGATTGAATTAACCAAAATGATGCATTGGATGGCTGGTATGAATGAATTAACAAAAATGAGACACTATAATATAATGGTAGTATATGCAAGTCTAAAAGCAAAATCATTAGTAGACAAATTTGAGATTGATAGGATTTTTGATGCTCTTGAAATTTACTGGAAATAATCCTCGGTTTGTGCCAAGGTTTTTTCTTTTCCCATGGAATCAGTGCATTGTTAAAAGAGAGAGATGAGGGCATTTCGGTAAAAAAAATTGTTAAAACTCATGTTAGGTATTGACCTTTTGTAAAGTTTCAAATGTCCAAAATCTTTAAGGGTGGTCAATGCAACAAACAAGCAAAACTTGAGGAGTTTATTATAAGGATCCAAAATGGAGGAGTGACAGGTGTAATTTAGACAAACCTCAATGGGAGTCATTATAATTTACTAAAAATACATTCATATTAAAACTATTAATTCAATAATGAATTAAAAGACCTCATCCTAATAATTTTGAATTTAATGTGATTTTAGGTCAATTGTTCGTCCCCATGAGTGAAGTATAAATTTCTTACTTGATTACATCAAAATAATGTCCATTCATGGGCCTAGGTTAGGGATAGACCCTAAAGTAAAAGGGAAATGAAATGGGAATAATGTTCATGAGAAAAATATACAAGCCAGAAGGGTTGGCAGTATTATAGGAGTGCAAAGGGGACACCCTTACAAACCTCTCATTGTCCAAAAAAGAGAGAAAACCCAGGTGAATCTACCCCGGAATAGGCTGGATCCTATCCTAGTGGATTGACACTGGAACTAGTGACGACATTTGACAACCCACTTATTGGGAAGTTGTTAATTGAAAAACAAAGTGTACAATGTTCTTTAAAAAGAGGTAGGGATGCATTTGCAGGAGTGTGATGATGGCATGGTGGTAGACCAAGCGAATAATGGTAGTTTGGAAGACCCCATGGAGGTTTTTGTTACGAGGGAGATGCCCCAATCCTAAGCTAGGTTCATTTTTTTGCTTAGTGTTTATGGATTACAATAATAAGAGTTTTTTTTTTTGTTGGAATCCCAGAGGGGTGGGTAAGGGGGGAAGGGGGCAATTGTTTTCGTCGATTATTAGAGATTTGAAGTAGAAATACAAATATGAGATTCTCGTTATTATGGAACCTCACATTAGTGTGGTGAAGGTTGAGATAGTTAGGAATAAGTTGGGGTTTTCCATAGTTTCAGTGTTGATGCTGATAGTTTTTTGGGAGGCATATGGGTGTGTTGGGAGGATGGTTTGGTGATTAAGGTTGTTGGTCATTCCCCCCAAATGGTGCATGTGTCCATCTAGAATAAGAATTGAGGGCGTAGGTAGTTCATGACGATAGTGTATGGTTCACCTTGCCAACACATTTACCATCAACTATGACATGATTTATCTAACATTGGTTTGCCTATCCATAATCCATGGATGTTGGTCGAGGATTTTAATGCCTATCTTAACCTCAATGAGAAGAAAGGAGGAGAAGAAGCCAATTTCAGTTCTATCAGTCAATTTTGGGAATGCATAGATGACGCCATCTGATGGATCTTTACTTCCAAGGGCCTTGTTATACTTGGGAGGCTATAAGGGTGGCTGAGAGATTGGATAGGGCTTTAGCAAACACATAGTGGAGGTTGATGTTTAAGGAGGTTGTGGTGCTTCATCTACCTTTTTTCAAGTCGAACCATAGGGCGATTTTGATTTTCTTTAATCCCACAGCGTAAACCAGACTTTATCAGAGGGGGTTTTGTTTTATGGTAAATTAGCTTGCAAATCGAACTTTTGGAGAAGTGGTCAGAGGAGCTTGGCTGGGTATCAAATGTGGGATGGTGCAATTTCTATTTTCCAATAGAAAGTCGTGGTGTGGAATAATGAGCACTTTGGGAATCTCTTTTGAAATACAATAAATCACACTACAATGGAGGTTGAATAGTATGTTAGAATAAACTTTAATAGATTTTTCGTAATGAAAGTGATTTGTTGATCAAAGCTATTTTCAAATTATTGTCGTCCAATAATTGGAAATGGTTTCTTAAGAAAAAGTGGATTGTCATCTAGTGGTTAACAAAAGACAGCTCTTGATGTAAACTTGTGTGCAATGATGTGTCAATAATATGCTTAGAAAAATACTTTGACAAGCTAAAAAGAGTGGTAGAAATACTTGATTTTATACTGGTTCACTCAACTTGGGCTATGTCTAGTTCTACTTTACTAACCAATAAAGGGTTCCACTAATCAAACTTGATTACAACAAGTATTTTATCCTGTCACTTTTGGCATACAAGTATTCTCTAGGCCATTACTGGCACAACCCTTAGACCTCCCATAAATCTAGGAACACCCAAGTATTATTTTTTAGTCACAAAGCTACTCCTGGCTTTCACAAAAAACATTTTGATATAGAATCAGATATTCTTTAATACTCACAAAGTGCATTTACAATGAAGATCTTAGTCTCAAAAAGAAAGCTTTGTAAATTCAAAGAATGGACTCCTTAAGTTTAGTGTTTCTCTCAAAAATGATGTTCTTGTGTTTCTTTTTTGAATACTAAACTTTATCACTTTTCTCTATTTTTTTCCATCAATTTACTTTGAGTCCTTGATGTCTTTTTTATACTGAGAGGTTTGTAAATATGGAGAGGATCTTCAACATTGAAAATATTACATTGTTGATCTTTGATTCTTGTTTCTAGCTATTGACAATTGATATGCATCTTTGATTGATTCTAGATCATACTTTCTAATTTTTTCCTTCACAGCTAAACATAGTCGTTAGACATATAAAAGGAATGATAAAATAGATTTGCAAATACATTCCTTTTAATGGTATCATTTGACATGGCATAAACTAACTTATTTTAGTAAGTATGCATATTTAAATATGTGTTTGAATTGATTGGACAAGAATGTCTTTCTTCTAGTGGACGAAGTATCCACCTATGGACAAGTTTTTACCTTATGTTGCTTCTAGTCATCAATCATCTTAACTTACATATATAACCAAATAGTTAACACAAATTTATATATTTGTTTTTATCAAAACCTTGAGAGATATGTGGATCATCCAATGTCTAACATTCTCCCTCTTGTTGATGATGACAAACTATATAAATTTTGATCAGTAAAGAAAACATGTTTGCTATATGTATCACATAATTATCAGAATAAATCCAAATTGTATGATAAAGGATTAGAATGTTATGTATGGAAGTTCTCAACTTCTAAGTCTAATAATTGTATGCATGACAGTTGTAAATATGAACATAAATATGTTGGACTTTTCGTTACACATTATTTTATTGAGTAACATTGGTGTTTACATCAACAAATATATCATAAAACTTCTTCCCCTTTTGTCATTAGCAAAAAGGCAGTAGGTTTAAAGGTGAAAGAAGTGATGAAAGACATCATTGTTGTCCTTAAGTATGGGGTGGAGGTAGATGGCTTAGAAATGGTGATATTTGTAGTAGGTGGTGGAAATGTTTTAAGGGTTGGTTGTTTGTTGTGGATGGTCAAAGCTAAGTGTTTGGGCTTGGATAGTGGGTGAAAGGGTATGTAGAATACTTACTGGTGGTGGTGGTGGTAGAGGCTGGACAGGTAGAGGTGGAGTAGGAGCAACAACAACAAAAATGAAAAAATTCAATTGAGCATGTTGGAGATTTTGAATAAGGGATGCACTAAGGCTATTAAATTGGATGGTGATGACTTCTTGCATGGAGCGTCTAAACTCTTCATTTTAAGCTCTTTGTCTTTTAGCAAAATTGGTCATGGCTTGACCAATCATGTCTTTCACTTCAGACTTGGTCACAACTTCTGGAGGTGCATAGTTGATGGGAGTGGGCCAAGAAGTGGTTGTGTGGACAGTGACAACAGTAGTGTCCTTGGATGTGGCTTCATGTAAGGTGAGCTCAGTCATTAGCCTCATCAGCCTTCTTCATTGGTGTCTTAACAGCAAAGATAGGAATGGACACATCCATTTCTTTTGTTGTAGCAGCAACAATGGGTTTGGAAACCACCTTGTTGGGTTTGGCTTTTGCAGCCTCTTCTTTAGCCTTTCTTTTAACATTGGCCTGGTGTTTGGCTTTTGCATCAAATTTTTGTTTAGCCTTAGTTGCCTCCTCATATTGAGCCCTGTCATCTGTCTGTTGTTCAAGAAAGTGATGGACTCAGGCTTTTAGCTTCTCGAGACTCATCTTTCTAAGGTTGAAGACATTATGCTTGAAAAAGATGGGCAACTTCTTCAGACACTCAATGAAGTCATCATCAGGGTTCTTAACAAAGTATGCATTTGCATCATCAAAGTAATACACTTTTGTTGGATGCAACACTTGTATGTAATCCCTTTGTTTGGTGACAGGTACCTTACCAAAGTTGGAAGGACCAGCATTCTTGGTGTGATTCCACAAAATCTAATTAAAGGAGGTCCTAACATCATCAACATCTAGATACCACATCAGTTTCTGACCCTGGATTAGAGTTTTCCAGTCCTTGGGGTAGTTGACTAGTTGGACTTTCTGTTGTCTGTTGGGCATATCTTCATTGAAGTATAGCTTGAAGCTCTTCTTCTTGCCTTCATCCTAAATAGACAACCTTGGACACGTATGGTCTAATACCATTTTTATATTAGTGCTTCGACTAATATGAATGCTAAAATGATAAGAAATAGCTTGATCTGTGATGTACATTTGCTTCAATATTCCCCCAATCATATTAAGTTCCTTCTAAGAAGGTCTTAGATAGGCTAGGATAGAGGGAATAAATCTTGTGTGAGGAGTCTAGATATGAACATCCTTAGACCATTGGATTTGAGGAGTGGGGTTTCCCTTTTGATGGGTTCTTTAGGAATAGAGAACCTTGGAGTCTTGGAAAATGGATCATTATTGGTGATAAGTGCCTTCTTCTTTTGATCTGCTTGATCAGAGGATGGACGAGTGATTCTTGGAGTATCATTGATCATCGAATGAGGAGTCATCCTAATCAGGTTGGGATACATAGGTCTTATCCAAGAAAGGGTATCCAGAGACACAATAGCATTTGGGGATAGAGCCTTGTAAGCGTCTGAGGGGGTGTGGACGTAGTCATACTTTGTCTATGGTGTAGGTTCCATAACAGTGTGTTGTCTCTGAATAGGTTCCTAAGGAGGACACTGGATTATATCACTCTTCTTGTAGTAGTTATGTTGGTTTCTATTAAAGAAAGCATCAGGAAACTTCCTACAAGCAATGGCTTTAGTTGTTGGTTGCATCCATGGCCTCCAATCAAAACTCCAAGTGGCTCCAAGGGGTTTAAATTCGGATGTGTTAATGGGGATGAATGTCTGTGTGGCTGTGTGGAAGGTGGACTTGATGGTTGAGGAATGGGAGTTGATGTTACATCGCTATCAAATGAACTAGAGCCGTTAGAGGATGGTTGTTTAGCACCTCTTTAGGAGGATGACCTTACGACTTGCTCTTGTTTTCCTTTTCCTTGGAATGTTAGAGGGAATTATCGGTTGCCCCTTTTCAATCTTTTACTTCTTTTGGACTACATGAATTAGTTGTTAATAAGAGAAGATTCATCCTCTGTTTCACTTAATTCCCTCAGTAGTTGAGCCTTGGACGCCTGCTCAATGGGCTGCCTTGGACTTCTCCTAATTGGAGCAGTCTTTGGATGAGCCTGTTGTGCCACTAGAAGAAAGGGTTTGGATACTTCATGTTTCTTATCATTCTATTGTTCTTTGGCAAGAATCTCTTCTTCTTCTTCTTCTTCTTGCTAATAAGAATGTCTTCTTGTCTTGACCTTGCTCTTCGGCTTTTGAATGATTCTTTTTACCTTCTTGGCAATGCCAAAGGTTTGAAGAGCCTTTTCTTCATCAGCAGTTGTTTTGACAAGTTTCTTCTGCCTCATCTTTTGAATGTCTTCCTCATCATCTAGAGGAATTGGTATGTTCCACTTGATGTTCATTTTCATTGCCTCGAGATTGACAACTTTGAAGTGTTGTTATCTTGTAATGAAGGTGCCTTTGTTGATAATGGATTGCTTGGACCCCTCATCCATTCTCTCAAATACATGGAAAAAGAAGTTTGTTTACTAGGGCAGCATAGTATATGTCATCCACTCCTCCAAGAGTCATGTTTCGCAAAATGTTGATGTAGATAGTGTGTGGAAGGTCAAAAGGGATCTTGTCCATCAGATGGAAGAGAACGAATTTCTGAAGGTTAGAAACTGAGTCCTTTAACCCAACCTTATGCATGAAGTTTTCTAGATGATGTTGAACCATACCTTAGCCATGTTGCACATAAGGTTATATTGTACTTTCTTCTTTCCATCAGTTTCCTTGAGGTGGTTCCCATATAGAGCTTTTGGGACATGGTTCTCATACGTCTTCTCTTAGTCTTCCTGGTATGTGCTTCCTTCTCTGATGCACCCTGTGACTTGTGCTATAGAGTCCATGGAAAGTATTACCTCTTTTCCAAGAACTCTGGAAATAATGGTCTTTCAGTCCTTAAATTGAGCGTTCCTCCAGAACATTTTGATGAGTTCTAGGTATATCAGTTGTGGATCGTTGAAGTAGCCATGGATACCACAAAAGAGTAGGGTCTCCTGTATGTGGAGTCCTAAATTTTCCAACACTCCAATGTCAAAGAAATGCTCTATGTGAACAGTGGTTCTCCTTCAATGTGGAAAGTGGTGGCATCAGTTGTGATGATGGTCATTACTAGAGCATTGTTGTCACTGGGGCTTGACATGGTATTTTAGGGTTTTTGGTTGTTGTTCCTTAAAGAAGATAAAAAGGATTTGAAAGATTGATGACGATTACTTGTGAGAAGTGAATCATTGCCTTGATTGTGGGTGTTATGGATGGAATGTGGGCAGTTTTTCTAGGCTTTTGAAAGGTAATTAATAGGCCCGTTACTTAATGGCAACTCAATCACCAGTTAAAACGCAACATTTACTAAGTGTTGTGTTTTCTTTTACGCCTCATCCATTAGTGGTCATCCCAGTCATGCATGTAATGATGCATGGCCATTTTTGACGATGTGTCCTTTGGAAGCAAAATATTAATGTGCAAGCATTTAGATATTAATCAGTCATTTACATAGTCCATTATGAGTTGATTAATTCTTTAAGATAGTCAATCTTTCTTCAATAAAGAGTTTTATAAAAATGTCAGCAAGCTTATCATCAGTAGGTACAAACTATAGTTCCGATGTCCCTTCTGAACATGATCTCTAAGAAAGTAATACTTAATTTCTATGTGCTTAGCTTGAAAGTGTAAGGTGGGATTTTTAGAGATACTTATCACATCCTTGTTGTCACAAAAGATTGGAATGTTGCCTTCAATAATGTTGTAGTCTTCCAGTTGGTTGATTCTTGATCCAGATTAGTTGAGTACAACAACTCATTGATGATATATTTTGCTTCTGTAGTGGATGATGGTATTGATCCTTGCTTCTTGCTAATCCATGTGACCAGATTGTTGCTGCTGAGATGGTAGCTTCCATTAGTGCGTATTCTTTCAATTTTTTCACCAGCATAGTTAGCATCATATTAACTAATCAACATGAATTCTTTTATGTGCTTAAAGTAAAGACCAAGATTAGGAGTTTCAATTAGACATCTAAATATTTTTTAACAGTAGTTAAGTGAAGTTCCCTTGGATCTTGTTGAAATCTGGCACATAATCTAACACTGAACAATATATAAGGCTTAGATGCAATTAGATAGAGTAGTCATCCAATCATTTCTTTGTATTGGGAGTTTTCCACTTTGTGGGATATATATATATATATATATATATATATATATATATATATATATCCAAGACATGTTGTTGGATGCATGTGATTTTCATCTCTTTTTCATCTTCCAGGGGTAGGGAGAGTATAACATGAGCCTAGACTTATTTTGTAGGAGAAAGATCTATATTCTTACTCATTGGTTAACTAATAATTTGCTTTTAAAAGATTTATAGAGAAGAGAAATTGTAAGAGATTTGTTATTGAGGAAATTCAGCCCAACAGAAAACTGATTACGGTTCAGTACATGTAGCAGTTACACAACTGTAATTGTCAACTAACTTGAGTTAGTTAGTGACAGCTGTAACATAATTGTCCTAACTAACAAATTGTTGGGTAAAAGTGGCGCAACAGTCTTACCCTCAAATAAACTCAAAGGTGGGTTATCGTCAACCCTCAATCAAATGCGGAAACGTAATCAAAACACAAAAGGGAGAGAGAGAGAGAGAGAGACAATCACACAAACAATCTGTTTTACGTGAGAAAACCTTCCTTGAATCCGGAAAGGAAAAACTCACAGGACACTAGTCCAGATCAAATATCCACTATAACTGAGAACTGTTACAATAAATCAAACACACCAAGGTGGTGGTACACTCAACCTCTCTAACAATGGTGGTAATCAAACTCTCAAAGTGTTTTCACTCTGAACTCTCAAATATGCAGGCACGCAGGCTTGCTCAACAATGGCACTCAAGAATGTCACTTGAGACTCTCAAATGCGGAGACTCTCTCACGCTCAAATCTTCCTCGACGATTGTGCCATTTGCACTCTCACGTCTCTATCTCTGATCTCTCCTAATTTTACCCTCAACTAATGTATATATAGTGGTGAATTAGGTCTGGGATAAAAACCCCTCAAATGGGCTTGGGCCAGCATTGAAGGAGTAAAGTCCAACACAAACTAACTATTAGACAACAAGGTAGATGCAACAACCAGATGGAGAATGGATGCAAAAACACTGAGTGATCAGCCTCACAATAGGTCATTCCAAATTGGAGTAGGGTAGAGCTAAAACGGCCAAACCATGCACGAGGAGACTGCTTCAAACCATAGAGAGAACAACGAAGTCGGCAGACCAACCAAGAGTCACATGAAATTGTAAAGCCGAGAGGCTGATCCATATAAACTTCTTGCAACTCCCCATGCAAGAAGACATTTTTGATGTCTAGCTGGTGAAGAGGCCAATGTTGAATGGCAGCCATAGCAAGAAAGAGATGCACAAATGCAATTTTGGCCATTGGGGAAAAAGTTTCCCCGTAGTCAAGACCAAAATTTTAAGTATATCCTTTGGCCACCTAGTGAACCTTATAGCGATGAATACTGTCATTTGGTCTGATCTTCACTGTATAGATCCAATGACAGCTCATAGTGGTCTTGCTGTAGGTAAAGGGACAAGTTCCCAAGTGTCACTGGCATCCAAAGCAACAATTTCCTCCAACATTGTCTGTTGCCAGTGTGGATCAGTCATGGCTTCACCTGTAGACTTAAGGATAGACACAGAAACCAAAGAGACAAAAGAGAATAGGTGAGAGATAAACAACAAGAACTAAGAGAAAAGGTATACAAATGACTAAAAATATTTTTAATATAATTCATAGCTTATTAACATTATATTCTTTTATCCGATTGTTTATTCAAAAAAATAAAAAAACACAAATTAAGAAGTAAAACTTTAAGAATGGCTTTGGAACTTTAATTTCATTTTCCTAGTATAATTAGTATTTATGTAATTCAAAAGGCTTTAATATTAACTGAATTTACTTTTATCCAGGTTAAGTCCTGGTTTAGATTTTTGAAGCCTTGATTTATAACCTTTTTCCCATTTTGACTGGTTCTGTCCTCCCTGCCTGGTATATAGTTTTCTTTCAAAGCACTGAATTTGACATGGATTCTACTGGGGAAAGACATTTCATTAATGGGCAGGTGCTTAAAGTCAGAAGAACTCAAATGCATGGTCAGTGCAAATGTATAAACTTTCTTCTGCCCACTTAAAAACTTTTTTACCACGGGCCAACTAATTTCCCTGCTAAGCTTTAATAACTGGTTTTATAAAACCCATTTTGATCCTTGAAAAATATAAGTATTTTCTTTTTGGTACAGCAACTTTTGGTGTCAAGTTGATCTTTCAAATTGGTCTTGAAGGACTATTTTGGGGAACGGAGATGGGTATTTACACCTTAACTTAAGGGCATTTGCTTCCTACACCAGTCAAAATGCTTATACACCCAGCAGGA
>CM023959.1:7383154-7477683 GCA_013407115.1 Glycine latifolia
AATGCTGGGTGTATTAGAAATCCTACTGGTGTAGGAAGTTAATGCCTAACTTAAGGCATGTGGTTAGAAGAGTCCAAATTGTGATATATTTTCCTCATCCTATGATGTGATGGGGTGTGGTTTCTGCTTTATTGACATGCAGTAGAGGCGAACTTGCAATCTGCACACAGTTGTATTATAGTATTTATTGTCATGTCAACAGTTTTGTGCAGTGATTTTATGTAACTTTTGACTTTGATTGCTGCTTCTGAAACAGGTGAAGAAGATGACAATATATGCCATGCAAGATATGATAAAAAAATTGGAGGAAGCATGTTTAATAGTATATAACTTCAGTCCCTTTGAGAATGGATTGTGATACTAGCATTTGCTGAGAGTATGTTGTTTAATTTGCTGTCCAAGGCATTTAGATTATCTCCTATGTACTTTTGCTCATTCTGATTATGTTCTTTAGGCTGTTGATTCAATTATCGTATGTGAAATTGATGATTGTCATTCAATTTATAGGTCCGGGAAATCTAGGTACCAGAGTAAATATATCTGTAACACATCAAAGCCAGTTGGAAGTGTAAATTTTTTGAGTCAAACATGTATACAGGTGTGATGATGTTGAGTTCTTTATATCATGATTGTAAGAACGGTTCCGTATTTTGTTTTCACCACACCTGGAAGGTGTTTTTTTTGGAAACATCATATATGACTTGAACGGGATAACATGTAATTGTCAAATGTAGACTTTTCTTGAGATTCCCAATGCATAATTATGAGATTCTAAGTTCCCCCTGTTGTATTATGTGGCAAAATGTTGGGAGTGCTAACTGCTGCTTTGATTGATATGCCCTCAAACAATGTTCAGTGTAAGAGAGACTAACTACAGTTCCCTTGCCTCTAGGTCATCGTGGAAAGAGATGCTTAGCCATTGTGTTTTTTTGTTGTTTTCCAAAACTTTTTTTATAATACAATTTCTATTTCTAAAAAATGTTTTCCAGAACAAGAAAAAAAATTGTCAACATGTTATTGAAAATAGTTTTTAAAGGAAAGAGACACAATTTAGGGTAATTAGGGATGAGTATGAAATTGATTTTGAATAAAAGTTAATTTTGTAAAGTTGATTTTAGTTAAAGTTAGTTCTTAAGGAAAATAATTTCTATTTGAGTGTTTATATTCTAAAAAAAGTTTGATGTAAATTTAATATTTTAACCAAAAATAAGATTTTTTTTTAGATTTGTAAGAATTGAATATGATATTAGAGAGTTTGTAATACTTACACATCATATTCAACCAATTGAATTAGACTTGATTTTTTTTTAATTTTGCTTTAAATTGAGATTTGGAAACAAGAGTAATTTTACTTAATAGCTAACGATTTATATAATTGATAAAAAACTAATCATTTATATTTTTATTAAAATCACGTAAACTACTATGTAAAAATAATAATAATATTTTTTCATGTAAAACTCAAGTCTCATCTTCACTATTATGTTTGTTGTGACATAAGAATATTATAAACTATTGATTTTTTTAAAGAATTTTTTTTAATTCAATTTGAGGAGAAATTAAGTTTTTCTTCATCCTCACCACTCATTTACTTAAAATATAATGATTAAGATTAGTTACACATTAAAATTAGGATTAATTAATTTTTTCATCCCTAAACTTTTATTTAACTGGTCAAGATCTCTTAACATTTTTTCATTAAAGTTTTTGTTTGGCTAGTCAATGTACCTAGACTTTTAGAAATTTCAAATTTTAGCCCTAAACAAAAGTTTGAGCACATTATTTTTATTTATTTAATATGATTTCAAGGACTAAAAATTAATTTTTTAAAAAGTTTAGGGACTTGACCTTAATGCAAAAATATTGAGAGACATTGACCAGTCAAACAAAAGTTTATGAGAAAAAATCAAATTACAATGGTATAACTTTGATCAACTATTACACCATTTAATAGCTTTCAATTGGGTAATGTTTTCTTATACCCACCATTAGATTGAAATTTCTTACACTTAGATCACATATACAAAATTTCATATTATTCCAAAATTATTTATTATCTCATTCATACAAATAAAAATCGACGTAATATTAACTTTTCTAAAATATAGATCATTTGATTACCATCTTATTTTTGCTCAATTTTGACTAAATTTCACACAAACAATCTTGGTAATATGTAGATACAAACAATTCAACGATTAGATCGATAAAAATCACATTTTATATAAAGTTATAAAATGGTTGTTGGTCATGGATTCGAATCCGAAAACAGTCTCTTTGTATATATAAGGAAAACAGTCTCTTTGTATATATAAGGATAAGACTGCATACAATATTCATCACCCTTACCTATGCCATAGGATGGAACCTCCGGACAATAAGGTATGTAATTTTTTTTTGTAGTTTTGCTTAAGTAATTTGATCTTTTGTCATATATATGATTATACAGTTCAGATTTAATCAGCACCTTCTTATAAAATATTATATAAAATATGAAATTACCCCCCGCAGGCATGCATATATAATTTCATATTTTATTTTTAAAAAATAATTAAAACTTATTTCTCTCTCATCCCTCACCTATGCAAAAATTAGGATTGGTTTTGTTTTGAGTTCCCTTGAAGTTTGTACTCTCTTCAAACATTGTACCCTAGCATTTATAGCACACACTTTGATTAAGGCTATGTGCGGTGGTTTTTGTGAAACTTGAGATAGATGGAAAGTAACTAATTTTGTTTTTACAATAAGCATCAATAATGTTTAAACCTAAAACTTATAAATTTCTCTATTCCTCTTCTTCCGGGACCTCCACTAGACCAAACCTAGTGACCATTAGCTCAGGGGCATATCATAACATACGGGTTAGTGCAGTGACCGCTTCCAGTTTCACATCTACTTCCAAGAAATCAAAGGCTTTGCATATTTTCTTGTAGAAGGTAAATGTTTGCGTTTTCTTCAACATGAAGAGTGCTAGAAACAGACCAGTCATAATACAGAGGACTCCCAGTGGAATTGTTATGTACACTGCTCCGTAAGTTTGTGTCCAGCTTCACTCTATTGGATTCCCACCGGGTTGAGATAATCCTACAAACACACACTCTTTTATTAGTTAAAATTCATTAAAAACTACAAAATCAGAAAAGAGAGTCATTAAATATATTTCAACAATAAGAGAAAGTGTGTTAGAGAGAGTGTTCCTAACATTTCTGCTTCAACATTTGGCTAACAGTCTTCCACTACTTTAAATTGCAAAGTCCTCTTTATCAAGTCAAAATATCTGCTTGAATTTTATTTAATTTTGCATAAAGTCCATCGTTGCACATAAGCTCTTCATGATCTCCCATCTGTAAAAAGGAAAATAAATAAAAGTAAATTGATTGTGCATTGGCATTAGGCCATTTATTTGCATATTGAAATGTTCACATGTTTGGTCTCATTAAGATATTGACATGTTTGATGTCATTAAGATATTTGATTGAGTCCAAAATTTATTAAGTTGAATCATCTTTAGACAGCTTGTGTTAGAAAAAGAAAAAAAAGTTATACAAATTTTTCTACTAACTTGCTTTTCAAATAAAAACATCCAAACATATCACTTCACTTCAAAACCAATTTCATTCAAAATCAATTTTACATAATCAATTTCATTCAAAATCAATTTTGCAATTGCTCACTCCAAGAATTGAATGAATGGTGCCAAATTGGCATTAACCATGTCATTTACTTTTGGACATGGAGCTTCCCCAACCATATAATTCAACTACTGTTTTCCATGTGATAAAATGACAATTTTCGGTCTAAATTATAAGGTAAAGTAACTAAGTTCAATTAGAAATCACCTCAACGATGCGACCATCATCCATAACAAAGATCTTATCGGCAGCTTTTATAGCAGAAAGCCTGTGAAAACTCAGTGATTATAGTGCAACTAATCTTATATATAAAAGATAGAAAAGAAAAAATATAGCAAGATGCTTATGCACCTATGTGCTATGATAATGATGGTTCTTGTTTTAGATTCATCTTTTAAAGCATACAGCACCTCCTGAAATAAAAATTACATAATACATAAACAGCAGCAGGCGTGTATTTTCTTAGATAAATATGGAAGTTAGATTGACCAAAAAATGGAAATTAGATATAACTTTCAAAAGCTAGAATTTGAGAAATATACCTTGATATAATGCTCACTCTCAGAATCTAGAGCACTGGTTGCTTCATCAAGTATCATAATAACAGGGTCCCTAAGAATGGCTCGGGCGATAGCAATTCGCTGCTTTTGGCCACCACTAAGTGCATTGTCATCAACAAGGGTTTCATATCCGTTAGGAAGTAAAGAAATAAAGTCATGGGCATTGGCCTTTTTTGCTGCTCGTTCAATATCTGCTTGTTTTATGATCATGGGGCAACCATACTTTATGTTTGACTTGATGTCCATGTGAAAGAGATGGGGTTCCTGTTTGAAACATAAAATTTTAGAAAATGAATTCCCAAGTCTTAATTGCAGACGAGCTACAGTTTAGTTGTCTAACCTGTGCAACATATCCAATGTGCTGCCGCAGCCACCTGATATCCAATTCGTTAAGAGGGAACCCATCAATATATATCTGTATAAAAATGTAGAAGTAGATTACATAAGAAATGATTAAGTGTTTATGCATATAAACATTACTGACAGTGACATCACATTTGAAATCAGTAATAGGTCAAGATCAAGAGGCCAAGGTCTTATGCCAATGTAAAAATTATGCACTTTTCTGATTTATTTAGTGGGAAGAGGAAAACTTGTATTTTTAAAAGCTATACTTGTTCTGAGATAATCTCTCTATTGTTTGCTTGTAGTTGTTCAAGAGAAATTCTAGTTTATGCCACAACAAAATTGGTGACATAGTTGTATTACATAGCCTATTTGTTTCTGTTTCATTATTATTATTTCCCTCTTTAGGAGGATTTATTATGGACTTCTACTTGTATTTTCACTCCTCCTTTCTAAGTATTTAAAGAAAAATAATGTCCCATGTTTCAAACTCACATATGTAGAGAGATTGAATATGCCAAGAACCAATGAAATATCAACAATAAATAACAAGTGAAATATGTCACATTCAAGTTCAACCATTTGAGTCAGTCCATTTGTCATAATTGTGAGCTTTAGACACGGTAAGCATAACATAGAAGGCACATCATTTTTAATCTATTGTCATAACTTCCGGTAATTAACTATATAGCTAAATGAGCTCATACGTTTGGAAATGTGCCATTTCTAGTCCGTAGGAGTCACTATCTCAATGATGCAGAATATTAAAAACAAGGGTTTTCAATTTAGGAGCAATCATTTAACGAGATCATGACTTCACTGGATTTGCTTTTAGAAATCAGAATACAAGAAGCTGATAACTTGTGCCAAGAAGGTAGGAAAGAGTTCGTGTAGTTGTAGCATATTTTGCTCTTGTTACAACATAAATGTGCATAAACATTTATAGGTGTGGAAGCATCGTAAACATGATTAAAACAAACAACTAATCGAGTAGTGGATGATGAGCATGCAACTCTTTCTTTATATGAATTAAATCTCCTATTTACCAGGTTTAAAAGATATAAATTGTTTACCTGACCACTACTAGGATCATAGAGACGAAGTAGAAGGTTAAGTAATGTGCTCTTTCCACTACCACTCAGACCAACCTTGGCAAGGTAGAGATGTTCAGTTAATCTTTGAGCATCACCAACATTAAATCAGTTGGAATGAAGAGAAATCTTACAATGGCAATGACTTGATTTGCTTCTATGGAGAAGTTCAAGCTTTCTAGAACTGGCATCTGTTCAAATGTACGAAACAAATTAAATATAACAATTACTCAGCTACTAATACCCATGCCTCAGGATTTAGTAGTAAAAGGGTTGCAAGGTAAGAAATTTATTGAATATTACAACTTACAAATTCAGCAACTGGATTAAAAAAAACTGTTGTGACAAGTCCAGTGCCTATGATACAGAGACTGCTAGCCAAAATCAAATGAACCGGGTATTGTAAAGTGTACATGAATAAATAACTCAGGTTAGCTTTATAAACTATAGTTAGTTGACAGTTGTTATTAGTTAGATGACAGCTGCACTTTCAGTTACAACTGAATCTCTGCAGTATAAGTACTGCTCTTGTAAGAGATTACAGTGGCTTTGCAATATCTTTCTAAATCAATACACAGAACCTTTTTCTCTCTTTTATCTTTTCTACATGATATTCGGAACTCTCTGATCCCTATCATGGCTTCCACAAACTCTGGTGCAATTCCGGTTAACACTGGTGTGATTCCGTCTAATTTTGGCGGCGCAACTCTGACAAACTCCGGTGGCGTGATTACAAACAACTTCAGTGGTGCAATTCCAACCAACTCCAATGTGATTGCGGTCAATTCTGTTCCAATGAATCAAGATATTCATACTTTGTCGTTACCTATGACAAAGTTTTCAACAAAGAAGTTAGATGATAAGAACTTTTTGCTGTGGCGACAGCAAATCAAGCCAGAGATCACTGCGCCTGGACTCAATCATTTTGTTGCAAATACTCAAATCCCTCCGCGATATCTGTCTGATGAAGATCATGATCTTGATCATGTTAATCCTCTGTTTTTGATGTGGCAAAAGCAAAATCCATGCTTGTTTGGCTTCAATCCATGCTTTCGAGCTCGATGCTTGCTCGAGTTCTTGGATCGACTCATTCGTATCAGGCATGGGATAAGATTCACGCTTATTTTCATCACCAAACTCGCACGAAAGCAAGGCAGCTTCAATTGGAGCTCTGCCACACTACACTTGACAATCATCCGGTTACGGATTTCCTTTCTCGCATCAAAGTGCTTATCGATGCACTTGCTTTAGTTGGCGATGCAGCTACTATTGCGAACACATGGATTTGATTCTTGAAGGTCTTCCTATGGATTTCGATTCTATAATTGCTTTCATTGAAAGCCATCTTCCGCACATCACAATTGAAGAAGCTGAAGGTTTTATCCTTGCTCAGGAACTAAGACTTAGAAAATACAACAAGCTCGATTCTTCGAGTAATTCTTTCGCGCCTATTGTGAATCTTACTCAAGCAAGTTCTTCGCATTCTACTGAAAATGATAGCTTGAATTCATACTCAAACTTGTGTATACAAATCAGTATTCCTCGGATTCTAGAGGCACTGGTGGCTGTAATGGCCGTAGAGAGAGGTTTTCAACCACGGTGGTGGCCATGGTGGTCGAAGCTCAGGTCAGTGTCAAGTAAAACCACACGGCTATTACTTGCTACAATAGGTTCAATCCTTAGTATCAAGCTTCCAATAGTGGAAATCATGGAAATAACAACAATCGTTCTAACTGGTCTCAGAATCAGAACCACAATTGGAATCAGAATCAGAATAGCAATTGGAGCAATTCCTCTGCTTCCAATTGGAACTCACAGCAAAATCAGAATCAGAACCAAAACTCTGCACCTGCTCAGTGGCAATGTCAGAACTCTGGTTCTAGGCCTCCACAGGTCATGGTGGCAAATTCTGACTCCACTGCATCATTTACTTGGTTTCCAGACTCTGGAGCATCATTCCATGTGAACAATAATTCTCAGAATATTCAGCAAAACTCACCTTTTGAGGGTTCAGGCCAGATCTACATTGGTAATGGACAAGGTCTGAATATTTCAGCCTCCGGTCATTCCAATTTTATTTCTCCTTTGAGTCCTGATATAAAACTTGTTCATAAAATCATGCATGCTTCTTGTTCCACAAATCACTAAGAATCTAATTAATGTGAGCAAATTTGCCAAAGATAACCATGTTTTCTTTGAATTCCATGCTAATCGTTGCTTTGTTAAATCTTAGGATTCCAATAAAATCCTTCTCCATGGAGATGTTTGATCTGCTGGCTTATATCAGTTCCCTAATCTTCAATTATGCTCAGCTATTTCTTGTCCAACTACTGGTCCTTATTGTATAAACACAGTTTCCTTTGATGATTGTGTCGAATCCACATCCCTAATTTTAATTATGACAAACCATTAGCAATGCAAATTAAAGGATGGTGGAAATAAGTGATGGTTAACTTTCTCCTTAAGTGTTTCAGTGCTTATTCCTTTAGGAAGCAGAAGTGTTCTTTCATTTTGAGGTACTCAGAAAGGTTCAAAGAACTGCTGTCAGAGTTGAGAACTCAGAAGAATTCTTGAAGCTCATCAGAATGATGAAGTTTGCTACCCTCTGAGTACTTAGTTCTTGACAAAATACTGATCAATAAGGCTTTAAATAGAAGATTCATCAAAGGCTATATGAAGAACATCATGGTTCATAATGAAGCTATGCAAAAAGTCTACATCAGAATGATGAAGACCAAGACTCTGAGTTTCTGAACATTAAAATAGACTGAAATCTGAACAGTTCTCACTTTGCCACAATCACTATAGGCACTACAGAAAGGAAGAACTGACTGCATCAGATTGAAAGATGAAGTTGTCCATGATAAGCAATGATGATGAGCATTAAATTGAAGGACTAAAGAAAGCAATTCAGTCTAACCATGGACAGAACAGTAACACACCAGCAACAAACTTATGCTAAAGTCTTTCTGAAGTAGTCAAAATTCAGAATGCATGAAGCTATGAAGAAGTGTTAAAAAGGGATGAAGCTGCACCTCATCAGAATGAAATATCAATCTGAACTTCATCAAGGGAATTCAATAAAGCATGGATTTAGTTTCAGCAAACATAAGAATGGCTATTCTGATGGTTCTTCAAAATGTCCCTCAGAAAGGTTTCTCAGAATGGGAACCTCAAAAAGATTCCTCATAATGGTTTGGTTAGCTGTCACATCATGACAGCTGGAAAATGAACCTGCTTGCTCCAAAATTGCATCAGCTGTGTGGAGCCCACACCAACAGTCTACTTGGTTGCTTTATGAGACATTTTCGAAGGCTATGAAAAACTAAGTTGAAGCATTCCAAATCTGCAACATCTTGAACAAATTCTTTGTATGAGAAATTTGTGTTCCAGCTTCAACCCTCTGTGAGAATGACCCACTTTTGTATTGTGTTCAATAACTTGTAATAATCTTAGTTAGAAGTGTGAGATTATAATCCTGAGTGGAATCCCTCTTGTGAGGAGAAGATCCGTTCTCTGTGCAGTAGAATCACAGACCCATTTTGAGTAAAGTCCAAAAATGTTTGACAAGAGTGAAATCTTGTGGTTTAGCTGGTCTAGCAGAGGCTAGGTTTGCAGTTCAGTGGGGAACTAGCAAGGTTGTGAAATCCAGTGGAAATCTAGCAGAGGCTAGTTGTGTTAGTGGAAATCTCATCTTCAAGGGTGAGGACTGGACGTAGTCCAAGGTTGGGGTGAACCAATATAAAAATATCGGTGCACTCTTCTTCCCTCTCTCTTTTATTTTGCTTTTGCATAGATCTGAAATCTAGTTTTAATTGAGAACACCAAATCTTAACAACAGAACCAAACTTGTTTTGATCAAAAGGTTTTTTTATTAAACACCCATCTCTGAAACAAAAGCTTTAATTTTTAAAAGAACTGATTTTTCCTCGTAACAATTGCATTTCCATTCTGAGCAACTTGAATTTCTATTGCTCGGAACATTTTCCATTATAAACTATTATCAGAAACCTCTTTGTTTTCAAAGTAACATAAAAAGTTTTTAAAACTTCAATTCAACCCCCCTTCTTGGTATTTTTGTCACTTCAGATTGTAATAATTTTTTTTTATCAACAAAAATATATGTATTATATTAAATAAAGGTGAGTACAAGCGGTACTTTTCTATTTATATTGATGCCCTACATGTGTAATTATTTTTGTCACTTCAGATTGTAATAATAAAGTGCCTAATTCTGTATATACTTGGCATCTTAGGCTAGGTAACCCCAATTCCCAAGCTTTAAAGCTTGTTCTTAATCATTGTAATTTGAAATTCCTGTTAAAGATGAACTGCCCTTATGTTCTGCTTGTTGTATGGGCAAGATTCATCGTTTTCCTTCTAAGCTTTCTCAAATTGTGTATAGTTCTCCTTTGGAATTAATATACAGTCATTTGTGGGGTCCTGTCCTATGAATTCTCATTGTCTCTTTCGTTATTATATGTCTTTTCTTTTCTTGATGCTTATTCAAGATTTACTTGGATATATTTTCTAAAGAACAAATCTGATGCTTTGACTGTTTTTAAACAATTCAATTCACTTGTTGAATTGCAATTTAACAAACGAATTAAAGCTGTCCAAACAGATTGGGGAGGTGAATTTTCACACTTTTTCTTCATTTTTGTCTTAGTTGGGTATCATTTGCAGACTGTCTTGTCCACACACACCATCAAAATGGGGTTGTGGAAAGAAAACATTGTCACATAGTTGAATTAGGTCAGTCCCTTCTTAGTCATGCTTCCCTTCCTCTATCTTTTTGGGATCATGCCTTCCTAACAGCAGTGTATCTTATAAACAGAACTCAGCTCCTCTTAAGTTTGATACCCCTTACCATGTTCTTTTTCAAACTGATCCTCATTATCAGTTCTTAAGAGTGTTTGGATGTTCTTGTTATCCCCTTTTGTGTCCTTATCACTCTCATAAACTTGAATTCAGATCCACTGAATGTGTTTTTGGGATACTCACCCAGTCACAAAGGCTATAAGTGCATGTCTTCTTCTAGTATAATTTTTATTCAAAAGACGTCATTTTTAATGAACTCATTTTCCTTATCCTAAACTTTTTTCTACCTCTAACTCTAATCCTATTTCTACTGCATCTTTTTCCACTAACTTACATGTTGTTGAAGGCCTGTTTGGATGCATTTTTCTAAAAGCACTTCTAAGAGAGAAAAAAAAGAGAAAAAGAAAATGAGTTTCTCCATAAGCTAAAATCAATTTTCCATTAGCTCGTCATTAGTTAATTTGTAGAAGCTCTGTCATATAGCTTCTCTAAAAGATGAGAGGACATCTACAAATTAGCTAATAATTTGCTAATGAATAACTCATTTTAACTTATGGAGAAGCTCATTTCCTTTTCTTTCTTCTTATTTTCTTCTCCTAGAAGTACATCTAGAGAAGCCTACCCAAATAGGCCCTGAATCTCCTTCTCATCCTCCTTCTTTAAATACAGCTTTTAATTCTGCTCAGCCTCAAAGTCACGTTTCACCATCCTCTATTGAGTCTCAGAGTTCTGGTATTTCTGTCCCACAGTCCTCTGCTCATAACATAGTCTCTTCTCCTGGTCTTGCAGTCTCTTATTACTGATACAGTAGCTTCTACTGCTACTGCAAATTCTGGTACTGTTCAGTCTGATGATCACCCTCAATCACCTGCAACTGAATCACAGAATTCACCGCAGCATCTTCTTGTTAGACCAGAAAATATTCATCCTATGATTCCAGGAGCCAAAGATGGCATAGTTCAGCCAAGAATTCATCCATCCTTGCTTATTGTTCATGCTGAACCTAAGTCTGTGAAACAAGCCCTTCAAGATTCCAAGTGGCATTCTGCTATGACTGATGAATTTCATGCTCTTCAGAGAAACAAAACATGGACTTTGGTTCCACTAACTTCAAATAGAAAGTTTATGACTTTCTTAATGATTTCCTAGAAGAGGAAGTTTATATGACTCAACCTCCAGGTTTTGAATCATCTGATAAGTCTCTTGTGTGCAAGTTACATAAAGTTATTTATGGGTTAAAACAAGCTCCTAGAGCTTGGTTTGAGAGGCTCAAATTGATAGGGGAATTGGCTCAATAGTGAGAATCCTTTGAAGGTTTACACACGTAGGTCCAAGAGGGTAATAGAGTCCATTCAAGAATTAGTGCTGCAGTGCTTTGTCATGAGATTTAAGAACAAATTTGATAGCGGCAATTTTGGAATCAGCAGCATCAAGTCACGTCAACATCCTCGTGTGCCTACAATGGACGGAAACCTCTCAACGAAAGCACCAATGATACAGATTGTATCTATTGGTGCTGCAAAAGAAGGGAAATAACAGAAAAGCACAGATAGAAAAGATGAGCAAGCTCCCCCAAGTCAGATGAATCTCTAGATTTTCCCAATTTCATTCCAAAATATTCCATACCCCGTACAACCAGTGCCCGTTATTTTATAACTGAATTCACTCACTGTTTCTCACTCACAAAGCACTACAGCACTAATTCTTGAATGGACTCTATTACCCTCTTGGACCTACAAGTGTAAACCTTCATAGGTTTCTCACTACTGGGCCGATTCCTATCACAAATCCACTTTACTACAGTTTGAGTGTGATCCATTTTTGTTCATTTACAAGACTTCATCAACAATTACTTACATTCTAGTCTATGTTAATGATATTATCATCACTGGACAGCGTGGTGGTCTTTTGCGATGACGATGAGCACTGTTCACCTCTCAACATCAACAGTACCTTTAACCCAAGTAGCACTGTTCACCTGTGAAAAAAAAACAGAAAGGTCCACCGGGGACACCTTGAGGTGGAGGGAAAGAAGACATGAAGATGTGTCATGCATCATGTGCGCGAACTGCACGTGTCAGGGCCCTGCATGGGGTCAAGTGCGGTGGTGTTTTGAGTTGGGTGCAGATGTGGACGGCATGGCAATCTTCGGTGAGGTCACCGAAAAAGCTTAAACAGGTCGCTGGAAAGAGACGAAGCACGATGGTGTGGTCGCTGTCAGCCAAACAGCAGCAAACCAGAGCCAAACAACAGCAAAATAGGGTCGCTAGAGGAAAAGGAGGACGATGGCACGGTGGGTCACACCGGAAAAGGTGTCACGCAGCTGTTTGGATACTGGGTGTGTAGATACAATAGCCAAAGCAACCAAACAGTGCCAAACAAATGCAAACCGAGCCAAACGAAACCAAAACAGGTTCGCTGAAGAAGAAGAAGCACGAAGGGGAGGTCGGTGGAGGATGGGTCTCGCAGAAACAGTGTCACACATTTTTCTCTCCTTGTACCACTCCTTTGCACGTGTCTTGCTTTTTCTGTCCTTGCACCACTCCTTTGCACATGTGTCTTGCTTTTTCTGTCCTTGCACCACTCCTTTGTACATGGTGTGGCACATGAGCAGCCAGTTCTGGCCACTGTCACCGCCACTCAACTTGTCCCAGTATGTTCATGCCCAATCTATGCTCACTTTGTCCATTTGCAGTTCTGTACCTCACTGTTTGGCATTTTTGGTACCGTTTATAGATTTTCTCTCTGCTGTGCTGCCCATGGCAAGTTCTATCCCTCCCATTTTCATGTCGTCACTGTGATGCTCTCTAATGAAAAGTTGGATGGAAGAATTATGATTCTTGGGCCTGCAACAACAAACTATTGCTTAAGGGCCAAAAGATCATGTTGACCATCTTAGCATGAAGGAGGATATATGGAAGATGACTGTTCTGAGCAGAGTAAGATTCAAACCCAGCCTTGTAGTGTCAATCCTATCCACTATTCATCCCTCTATAATGCAGATTTTGTGTTCTCATGAGATGTGCAAGTCTGCAAAGCCACATAAGTGTCATTACACCATGCAGGCTTGATGTTCTCCATGATGGTTTGGGAAAAGTGAGTGGTGTTCTCCATGACTTCAATGAACTCTTGCCCCTTGCCAACATCCCTGTCGAGGAATTGAATGGTGACAGAAATTCTTTATGTTGTATGGTTTACCTGTGGAGTATTACATAGTTCGGGATCAGATTTTGGGCTCTCACACAGTACCCACTATTAACTTTGCCTGGTCACATGGGTCTTGCCCCAGTTGATTCCTCCATGTTGGTCTCTCAAAGCGATGACTATGGCCAGTCCCTCAAACCAGGCAAACCATGTACCAAGGGTGGTGGTTTAGTTCCACATCGACTAGAGAAATGGCTAAAATAGAGCTTATAAAGCTTTGGCAGTCCTCACCTTACATACCAGTTTTGTGAGGTTGAGTTAGACCCTAAGCCCAAATTCTAGGAGCAACCATTGTCTCAAAGTAGGCCATACTATTGACAGATGTCACTACATGAAATATCAACAAATGAAATAAGGACTGTTTTCCTGCAGGAATTTGGAGTGGATGATTGGCACTGGATGTGAGTCCCATGGACAGGTGCTTATGGTATCATTTGGATGGTATTCAAGCTCAAGGCAACTAAATGAATGGCATACAAAAGGCAAAGCATCACAAATAAGCTGACAATAATCACCAAATGTAGCATATAAATAGTCAAATGGCAGTGATTTATTTTTTTTATTCATTGCTTCAGAAAGTAATTAAATCCACATAAAACTAGCTTGCAATTAAAGTTCAGATGCCCTAGAAACTGCAAACAATATGCATTTTGATTTTCAAGCTGAAGTGAGTAACCTAAACATGTTTCTTATAACAAATAGAGTAACAGACACTCAATATAACATAAACACATACATACCATACTCCTTGCAGGATAATGAAATGATACATTTGCAAACTGAATATGCCCCACTAACCTCTCCAACTTCACTCCTGTATTTGGTGAGAAATCCAATTAAACAGTAGGTAACTCCAAACTTGAGGAGTAAGGGTTTTAGAGAGAAAAGAAAGAAAAACAGAGAAAGAAAAGAACTCTGATCTTATTTCAGTGATTAAGGAAAAATTAATTGTGTCAGTTACAAGAGAGGTTTTATAACCTCTGAATGAATCTTACAGAAGACGCTAACTTCCTAACTGATTACACGTGTACAGAAAATGGAGGTGCTGTTAGCAAAAGCTAACCAGCACTTACAATATGTATTTTTGCTAAATACAACTCTAATATCCCCCCTCAAACTCAAGGTGAAGAGTTTTCAGAAGAAACACTCTTTACATTGAGTTTCCTCCTAAGAAATTCAAATCTGGCTGAGGACAATGGCTTGGTCAGCACATCAGCCCATGATCTAGAGCTGGAATGTGCACAACTAACAGCTGTTTAGCAAGAACCTTCTCCCTAACAAAGAAAACATCAATTTCCATATGCTTGGTGTGACTGTGGAAAACTGGATTATGAGCAATGGAGACAGCACTCTGATTGTCACAAAATACAGCAAGAGTAGTGAAAGAAACTTATAGCTCAGTCAGAAGGGCATGAATCCAAGTGAGTTCTGTAGAAGTTTGAGCTAAGCTTCTATATTCAGCCTCAGTGCTGGACCTAGCTGTAACCTTCTGCTTTCGGGACCACCAGGAAACCAGATTTGGACCAAGAAAGATAGCAGAACCAGAGGTGGATCGCCTATCATCCACATCTGATGCCCAATCAGCATCACAGAAAGCATGAAGAGACAATGGCTTATTGAAGCAAGCAGACTGAAACAAAAGTCCATGAAAAATAGTACCCTTAAGGTACCTTAATATTCTCTTAACTACAGCCCAATGAGAATCAAGAGGAGCAGCCAGAAATTGACACTTTGTTGACAGCAAAGCTGATTTCTGGTCTAGTAAGGGTAGCATACTGATCTGAACAACTGATCTGAACAAAGTGGGGTCATGAAAAAGGTCAGCTCCATGCTTGGACAGCTTGCAATTAGACACCATGGGAGAAGAGATGGAGTGAGCTTCAGCCATATTAGTCTTGTGTAACAAATCTCTGATATATTTGCTTTGAGTCATGAGAACAGAATTGTTGGACAAGTACTTAACTTCAAGCCCTAAGAAATAATCTAGTTGACCAAGTTGCTTTAGAGAAAAAACACTGTTTAACTTGGAAGTAAGCTGCTGAATTAGAATGTTAGAGCTGCCAGTAATAATGATGTCATCTACATAAACCAAAAGATAGACAACCTGCTTCTGCTGTTTGTAAATGAATAGGGAGGAATCACACTTGCTTCAAAACCAAACTGAATTAAAGTGGACCTCAGCCTATCAAACCACTGCCTGGGAGCTTGCTTTAAACCATACAATGCCTTGTTAAGTCTGCAGACTAATGACTTATCAGCAGCTTCAAAACCAGGAGGTTGGCTCATATAAACAGATTCTTCAAGGAGCCCATTAAGGAAAGCATTATTGACATCAAGTTGAGATAACTTCCAGCCATGTGAGAGAGCAATGGGGATGATAATTCTAATAGTGACAGGCTTAACAACAGGGGAAAAGGTCTCATGAAAGTCAAAACCTTGAACTTGAGTGAACCCTTTTGCTACCAACCTGGCTTTATATTTGTTTATGGTGCCATCAGCATTTTCCTTCACCCTAAATACCCATTTACAACCTATAGCTTGTCTATTAGCAGGTAAAGAAACCAAATCCCAAGTTTTATTTCTCATTAAAGCATCATACTCAAGTTGCATGGCAGCATGCCAATCTGAGCTAGCAAGGGCCTGTTTGACAGTTTTAGGCTCAGAAGGAACAAGAAACAGGGAGGGATGTAATCTAGGATTGTGAATACCAAATTTAGACCGAGTTTGCATTGGATGAATATTATTGGAAGTGGAGTGAGGAGCAGAAATATCAGTAGGTGCAGAGGAGGGTGCAGAGACAGCGGCAGTCTCTGAAGAGATATGTGAAATAGGGTTAGAAGTTGACACAGTAGCTGGCTGTGACACAGGAGAGGAAACAACAGTATGCTGACTGGTTATAGGAGAGAAACCAAGTGGTACAGTAGCTACAGATTGTGGTGTAGGAAGGAAAGACTGTGTATGGGAAAGTGCTGACTGCACAGGAGGAGAAGACAAATTGGGATTAAGACTAAAGTAGGTATTTAAATCACTAACTGTATTAGGACATGAAGGAAACATGTCAAAATAGGAAAATTTCTGCTCATTAAACAGGACATCTTTGGATATATAAATTCTGCCAGAAGGGGACAGACATTTGTAACCCTTGTGAGAATTAGAATACCCTAAAAATAAGCATTCCTGAGACCTGAAATTAAGCTTGTGAGTGTGATAAGGTTTTAAGAGAGGAAAACAGGCACAACCAAAGGTTTTTAGAAACTTAAAGTCAGGATCTTTTTGGAAAAGAATGGTGAGGGGTATGGCAAAATTAAGAGAAGCAGTAGGAAGCCTGTTAACGAGGTAAACAGCAGTGGTAAAAGCATAATCCCAAAAATTCAAAGGTAAAGAAGCATGATGCAACAAAGTAAGACCTAAGTCCACTATATGCCTGTGTTTTCTCTCAATCACTTCATTTTGATGATGAGTGTGAGGACAAATGAGCCTATGAGAGATACCAAAAGAGTTTAAAAGAGTGGAAAAAGGTCTATACTCCCCTCCCCAATCAGACTGCACACTCTTTTTTTTAGTGTTGAGTTGGAGTTCAACAAGGGATTTAAAAGTCTGGAAAACAGAAACTGTTTCAGCTTTGGACTTAATAGGAAAAATCTAAGTATATCTAGAGAAAGCATCAATGAAAGACACATAATATTTGAAACCAGCATAGGATGTTATGTGAGAGGGTCCTCATAAATCTGTAAAAACCAGTTCTAAGGGGGAATAAACAGTATTAGACTTGGAAGATGGCAATCTATGCAACTTTCCCATACAACAAAATGAACAAAAATCTGGAACAATTTAATTCAAATGAGAAACATTACAATTGCTTAGTACAAGTTTCATTACATGATTGTTTGGATGACCTAATCTAGCATGCCAAACATGGGCAGTACTAGGTGAAAAAGAAACAGAATTAGAAGAAACAGTAGCAGATTGCTGGGATAAAGTGTTTGCTGAAGCAGTAGCTGAAGTGGACAGCAACTGAGGAGAGGTGTGTTGGAGCTGGATATTCTGAAAATAGTACAGACCATCAGCTCCAACAGAACCTTGAAGTAGAACTTTATTTGTCTCCTGGGATTTCACAAGACAGAAATTAGAATGAAACTCAAAGAAAACAGAATTATCTTTTGCAAACTGGCTGACACTTAACAAATTTTTTGAAATGGAAGGAACATGCAACAATTTTTGTAGTTTAAAGGTGAAATGATTGTTATTAGGAGACATAAAGCAAGAGGAACCAGCACCATTGATATTCAAACCTTCACCATTGCCAATAAAGATCTGATCTGGTCCATCAAAATGATGGAATTGCTTGATGTGTTGGGACTCACCAGTCACATGATAACTAGCACTAGAATCTGGAATCCAAGTGGAGCCAGCTAGATCACCACCAGAATTAGTCAACATAGCACTAGGTTGATTCCCAGATTGAGCTGCAGGCTTGTAGTTAGGATTAGTCCAGGTATTAGACGTTCTAGTAGATCCCACTGAATATGGAACAGATTGACCAGTGGCAGGATCAAAGAAAGCAAGGGATTCATGAGGCTTGAAAGTCATCTCTGACCTATAATGACACACATTTGCAGTGTGTCCAAACTTTAGACAGATTTGACATTGGAAGTTGGCAAATCTGCCACCCCCACGACCTCTGCCAGATCCTCCATTGCTGCGACTAGTGCCATTATCAGAAAAACTACCACGACCACCACCATTCCGGCCATAGGAACTCCTGGAATTCGTGTACCCTTGAGTGTAGTTTAAAGGAGAGCTTAATACCTGAACCTCTTTGTTATATCTGTTAAGTCTAGTCCCATAAAGAAGTGCTTCTATTTCAGCAATAGAAGGTGTTCTCTTTTTCCCTTCAATGACTGAAATAACTGATGCATAATCAGAAGGGAGACCTTCCAGCAAAGCATCCACATACTCTTCATGTCTCACTGGAACTCCAACTCCAGCTAACTCATCAACATAGCCTTTAATCTTCCTCAAGTAATCATCAATGGATTTCCATCAAGAGAAACTGCTCTCATTGCAGCACGTAATTGACGAGCTCTGGATTTAGTATGTAGACTGAAATGTTCATGAATCTTGTCCCAAACTTGGTAAGAGTGTTCAGAACCAAGAACACGAGACAAAACAGATTTAGAGAGAGCGGACTGAAGCCAAACAAGGAGAGTCTGATCCTGAACCTCCCAGGCTTCAAATTCTGGATTAACTCTATCAACAGCTTGATCACTTTCTGTGAGATATCGAGGCGGAATTACAGGATTAACTACAAACCTCTGCAGCTTATGAGACTTAATAACTGGCTCAACATGTTGACGCCAGTGTAAGTAGTTTGAATCATCCAATTTCTCAGCAACAGAATTGGGAAAAGTATGCGAAACAGAGTGCACAAGAGCGGAAGCCATGAATAAACTGAGCCAAACAGCAGCACCAGAACTCGGTCACAAACAGGAAAGGAGCCAAAAACCACTCCAAACAGAACAGATAGCTCCTAAAAAGAGACACCCAAGCAAGAACGAGACCAAACAGTGACGCAATGAACAGTGACGTGAACAGGATGAACAGTGACGTGATGAACAGTGATGCAAACAGGATGAACAGTGCGCGAAATCACGCAAGAACAGAAACCTGAATCTTGAATTGGGAACGAAGCAAGAACAGCAAGGACAGAATCACGCAAGCAAGAACTGCATGTGATCTAAGCACAAGAGTGACGAACGAGAATCTTGATGAAGAACGAAACAAGAACAGAAGCGGAAATCACGAGCAAGAACTAACAAAAGCTTTGAAGAAAGATGCACAATCAGTTCAAATTTTTGGCTCGAGATACCATTTTAGAGAGAAAAGAAAGAAAAACAGAGAAAGAAAAGAACTTTGATCTTATTTCAGTGATTAAGGAAAAATTAATTTTGTGTCAGTTACAAGAGAGGTTTTATAACCTCTGAATGAATCTTACAGAAGACGCTAACTTCCTAACTAATGACACGTGTACAGAAAATGGAGGTGCTGTTAGCAAAAGCTAACCAGCACTTACAATATGTATTTTTGCTAAATACAACTCTAATAAAGGGGAGCAATAGACCAACAGTTACTTGCCTTTGGCTAAGAATTGGTCACTAGGCAAAAGATTCATCAGTTGGAAAATTTGTTCAGATGCTCCAATGGACTGCAGTAACGATGTTAAGCTGTTTGTCACCCTCCAAGTAGCATAAATCAACCACTCGCTGTATAGTACGTACTTGGTAAGTTGTTCCACAGTTACGTGACATCTGAGAACAGACATACCTACTAACATCACTGCAAATATCTGCAAGTTGTAATTTAAAAAATAATTAATTTGACATTTTTCTATAATATAATATCCCTTGAAAAATGGGAAAAGTATAAAAATATTTCAAAAGGTGTTCAAGTAATAATATGGAATACTATGGAGAAAAAAGGTGTTCATGGCTTATATTTGGTCTGTACAAGCCATGTATGGAAGATAATTACTAGTGTGAGAACTCCATGAGACAAGACTAAGGACTTTCCTACAGCGATAGGATTACATCAAGACTCAACCTTAAATCCTTACTAATTTTACCTAAGTCTTGGATGTGCTTACCAAGGACATACAAAAGATTATCCTAATTTCATGTTTTTTGCAGATATAGATCTGATTGAAGAATCAATATGGAAGCAACTAACATTAATCTTGAACTTTGGAAGCAAAAGGATTTCACTTAAATAGAAGTAAGACAGAATATATGCATTGCAATTTTAACAAGAGACAAAAGGAATATTACTTGGAAGTAAAAATGGGATAAGATGTCATACCACAAGTTTCTAAGTTTAAATATTTGGAATGAATTACAAAATGATGGAGATATTAATGAGGACGTTACACTCTTGGTCCTGGATTAAAGAATTTGAGAAGGATTTTGGCGTGTCTTTTGTGCAGTGGGTCTCTAACTTTTCTGCATGCATCAGGGGTGGATAGTATCTCGAGTGGCTTGATTTCGAGGGTGATTCGTGGGAGAGTCTACTGCTGCATTTTGCAGGCTGCTGGAGGGTTCTGAGGTGGATCTTTGATCGACAATATTGTGCATAGGTGATAATGGTTTTGTTTGGTAATTCTGTAGGTTACTTATTGCATTGATTTCAGTGATGTATTTAATACCAGGGGATAGTGGTGGGGTTGGTCAACTGGTTATTTAATATTTGCATTCATATGTCAAATGTGGTATAACCATTTTATTGTTTGGGTGGTTGAATGTATTTAATTGGCTGCTTTCCCGGGACACTCTGCGGAGCAGCATCTGGGTTTTGTACATTAGGATGGGTATGTCTTATACCTATTCTTCTAATTATATATAATTTGTCTTTTGCCGACCCAAAAAAAATGAGGATGATACACAGGATACAATTGGGATGGGTTATTTGTGATCGAAAAGCACCTATCAAACTCAAATGCAAGTTTTATCATACAGCTATATGTCTAGCTATACTGTACAGTAGTGAATGTCAGGTTTTAAAGGGACAACATGAGAGAAAGGTGGGGGATAGCAGAAATGAAAATGTTAAGATAGACGTGTGGCAGCACAAGAAAGGACAAAATACAGAACGATTATAAACAAGAAAAGATACCACCAATTGAGGAACAAATGACAGAAAATCAGTTAAGATGGTTTAGACTGCACAAACACGAGAGGCATCGATCAAAAGAGTAGATTACATGATTTTTAGTCCGATGAAACAGTGGAGAGAAAGACCAAAAAGGACATTGTAGGAAGTCATTAAGGGAGATCTCATGTTAAATAATATTCCCAATGCTATGATTTTTAGCTGTGTTGAATGGCGTCATGTGATTCATGTAGCTGACCTCCCCTAGTGGGTTAAGGCTTTGTTGTTTATTCTAATAAAAGTTACAAAACAGAAGATAAGTACACAAAGGTAAAGAATCACTATCTTTCCTTATTTCTTTTTAAATATGTAGCATGAAGGAATTGCAGCATGCAATTATTGGTTTTGTATCTTTTTACAAGGTTAAATAAACCAAACCTGAGTTGAACGGTATAAGGTGTTAAAGATCAGGTTCCAGAACCCAGAAGCCACACTCTCTCGAACATTTATAAATGCTAAGCTCTGTAGCAATTGCTTGTACCTGAATAAATATATAATGGCTATTATGGATATCAGTATTATTGGAACACATATAACCATTTACAAAAATGTTTGATATACTTGTGTAGACAATCTAGAATAGTATAACTATTAGAGCAAATATATACTCTAACAATAACACACAGGATGCATGCATGATTCCATTTCCTATCAGCTAAAGCTTTCAAGATATCTCATGGTTAATAATTTAACACTATTATATTGTGCTACCTAAAAGAGTCAATCATTCTTGATATGAGAATGAATAGCCTAAGAACATGGAAAGAATTCTCGTATCAATTCTTATTCAGGCAAGTCCTTTATAGCAATTGCAATTGAATTAGTATGGCTTTCGTGCAGTTCTGACCTGTAATCAATAGTATTTATAAAACTGTCCAGCCGCCAAACAAAGAGGGCATTTTAACCTTTCGTGTTCTAAGACAGGCTGCAATCTAACCTTTTTTCTTTTGCATTTTTAAGAGGGCATTTTATCATGCTACTTGAGTAACTGTTATAATTAGGAAGTTTTCGGCATAGAGAGAAAGAATAGAATAAAGAGACTCTGAAGTATTCGCTTGTGTAGTGTGATGTATTACAATATGTTATATATGTAATATGATGAAATCTAAAGCACTCCCTGTTTATATTAACAACAATAGAAACTAAATACAAAAACAAATCAGAAATTATTAGAAAACGTGAAAATGAAGGAATTAGGGAAACTAATCTTGAGAGATAATTTCTAGACACACAAATATTCTAAAATTTATAATATTGATATTATGAGTATTCAAACAGTAACAATCAAGTCAAAATAAAAAATTTCAGCAAGAATATTCAGCACCAGAAAAAACAAAATATAGCACCTTCCAAATTCTTTTTTCCCTGTTCCGTAAGCTCGGACAATTCTTATTGAAGAAAGTGTCTCCTGAGCAACCTACAATAGAAAAAGTATTAATAATTAAAATAAGATTCTGCTCACTATTTCAGAAACAATATCTACCAGTATAATGTGTATACGTCATTGACACAAGCTGTGAAATCTTGGATTAACTTTGCTGCCTTTCTTTGATACCTATTAAAACAACAAAATACATGCTTCAGACCAAGCACCGCAAAGGTGTAAATAAAACCAGAGGCCTAATATGTATGGTTAATTTAAATCTGTAAATGCATTATCACCTTAGAACATATATTTCCTCTTTAAATACCCCAAAGAACCCTTCATCTTATATAAGATGATTTATAGAAAAACCTAAGGACCTGTTTGGGGTGGTTGTGAGTTTTTGGTTTTTGGTTTTTGGGTTTCAAATGCAACTTTTAAAACAAAACATGTTTGGCAAAAATGGAGCTGGAATGGTTTTTAAATCATTTTTGAAACATTTTTACACTCATTTTCAAAACTAAGAAAAAATGTTTAGCTGAGTGTTGGCCAGTACATAGTCAACATGAGCATAAAATAGGGGTAGCAGAAATGAGGATATTAAGGTAGATGTGTGGTTATACGAATATGGATAAGGCAAGAAATGAAGATATTCAACGAAAGGTAGCAGTAGTACCGGTGAGTGAAAAGATGAGGAAGTATAGATTGAGGTGGTTTGGACACGTAATGATACGACCCTTGGATGCTCCCGTAAGAACAAGAGTTTGTTATCAAGAGCTCGTCACAAAGAGAGATAGAGGTAGACCGAAACTTACCTATTAAACAAGACTTAATGGAGTGGGATATAGATTGGCAAAAGGTGTGTGTCTCAGGACGGAATGGAGAAAAGTTATAAGTTTGGTGGAGGGTTAAACCTGTTATTATCTCTATGTTTCAAATTGGTCGCTTTTTAGTTCCTTTCCTCTTCATTTTTCCCCTCCCTCTTTCACTCTTCTTTTCTTTTATCTTATTTCTCTTTTCTTTTGTCTTCTTTTTTTTTTCAACTTTTTCGTATCTATCATTGGGTTCATCTACCACTAATCCCAATTAACTTGGGTTAAAGGTGGTGTTGATGTTGATGTTGATGATGATGTTGAATTTGATATTTAGTTTTAAGAAAAACACATATTTTGACATTTGACAATGACATTTGTTGTTATCACCACTGCTATCACCACCACCACCACCACCACCACTGCCATTGCCGCCACCACCAATACCATCTCCGTCATTTCCACAATCACCATCGTTGTCACCGTCATAACTAGCCGCCACAACCACCAACACCGCTATCACCACCACCTGGTGCCACCACCATCACTGCCACCATCCGCCACTGACATCACCATCACCATTGACATTGCTACTGCAACCACCACCATCAATGCCACTGTCACCGTCATTGACACCACCACCACTACCAACAAACCACCTTTGTCACCTCCACCACAACCACTTGCTACCACCACCAACACCGCTACCACCATCTGCATTGCCACCATCACCAATGTCACCTCCACCAACACCAACACCGCCACCGCGACCACCACCGATATCTATATCACCGCTGCAATTGCTAACATCACCACCATCATCATTGTCGTCACCACACACAAAACATCAACATCAATAGCATCTTTAACCCAAACTAATTGGGGCAGCAGTCAGCACCACACACAAAAGCACTCTTAAAATAATTTTAATACTAAATGAAACTTTCAAAATGAGTTTATTTGAAACTAATCATATTTTTAAAACTAGTTTAAAAAAAATTAAAACTAAAACTAAAAACTGGTTGTTATTTTTAAAAATTTTGAAACTTAAAATTAAAACAACCCCAAATGGGCCCTAAAATTACATAATGTTCGTTAGCCAAACTATCCTTTACAAAATTAAGACAAAACAGAACTAGAAGATTAAAAACAGCTGAGAGAAACATGATAATGTGTATGTCAGCAGCAATTTACTGGCATAACTTCGCTGTACTAGAAGATTATGCAATAAATATAATCAAAAGAGACCTTATAAAAAAATACAAAACCAAAGAGAACCAAAAGACAATAATAATGAAGTAAAGCTACATGTTTAACATAAAGGGGAAGATGTAACCGATGCTTACTGGCCATAAACCAGGAAAATTGCAGATAAAGTAGAACAAATCACCAAGGCAGATAATGCCAGAGGCCAAGATAAAGCCATCAAATTAATTATTGCTCCAGTTCCCTAGATATAAAATAAAAGAATAGATAATACCTGAGGTAAAGATAAAGTCATCAAATTAAAATAATAGATTAATATGTAATGTAGGAATTAAGACCTGACAAGTGTTGCGTAATATCAGCTGAAGATCATTTCCTATAACATGGGATAGTTGTTGACAATCTGCTGCAAGTCTGCTTGTCAAGTCACCAACTCTTTCTTTATCAAAATACGAGATGTCCTACATCACATTACAGATAATACAAGCATAAGCCATTGGTCAACCAGAAGAAAAGAAAGAAACAGAAAAATCAAAAAAAAAAAAAAAAGAAATCTAAAGAACACCCATTAGCACTGTATATTTCCACTTTGTAAAATGCATACCTGAAAAAGAATTGCTGTATATAAGTTTTCTCGTAGACGCTTTACCTGAAAAATGATGCATGGAACATTGGATACTGATGTGTGCTACGAATCTTGGACATCAACAGTACATTAAAGAAAAAAGCATAACATTGGAGAGGGGGGAAATGTTCTACAATAGCCATAAGAACAGAGAGAAGGCAATCCCAAGCAGTTATATACATGGAATGAATGATTCAGTCAATGTAGAAAATTGAAATTGTAGTAATGAAATAATGACTACTGAAATTGAATTTCATGAAAATGGCAAGGGAAAATTCCCAAGTTGGATGTCTTGGTGGAAATGTTGGAACAAGAGAGAAAAGAATAATACAAAAGTTGTTAACAAGCAGTTTAACCATTCATTATTAAGTATTTTGTCTGGGTCCAACATTCATCATGGCATTTCCTATCTTGCAAATTTTCCTGAAGACAAAACCAAAAAATTATCATAGTATCATTTTCTATGGATCAACATCAACAGCACTTTTAACCCAAACTAATTGGGGTCGGTGGTAGATGAACCCAATGATAGATACGACGAGGTTAAAAAAAACAATAAGGGGAAGGAAAGGGGAAATAAGATAAAAGAAAAGAAGGGGGAAAGAAGGAAGGGGAAAATAAACAGGAAAAAAACTAAAAAGGGACCATCTAGAACCTAAAGATAACAACGAGTCTAACCCTCCACCAAACTTATAATTTTTTTCCATATCGTTCGCCAATGTATATCCCACCCTATTAAGTCTTGTTTAACTACTTTTTCCCAGGTAAGTTTCAGACTACCTCTACCTTGTTAAGTATGGCTCATACTTTGCCTTCAGAAGCTAAGCCGCTCAGAGACGGGGGTGTAAGGGGCAGCGCCCCCGAAACTTTTCAGGGCCTAGTACTGTTGTTGGGCCTGGGGTTTATTATTTGTAGTTTGGGCTTGGACCCATGAATAGCTACGGTGCTTAAGGTTTTTAAGCCTATATATTTTCTTGTAATCTAAGTTCATTGTAACGAGTGTGTGAGGAGAATATAGAAAAGAGCTGGATGTAGTCCACATTGGGTGAACCAGGATAAACACTATGTGTTATTTTTCTTTCCCTTTCTCACTTTTTGTTTTTCTCGATTGTTGTGTGATTGCTCGCTACCAACATACCTCTTTTTGTGTCGAACTCTTGGTAACAAACGTTTGTTCTTACGGGAGCATCCAGGGGTCGTCTCATTACGTGCCCAAACCACCTCAATCTATGTTCCATCATTTTTTCACTCACCGGTACTACTACTACCTTTCGTCGAATATCTTCATTCCTTATTTTATCCATCTTCATATAATCGCACATCCACCTTGACATCCTCATTTCTACTACTCCTATTTTATACTCATGTTGCCTATGTGTTAGACAACATTCAGCTCCATATAACATTGCAGGTCTTACAGTTGTTCTATAAAATGTTCCTTTTAGCTTAAGGGGAATTTTGCGGTGTCACAAAAATTCAGATGCACTTCATCATTTCATCCACCCTACTTTGATTCTATGATTTACATCCTCATCAATCTCTCCACCTTTTTGCAAAATTGATCTCAGGTATCTAAAAGCATCTTTCTTGGGTACCTCTTGATCAAGTAGATGTACGAGGTCTTGATCACCATCTCTTACCAGCAAAAACTCACTTCATATACTAAGTTTTGCTCTGACTTAACGTGAATCCTTTAGATTTCAAAGTGTTTCTCCATAGTCCAAGTTTCCTATTAACATAATCTTTGGTGTCATCAATAAGCACAATATCATCTACAAAAAGCATATACGACGGCCTTCCTCTTGAATATCTTATGTTAGTTCATCAATCATTAAGGCAAAAAGATAAGGACTAAGAGCCAAACCTTGGTGTACACCTACCGAGATAGGAAAATAACTTGATGTTCCATTACAAGCTTTCACACATGTGGTAACCCCATCATATATCCTTAATTGTATTTACATACTTTAATGGTACTTTTTTCTTCTCAAAAGTCTACTATAAAACTTTTCTTGGAACCCTATCGTATGTTTTCTAAAGATCTATGAACAACATATGTAAGTCTTTCTTCTTTTCTCGATATTTTTTCATTAATTGTCACATCAAAAAAATGGCTTCCATGGTACATCTTTCTGGCATAAATCCAAATTGATTTACAGAAACTTTGGTATCTCTCCTCAAGCGATGTTCAATAACTCTCTCACACAACTTCATAGTATGGCTCATAAGCTTAATGTCTCTATTGTTAGAACAATTTTAGATATCTCCCTTGTTTTGTAAATAGGCACAAGCATATTTTTCCTCCAATCATTAGGCATCTTATTTGTTTGAAGAATCTTATTGAAAAGATTGATCATTCATTTTATTGTCACATCCCCCAAACCTGTCCATACTTCAATAAGGACGTCATCGGGTCCCAAAGCTTTATTATTCTTGATCGTCTTTAAAGTCTCTTTAATTTCATGTGTATTAATGTTGCGCACAAATCTTCTATTTAGATCATCATAAGCGTCCTCCAAATCCACCTCACTTTTATCGTCATCCCCATTAAAAAGTTTGTTAAAGTTTTTAATTTTCATTCTTGATGCATCTAACTTGAACGAAGTATTTACTCTTATTATCCCTTATTTTTGCAAGTTTGTATATACTTTTTTCACCATCCTTGCTCCCAAGATTTTTGTACAAATCGGAGAAAACCTTGCCTCTAACTTCCCACACTGCTTTTTTTGCATTTTTTCTTGTTAATCTAAACTTTTGCAAGTTCTCATCATTGGGACTTTTATGCAAAAGATCTAAGACATTCATTCTTCTGTTTAATTGCCTCCTGCACCTCTCCATTCCACCACCATGTTTCCTTTGTAAGAAATCTGTTTCATTTGCTTTCTCCCAACACCCTCATTCCCACATTTTGGATGCACATACCCATCTCATTTCATATTTCATTTGTTCCTCCAACAGACTCTCATGATCATTCACGCAACATGTTTTCCGTGAACTCTATTTGTTTTTCTCCTTTAGCTCCCATCATCTTATCCTTGAGTTTTGAGCCTTCTTCCTTATATTATGTACTTGGTTGAACCAAACTTCTAGAACTATCAGCTTATGATGTGTTCAAGATTCTATGGAAGCTAAAAATTCCTTGCAAAGTATCATGCTTTGCCTGGAGATTAATGAATGATAGATTGCCTACGAAGCAAAATTTAAGTAGAAGAAACATGGAGATAAATGATATCACATGTCCTTTTTGTAGAAGCCTCGAGGAAGATGCGTCACACCTATTGTTTAGCTGCCCTAGAATTTTGCCATTGTGGTGGGAATCAAGGGCTTGGGTAAACATTGTTGGGGTCTATTCGACAGTCCCAAAAGAACATTCTAGACAATTTTCTTTTTGTCATTTAAGCGGGATCAGTTTACTTAGGTGGCAAATCTGGTGGACTGCTTTGACATGGTGTATTTGGTACTATAGAAACCGGATTATCTTCCATAATGAAACGTTTAATGGTCAAAAATTGTTGGAGGATGCTATATTTTTTTGCTGGTCCTGGCTGCGAAACCTGGAGTCAGGATTTGATATCCCTTTCCACCATTGGTCTAGCAACTTGAGAGAAAGTTTTGTGTCTCAGGGGAGGGTTTAGACTGTTTTTTCCTTTTTGATCTAGTGATCAGGCAGAACTCAGTTGGCTTTTATCATGTCTCTCGTGCATCAAGCCACCTTAGTTCTGTTTTGTTTTTGCTAGTTTGTACTTAGAGCAGTACTACTTGTACTGTGTTGTTTCCTTTCATATATATATAATTATCTTTGCTGATCAAAAAAAAATATGTTGCATGTGACACACACTTTAGGGTAGACCTTGCAGTCGATACAAAAATTTATTATAATTGAAGGAAAAAACTACAAGAAAGGATAAGAAGTGCTTCAACAGAACCCACAAAGCTATGAGAGAATAAACTGGGAAAACCCACACAAGGAACCTAAAAGAGTCCCAATCCATAAAGTTAACATTAAGAGCAAGCCACCACAAAAAAAAAAAAAAAAAAAACCCTTACAGCAAACCTCCATAACTTATGCACAAAATGGAAGATTCTAAACTAAAAATAAGTTCAAAATAACTCTCTCTTCACCTTTAACACTGAACCCAACTTAAAAGTTAATGAAAATCAATTAAGCCTTTTATTTCCTTTAGATCTTCCATAATTTGCTTTGCTAGCTAAACTTTGAAGTTTCTTCTACACCATTTTCATACCTAGGACATTGGTGAAAAGACCAATGTAACAACATCCTTACCCAAAAGTATAACCATGCAAAAAATGTAATGAATGAATGTATAAGGCCCATATCTTATGTTTATTCTAGAAGGAGGCAACAAGAGGCTCAGGTGATGGATAATGGACCAAAAGAGGAGTTAGTTTAGTCATGGTCCAGACAGGGAATGGTGAGGAGAATGTTGAGCTGGAAGAAAGTCGAAATAGGGAATCCTAACCGAATGGGTGTGGAGCATAAAAGGATCACAGAGTAGTGGGGAAGAGGAGGGAGGAAAATACTATACAAAGTGATTTCATTGGGTTGGCAGTTCCTAAGGCTAGGGTTGGCTGTTCCTATTCCTAAGGCCTTCCTTTTTCTTCTTTCTGGCTGTTTTAACTTTCTCAGAATTTCCAGAATATCACTGGTCATAAGGAGCCAAGCTTTCTATCTCTACTAGTCAATGCAGTTAACAGTTCCTAAAGAATGTATATAAACTGCAATAAACACAATAGAAAACTGTCGAAAATATGAATATTTAGGAGATAAGAGCTTCTTTTATGATTATTTTTCTAAGTAGCCATTAGCCAAGATAGAACACTAAAAGCTCAAAAGATAAGGAAACTATATGCCTATTACTAGACCAACACTAAAAGCTCAAAAGAATTGTCATTTATATACTTGGCCAACAAGCATTAATATCATGTAAACCCACAAACAGCAAGAACAAGAATGCCTAAAGTTGCATGTATCTTTTCCAATACTTCTTTATTAAACAAACTCTATCTACTGTCAAACATTGGCCTGAGAATTTCCCTAGATGAGCTCCACTGACTGTATCATCAGGCACAAAATTCACAATGATTCATAGCAATAGTACAGCCAGGAGCAGGATGGACAAATGAAGAAAAAAGTTATACATATGAAATTTGATCCATCCAAAAAGTTAATTGAGAAAGGACTGAGATCAATAAACACTTACCAAGGTTACATTCAAAATTCCAAAGCAGCCACTTCGCAGACCACTGAAACTCAAATGGGAGAACAAAATTATGACCTACTCGATCTTAAATATTAAGACATGACAAATAGCTCTAATCAAGACAAGGCAATAAAGTGAGTCAAAGTGTTCCTTGTTTGAATAGTGGCAGAATTAACACATACAATAACGCATTGAGCACTTCACAAAAGGTTTTAACAATTAGGTCATGTGTTTTCAGAGTTCAGTGATCAGTAGCCTCCTATTTTTACAATATGAAGTGGTCCTGCTTATTGAGGACAAGCTCCCTGATTATTTTAGGGTGCATTAAGTTGGCCCGGCAGTAACTTGGCTAACCAATTTACTAATCATTATAGAGATATAGGGAAGAGTGACTAAAAAAATAGGTTACACAGAAATAAAGCTCTGTAAGAATCACCTGCATATCCCTGAAGTTAAACACAGAACAAGCAAAAACAGTGCATTCCTAGAGAATGCCACAGTCTCACCACTCTGTGCTGAAAATATTGATGCTGCTAATATACTCGGCATGGTTATTTCTGAAAGCTGCAGCAGCAGAATAAATATTTAGAATTAACATAGATAAGGGAAAAACATTATAATTTATAAAAAATTATAAAGCTACAGTGCTGCACAAATATCAAGTGGCACCAGTTATTTTAGAACAGTAGTGCCTTTACCATCACTTAATAAAAGAAAACTTAGTACAAGAACCATAAGTCTTTCTTAGGAAAGCGGAAAGCTTGCTTGATCCAGATATCACATGTAATCGAGACCACTTTGCATGAACTTTAGCCTACCCTCACCCTTCACATGAGGTCTTAGATCTTAAAAGAAGAGGCCACAAAGTGCACTAAGATCTTAGGTCTGGGAGGCAGTTTCTAGGATCTTTCTTGCAATTAAGTCTTAGATTTCTTTGCAATAAGAAAGTTACATAACAATTAACCAAGTTGAAGAGTTAAGTTTTGGTGGACCATCTATCACTCAATCATGGATTGGCAAACAGTAATGACATTGTCAAAATCTTCAGTGACATGCATGGCAACATATAACCCAGTGATACTATAAGATATTACACGCATTGGACTGAAAGAAATCCATTGAAACAAAAAGTTATGGGGAAAAAGACATTGAAATTAATTAGAATACGCGCATAACATACAGTCGTATATAGTAAGTTTATTGAATCAATAATAATTATTTTAAAAGGCATGTCCAGGATGATTTCTAATTAGTTGATAGCACATGAAAGATTAAACTCAAGAAATGAATATATAACATTTCACAAACTTGGTGTGCAGAATAACAAGTGTGTTCCAAATTTCACCAACCAGACTTCACGAGAAGAAACAAACCCCAAATAAATACATAATCCGGCTTCTGAAAGATATTGCTTGTATTGCTTTAGTTCCATAAAATTAATTAACTGGTTAAGAAGTTCACCGTGCCACCAAAGTTATCAACTTGTTAGAACCAAAGCAATAGAAGAGCATCTACAATGCATGATTGCTTAAATAAGTTGTTTATCTAAAATTTGTGAGTCCTACAATGCCACATAGATTTAGAAACTTTACACAAAAATTTACTTCAATGCTAAAGTTACTAAAATGAGTGTTTAACTTTAGTCACATTAAATTTTGTAATTGAAAAATGGTTCTTTAATTGGTAAGAATGAATTAAGCAACGGTTGCAGGTTGCTTATACAAGCAACTCACTGTCAAGTCATTTACTCCAATGGTAAAAATTCGTTAAGCAAGGTTACTTAATTTTAAGCAATTCATGATTCACCCGCATTAGAGATGCTCTAAGCAACTTTATTCGTGACTAAATTGTGCTCAATAAACGCCTCTAGTGTTGAATGTGTACCCTAAGCATGCATTAACCAAAAAAAAAAAAAAAAAAAACTTCCTTTGTTTGAGAATGGTAATTAGTAAGTAACTGTTGCAATTCACACTCACAGCAGCGATTACAAGGGAAACAACCGCCACAAACGCGACCAGTCTCTCATCGGCGACCAACTCCCACATTCGCCGGAGAGCGAGCATAGCCGCCGTCGGCTCCGCGCCGTCTTCCCTGAGCTCCGGAAAAGCCCACCAGCTTCCGCCGGGGAGAATGGATGATTTGGGGGCGGAAGCCCCTGCAACTCTACCAACCCGTTTTGCGAGCGGAAACCCGACTTGGGGGCGGGTTTCCGGGCTGGTGACCCGGAAGAGTTTGGAGCGACCCAAATGGGTGAGAGAGGGAAAATGGTGGGTTTGGGGTTTGGTAGAGTTGCAGGGGAAGAAGATGTTCCATTTGGGAATGTGGGATAAGCCAAGGATGCAATGAAGGAAATTTGGATCAGGGGACATCATTGTTGCTTGTGTTGTCTTCACAAGTATGAAGTGTAAGCCATGATCTTTTTTTTTTTTTTTTGGTTATATAAGCCATGATCTCATTACTTCTACCATTTTTAAGGTTGATTTAATTACTCTTTATTTTTTAGTATTTCATTTTCATCTTAATAATTATAATTTTCTAATTTTTTTAATCCTCATCATCTAAAGTCACCTAATATGGTTACATCCGAATACAACACTAAAACTAAATTGGCAATTAAAATTACCATAAATTAAAAAAAAATGATTTGTTTCTGTGTTTTTATGTGCATGTCATGTGTATTTTTATAGTTGTTGTTGTTATTTGTGATGACATTATTGGTATGAGTGTTGTATTATTATTATCTATGATTGGTGTTTTGTACAATCATGCTAGTTTGTAGTTATTATATTTGGGTTTAGAGTAGTGTTAGATTACGTTCTTATAATTGAGTGCTTCAAAAAATGTAAGTTTAATGTGAGTTTTATGATGAAAATTTTAGAAAAATCATTTCATATTTTGACTTCTAATTGCTTGTTTGAGGTGTTGTTTGTATAGTTGAAAAGCTTGCTAAAAAAAGCTACAATTCATCCCTACACCTTGTAAACCAAAATAGGCTTATGCCTTAGAGAAAATCAGTTTCAAAGTACGCCACTTGATCATGAAAAATATATTAAGTCCCACATTGGACCAAAGAATAGGGTGGGCTTAGTGATAAGCGTTATAGGTAGCATGTTTTAGCTTGTGAATGTTTTCATTTATCCTTCTTAAATTATTACCTTCTTTGTTATTTGTTGCTATAAGTACCTTATCTTATGAACTAGATAATCTTAATTTAGGAGAATGAAATGAAAATTAAGAGATGTGAATTGAGTAACCAAAAATGTGTACTTAATGTGAAAAATGAGCTATGAATATGACCAAATTAGGCTTAAGTATCTTCATAAGAAGTGTAATCCTAGATTGTAACTAACTAATTTTGTTTCACTTAATTTAGATTTCTGGAACTCTATATATAACAATTAGTTAGCAAAGGTTAAGCTATCAGGATTCTGCAATTAGTTTGTGTTCTTTCTAATTTTAGGCAAAGTAGATGTTTGAACTAGATTTTGAGATAAACATGAAAATTGTAGATAATTATCTTAGCTTTAAAACAAGATAAAGTGAAGCTTGATGGGTTTAGTGTAACTATAAATAGAGTGGTTACACCTTAGAGAGGTCATAAACTCACAATAGAAAATGATATAAGTAATACTCAAAACTTAAAAGATGTTATACCAATCATAATACAAGCTAGGTTGATGCTATAATTGATGTGTGGCATAGAGTTAAGACTTACATTACTTGATTGAATGATGATATTGAACACGTGTGTTGATGCTATAACTTGAATGATGATTTATTAGTGTTGTGGAATCATTGAATGTTTTGCTTTATCTCTAAAGTGTGAATTGTAATGTATGATATTTGTGAGTTAACGGTGAATCAAGTGATGTCATGATAATGTTTTGAAAAGATTTATTTACTACCCGAGTTCATGAGGAGCAGGGACCACCATGTTATGATCAGTTGTGGTTAGATGCCATTGAGATGAGTGGCATAGCCTATGTGAGGCGAGAATGACCCTAAATGGTATTTTGACCATGAGTTACCTAGCCTATGTGGGGCAAAAATGGACTTACTATATTTGATGTGAGGTTGAATGGGACCACTTATGTGTGAATGTTTGGGATATGCATCATAAAGATGCATATACAACAAAAATATTTTACATTAACATTGATGATATGTCACTCTTAAGGAATTCAATGGCAAAATATTGGCATAAATGGGCTCACTATATGGGTAATGCTTTCTACACTAGGCAAATTTTCAATACACCCAGCATAAATAGTGTAATAACAATTTTGCCTCCCTCGTAATCCGTAAAGGTTCATACGGATTGACAATCCGTATAGGTTACAAAAAAATTAAATGATTTTCGAAATAATAGACCAGCAGGTGTTGAACCTACGACCTTGCGATTACCAGCACAATGCTCTAAGCAACGATAGATCATTTATGTTAAAAGCTAATTAATGTTGCTATATATAATATTAATTTTTTTAATGCATATTTAATACACGTATAAATTTACATAATACGTTTTATCACAATTAATTTTTAAAGCATTCTACATATATAAATTTTTAAAGCATATGAACCTATGGTTTTATAAAATTAAAATTTCTAACGTATATGAGCTAATATTTTTTATTCAAACCTATGATTTTTAATTAAACCATGTTTTTTATTTTAAATTTATTGTTATAAAATATGCATTATTAGATAAAAAAAATATTTTTATTTTCAACAACTTTTATGTTGAACTCCTTGAGAGATGAGGTCAAATTGAGGCTCATTAGTGATACGTAAGGTCATTGCCTTATTTTACCAGTTGTGTCTAACAATGTGTGATTTTTTTTAGTAGTCTCTGTGTTTATTGATAATTGTTAAGCATACGTAAAGTTACATATAAATTACTTAGCAATTATCTATTCTTTTCCTCTTTTAATGCTTTTTTTGTGATAAAAATATAGGAATTAGCTTCTTCTGAGCTTTTATCCAATGGATGATTAAACTAGTTGATTTATGAAGTGTTGGTTGTATTTTTTGTAGAATTCACTGCAAGGGTATGGAAGATGGATTTCATAGTTTGGAGCTGCTTGCTCAGTGCGACAGAGTCGCCCAGCCCGAAGACTCGCTCAACGTGACCAGCTCGCTTAGCGCGTGGTCACTTATCCAGCTGGACAATTAGAGACGCGCTCAGCGCGTCCTTTTCGCACTTAGCACGAACCACAACACTAGTTGCGTTTTAAAGCAAAAAGGAGGGAAAAAGAGGCATTCATTCTTGGACACTTTCACTTGGGCAAAAACACGGCAAGGAGCTCTGCTAGGGCACGAAGGAGGGATCCTTCAACACCATTAGAGCTACCTTCCCACCTCACTCCCTTTCATCCATTTCCTTTCCATTGCTCTAACCTTCATTGTTATAAGCTTCTCATGGAAATGAGAGGCTAGAACCTCCATTGTTGGGATTTCACCAACTGAATGCTTTGATGTAAAGATTCTAACTATCTATTCAATGTTATTTGTGCATTATTGTTGTTTTTCTGAGCTTTATTCATGCCAGTGGTTTGATCACCCATTTGTATGCTTTGTATAGGTTTTAATGCACTAGAAAGTGGTTAAATTCCTTAGAACTGAAAAATGTTTCTAAATGTATCATGCCTAGTTTAGCCTAGGTTACGTATCATCTCTAATCGTAATGCAAATTGGTTAACGTAATTCTTGAGGAATTAAGGGTGAAATTAAGTGATTTAGGTCTAACACTTGGGGAATCAAGGTTAGAATATATTAGTAGATAAAGGTGATCGTATTTAATGTTGAATAGAGAAAAATCTTTAATAATGCATCAAAGTTAGTTCTGGTTAACGAACTCTCAACATCCATCGCATCATATTTCTGCCATCACGCATCATTCCGAGTGTTTGTGTTTCTTTCTTTGTAGTTATCACGTTTTTTAGTTTAATCTTATGTCAATCATTTTACCAATTAAATCCATTCATTAAGTACTTAACAACAAACGTACATTAGTCCTGAGTACAAGCAAAGTCCTTGTGGAATTCGACATTCGGTCTTACCAGATCTTTATTACTTGGACAATTCGGTGTGTTTGTTGAACCGTTAACAGTTATTAATTTGAAATTATGTTTACAGTTTACTAAATTTGACATAAAATTCTTTTCAACCATGTATATTAGAAAAATTATATATGTCAACTTCAAATTTTAAAGGCTAAGGCAATTTAGAGTGATTGCTAGAAGGACTTTTGTGAAGTTTAGAAAAAGGTTTGATTGGGAATGACATAGAACGAATTTTTGTACAATTTTTACATTGTTGAAAAGAGGTTTTTGTTAGACTTAAACTGTAAAAAGTAGATCTCAAATCGGTTTTCAGAAGAGGAAGAAATTTACAAATCTTTGAACTATATCAAAATTGGAGTGCACTATGTCTTGCTACCTTGTGAAATTTCTAGGATATATATTTTTTTGTAGATTTTTGCTATTAAATTGGTTTACTTTGTTAGAAAGCTTATAGAATTGTCTTAAAGGCTCTGTAAATAAAATTCTCTGGATAAAATCATTTGCTAAAATTCACTGAGCCTTGAATCTACCATGTTTTCTAGGGTTAGGTTTTTTATGCTTGTTATATTGATATGTTAAATTGCCTTTTTTTTACTAAGTGTTGACATGTTTGATTTGCTTACTGATATGTTTGTTGTGTATGTTTTGATTTTTATGAAAGACTTGGAGACTCTGAATCCCAGGCAATTATAACTATGGTATACGTTGTTTTACTTAGAGACCGGGAGGTGTGACCTCAAGCACTAACTTGCTAGTGATTTTTGTGTGTAACCTAGTTGATTTACAAACGGAGACTATGATTATTTTGTGTGTTGGACTTTGTTGTGTGGTAGTTACAAAGACTTAAACATGAGTCCTGGTGTTTAGAAGTGTTTGTGGCTCAATTTAGTTATATTTTTTATCAAAAAGTCACTTGAACCTAACTTTATAACATATGTGGTCTAGGGTTCATGTATAATAAAATTCGAACCAAATCAAACTAATATTTTGTGGTTTGGTTCGATTTGATTTTTGTGATTTTTACTAAAATATTAATTCATTAAATTGTATATACTTTCTTTTCAATTTTTAAATTAAATTACATTATAAAAAAGTTACTAATAACAATCTATGAAACTTATTAATTCTAAAATATTTCAAATTTTCATCAATTTTAAACCAAACATATCTTAAAAAAGTTGTCTGAAAAAGAAAATGTTTGTATAAATTCATATACATAACACTACAAAAACTGTGAAACTCAAATGGTATACACATAAAAACGCATAACACTTAAGTAATATAAGTGTTAGCATAAGTGTTGCGGTTTGGTTTGGTTTCGAAAACATAAACCACAAACTAAACCAAACTGATTGGTTCGAGAGAAAAAAATCATCCAAACAAATGCAAAAAGAATCGATCTGATTCGATTTTTTGTTTTTTTTAGCGATTTTTTACTTTTATTTTGGATCGTTTGGATTTGAACGCCCCTACTGTGTTGACCAGAACTTTGTTCTAGTAGGCATGATACATATTAAAAGACGTGCATTGTTTTGTGTTAGTTCACAAGGACTTGAACATGAGTATCGGTGTGACTAGGATTCTATTATAGTAAGAATAGGGTGCTTGAGAGACGAGCAAGCAGACACGAATACGAGGTAGGGTGTTGAGATGCAATTTGAAAGAGTTGTGCATGGGTGTTATGTTGGAATTCACGTAGGAGTGGTCATCATTTATCTTTTTCTCTCCCTCTATCTCTCTCTCAATATATATATATATATATATATATATATATATATATTATTTTATTTTCTTTTGTTGAAATCTAGATGATTATCAGACTCGATTCATCTTTTGTCAACGTTTGATACATGTGCATTCAGACCCGATGGTGACAAGAAAATAAACCCTCGATGAAGAGTGTGTTGAGGAGAGAGTCCTCAAAATTAGGATAGCCCTACAGAGTGGTAACTAGGTATGCTTATTGACTTGAGAGTTCTTGGGGATATAGACGTCGAGTTTGTGGTCGTGTTTCCATAGTGACAACTTGAAAATCCTGACAAATGCAAGGCATAGTCAGCAGGTGGAGAACCTTCTCATAGTACCATGGCATAGGGTGTACTCCCAACAATCATCTGAGTAAAATGTTGAGACCACTGAATTCTGGAAGTTTAGTGACAATTGGCTAGTGTGATATATTTATCTTAAGATAATGAAAAATGATGCTTCAGATGCGTGTGAGATCCCATAGATAACCACAACGCAATGCTTGCTAGTCTTGTGTGTATGGACTTGTGTTTTAAGTTTTTATGTATTTTGGGTTGACGAAGCAGGAAGACTCACCCTTACAATTTTGTTCAGGGTTAGATGGCGGCAGAGGAACCAACACATCACCTCGAGGTTCAGTGTGCATAAAAAGTGTGGGTACCCCGATGTGATCTGCAACATAGATCACTTTTAGGGGATATCTATGCCATACCTGACCCTTATGGACCTAGACCACTACATCGTATTACCATCGAGCCATGCTAGCGGAGGCTCTGGATGTCTCTTCACCTTCATCGTCATCGTCTTTGTCCTCATCATAATCATTTTCTTCTGATGGACCAACAAAGTGTTTTGATGATTATGAGTGTATTGTGTCAATCTTTGACTCTCCATTAGTTGTGGTGTTAGCAGTACAGACTCTTCCTTCCAGTCCCCGACCTCAGGCATTGTCTTTGACTGGGGTTAAGACTAGAGTGGAGGATTACCACCAGTGGGGTTAGAGGAGGATTTTGAGTCAAAGGAGGGCATGGAAGGGGACAAAGAGTTGGTAGAGGGATCTGATAATTCCTCATAGGGATTCTACTGATGGGACTTACCTATGAGTGACTTTATGACAATACGTTTTGTATAGTCATGGGTTTGGGTTAATGGTGACTGCTCTGAGATTAGGTGTTTCCCTTTTATGTATATGTATGGGTATGCCTAGGTTTCAAACATTTTGCTTATATATTCAGTCCTCAATTTTCATTGTGTGTACTATGAGTTGTATTTTCACTCAGATGTATTTGTCATTTCCAAACTCAATACTCATTATATATATTATGCTCTCTTTTGTGTAATCAATAATCTAAAGTTTATGTTATTTCTTTGACTCTAACTTTATTTTAAAAAGTGAATGGCTTATATTCGAGAACGCTATTTTGTATCCCTAAAATATTTTGAAAGACACATCTAATTTGATCAAGCGATTTACTTAACTATAGTAAGAGTACCCTTTGAAGAGGATCTCCCACATTTTAAGGTGATATCTGACCAACATTGAGTTGGTAAATTATTTTGCTTCAATGTAGGAACCATAATAATTCCATGAAAAATAATGTAATTATTAATCAACATCAAATTTATCACAAGTAAAAGAGGCAACTCAACTAGATTAATAGCAATTACATATGCAATCAACATGTGAGCAATCTGCAAGTATTTGGTGGGCAAAAAAACATTCATAATAATTCGACCTTGTTGTTTTTATGCCAACCTCAATGGTGCTAACATCAGCATTCATACCTTAGTGTTAAGTTTAGCATGAATTTTGACCAACATGCAAATTTACAAACGCTTCCCATGATAACCCATTCTAATTAAACAACAACTATGACCTCCCAAAATTTACATGTCATCTAGCATTAGGGCAACAAAACAAACATAACGACATAACATTAATAGCATTCAAGGTTGTCAAAATTGAAAGTCTATGTAAACTCGTTGGAGCTTCGTAAAATCGTAAAAGTCTACTTCAAACAAAAATAATAGTAAATTACCTATAAATATTAAACATAAATTCATACAATAAATTCTTAGTCCACAGTCCACACCCAATCAAAACATAAATTCAACAACTTCACAACTTCTATTTAATTTCTAACTTCCTAAAACTTCCAGGGATAATATCCACGAAATTATATTCAAATATCTAATTATTATTATTATAGCATACGAGAGTGTAATATACTGACCCTTTGGCTGAACGAGAGTGTGTAGAAATTAGAATTGTCCTAAGAATTGTTGAAAAATAGTTGGTAGTGGCAGCACCACTAAAGCATTAAGTTATTTCCAGCCAAGCCACATTGCAATCTTACACACACTAAATCAGGCCTTTCTTCTAATAGTTTATTGAAAACCTTCTTTCCAATATTAGATTCAATGCTGTGATTGATTTGTCCTGTTATGCATATATACAATTTTTAATCAAGACCTACCAAATATATTTGGGAAAAGAAAAAGCCATAAGGCATGCATTAAATGTGAGACTATGGCCAAACGTTGAGGAAATAAATACATGCATTAAAAAGCCATAAGCCATAAAGCATATATCTCTTTTTATGGGTCTGTATTGTAACTGCAACAAATCGAAGTGAGGAACTAAATACTTGCAACACAGGTTGAGGAAGAATGAAGCGAAGAGAGCACGAATGAAGTGAGGAACGGCGCAACCACAGAGTGAGGATGTAGTGAGGAACACCGAACGACATAGTCACGAGCCATAGAGCGAGGAGAGGACAAGAGAGTGACTAAGCAAGGAGATTGACTGAGCGATGAGAGCAAGGAAATGAAAATAAATGAACCATAAACGGCGCAGCACAGGGTGAGGATTGAGGAAGAAGAATGAAAAAATTGTTATTCAAAACAACGTCATTCCTAAACCCACCAGACTCGCGAAAACGTAACAGAAAGGTGATTCTACTCATAATCGTGCAAGTCTACTCCTAAATCAAGTTTGTGTGCGATTTAACTCACGGAGGCTTAATAGAATCGTAAAAATGTATGATTCTACAAGTAAAATCGCGAGTTTGATAACCATGGTAGCATTTACTAAAATTAACGAATAAGTTAAAGGGCAAAATGCTGAGTTGTTATACATAAATGAGTAAGGTATTTTCTTGTTTCTGGTCGCTTTCCTCTTTTTTCTTGTAGGAAATTTTGCCTATATGACTCTGTTGCATAAAACCGCTTTACAAGAACTCAATGTCATTTTCCTGATATTCAAGAACAATAGAGGCAAGAGCAAGTCTATATGCTGTAGATCTTAAATTCCTTACAAGTACATATATTTCCCTCCTCTTCTTCATAGGCATCTCCTTCCACTGCTCTTCTCTCAAATTAGATAGTAATACAGCCTCGCAAAATCCCTTTGCTACTAGACTTTTGCTGCAATGTAATTGCACTGAGTAAGATTCTCCACAATGAGACATTAATATTATATATTAAAGTAAAAAATGGATAAGATTTCACAACCTTCCTTGAACAGAAGCTGTTGTGACAAAGCCAATAGGCCACCGGTGAGACTTTCTAGCAATTGAATCATCTGGTATCTGCATTCCCCATTTACCAGAAGAATGTTCTTTGAAGTATAACCACATAGCAGATTGAGACATTTGAAGTCCCTCTTCTCTTTTCTCACAACTGCAATGACAACATATATAATTATATTTAAGATATTGATATTATTCTGCATTATAGTTTTTAAATTTAGTATCTACTCCAAGCAACAGTAGAAGAACCTATGCTGTTTTGCTAGCTGCTATCCTTCCCTACATTCTAGCCTATATTTAATTAAGAAATTAATAAAAGAATAACTTTTACAGAAAAAATAGTTACACATCATATTCTATTACCCTGTACTTCTATTACCCTGTACCCCGACAAAACATAGGTGTTGGCCAAAATCCAAATCAACAAAATTTGTGAGAATAACGGACCATATCCAACCACGAGAGGAAATTATTAGTAATAAGAAAAGGAATTTGTAATTTCAATGTTAATTACCTTGAAGTCCATAAAGATATATCAGAAGGATATGGTGCACAAATAACTGCACCCTCTTCAAAACATCCTTCCTTGAATGGATTCAGATGAACTCTTACAAAACATTGCTTATGGTCATAAATGTCAGAGCTTCTATGCCTTGGATCAAGCTTTAGTTCACCATTAATAAACTTGGATATTCTAGCCTTTCCATCTGCTGCATAAGGAAACAATAACAATTGACAAGTTTTGGTTTCATTGAGGAAAGTAGTCAGCATACAACCTGTCCTCACTACCGTTCCATCAAATGAATTACTCCAGAGTCAGAATTTGAAATTTCAAAGTTTCCATCGCAAGGTTTTGGTAATGAATTAGCATTGGTCAAATCTTCCCTAGTTGAAAGATCAGGAGTCTCCATTGCATTAATCACTTTGTCAAAAGTAATGCGAACAATACCCCATGGAGCCAGTATGGGAACTCTTAAATGCCTTATCACAGGAGGACGGAGTTCTGCTTTTTGATTAAATGCAGCAGCTTTGGCTTCCATTAAGCAAGAGTATGCCTTACAATCTGGGAAATCTGAAGGGAAAAATGGTAGCCCCATCTGGATAAACAGAAAAAAGGTTTTTGTGCAAGATTTATTAGTTACATAAATAGCAGAAAAAAAATGCATTTTCATGCAGTAGAGGATGCAAATACTTACTTCACATGAAATCCAGTGCTTCTCTTGCAAACCTATTGCATGTGCCCCATTTGAGATGAGTGGAATCCAGAAGGCTTTGACCCAACTTAAGGGAAGTATAACAGACCATCTAGAAGACAATCTCAGAAGAATTTATCACATAGTACATAATAAGGAAGATTTTGACATAAATACTTCATGCATTGCAAGGAATCATGTTCAATCTCAGCAGGGAATTAAAACATAAATTATGATTATTATTGTTCTTGTATATCTTAAGCAGGTGATCACAAATACCTATAATTTGTTTTCAAGAATACAAGCTAAGCAATAGTACTAGATAGAGTTCATAAACAACATCAGTAATTTCAAACAAATTAAAAGGAAAAATAGATTAAAGAAGTTACCTATAATCAATTCCTTCATATCGTTTTTTATAAGAAGAATAGGGCAAGATCTTGAGCACTGCACCTTAGTTGAAGAGTTGGCCTCGCCATAATCTATATCATCAAGGCAGAAATTAACCATATGTTCATGGTATTTCTCCATGGAAAGGACACTGTCTTCCACTGGGGGCCTCAACCCTCTGGTGGTAGCATACCATAGATCGTCAATATCAAACTGGCTATCTTCAAGTTTTGACCTTGATAACGAAGATAAATCTTTATTCTCTTCCAATATTCCTCCCAATTCAGCAAGCTCTTGGTATTTAGTTTCTTGTGCATCACTTGGAGTCTTAGTTGAAATGGACTCCAATGGAACAACAGTCTTCTTCCATGGCAATTCTCGAGGATCCTTGACATTAAGAGATAACATAGCACAAGAAGAAAAATAATCCTCACTTTTCAGTACGGATGAATTTCTGTTCTGAGAAACAGAATCTTCTTCAATAGGAACATGTTTCTTTAGTTGCCAATAATTCTCTGAAATACTGTAATGCCAAGAAGAAAAATAAGCCATTTCAGATCATTAATTTAAAAAAAAGGGGAAATGTTTTGTCTAATTTAAATAATAAACCTTCCAACAGCATGCAATACTTTTTGAAGAAGTTGAAATGTCCCTAATCCAATTAATTCTAATTTTGCAAGTTGACCCTCAAGGGAAAAGCAATTAATAGAGATGCCCCCCTTCTCCATCTGAATAAAACAAAGCATATATTGTGAGTGAGTTTATATATAGTTTACAGTTCTATTCTTCAACTTCGGCAGGGAAATTAAAACCTTGGCCAAGCAACACCAACCAAATCAGTGATGATTCACTGACAAGAATTTTTATCAGAAAAATAACATTTTCTCAACTTTAACATTTAAGCAGTTTTCTAGCAGATTAATACTAATTGTGATTTCAGACAAAAAACTTTTCATATTAAGTTACATCGTTAAAGAAATAATGACAAGCTAGTGAGACAGAAGGACCTATGATCATCTGAATCCATATTAGGTCCCACCACATTGTTGTAATGAAATGTGCCACTGACATGAAACCCTTTCAAATGGACAATGGCCGAGAATGACACAGTATGAGATTATTTGTAACATAAACCTATAGGAGAATTGGGTTCACAAATTTCCCCTTGTTTTTATGTTTATCAAGTACACATATTGATAGACTCATGAAAGCGATGCAGAAAAATAAAGGAAAATAAGCCAAAGTAGTTTAGAGTAGATATAGAATTAGTTAGGGTTGGTTTAACAGTAATTAGTTACTGAATTAGTTTGGTGTCTAGCTTAAATAGTAGAAAGGAAGTATAAGATCACTCGTTTCTTCATTGTCACTTAGCATTTAGGAAAAGAACATTAGCTTCATTTGGAAGGAGAATCCTCTAGTTTGTACTTCCGTTATTGGCACAAATGATTTCTCAGTCCTTTCTATATAAAATCTCAGACTCTGATTTTGGGTTTATAACCCAGACTATGAAAAAAAAACAATTGGAAGGTCCAGAGAAGAAGCTAAAGAAGAAAGTGAACCTCTTTCTGGCAGGCAATTTTTAGATTATCATATCCTTCTTCAAAGGCAGAAGCATGTATCCACACCCATAGGCGTCTAAATGAAGAACCATGCTTCGTTTTACCTGATTTTTCACATAACTCCACACCATGTTTGTTTGAATCATTACCAATATCATACTGTCGAAAAGAAGTATAATGGTTTCTCCCATCTAGCTCTGTACTCATATTTTGTTGGGAACTTGGTTGCCACATGTAGGTTACAGGAGCAATTGGCTGAGAAACTGGTGCTCCACATTGATGCAGCTGTCAAAAAAATTAATTTAGTTTAGCAAACCAACAGGCAGTTACTGGAGTCAGCAACAGGTCACCTACCATTGCACTTCCATAGGTTACACTGGAAAGAACAAAGTCATCATGATTTCCAGGATGTGTTGCTGTTGCAGGATAGGGTTCCAGCACCATTCTTAATACTGACATTAATGAATCCTGTATACAAGAGTCAGCCTTACATAAAACCAAGAAAATTAAACCTTTACTTTTTCGGGCTGAGAGCCCACAATAGTTATTTGATATGTTTAAATCAGAACAACAGTTTAGTGTTTCTTTTAGACTCAGATGTATAACAATGAAAAAGAAGAAAATTCAAACAAAAAAGTTAAAACTAAAACTAAAATAAACTACCTTTTGACCCTCCAATTGGATGGCAATATAATAGCTTGCATCATGTACAAGCACCCCTTGTTTGAGCCTTTTCAAGAGCGCCCTCGAACCTTTACCCCTGCATAAGCTCATGCACAATCTCTTGTTAGTGTTTCCAAGGGAATGTTAAAACACTCACAAGCTTGTTGCATCAAGTTTCCATAATCCAATTCAAACACATTCCAACAAAATCAAAGTATCAAACAACCCTACACCATGAAATTAACTTAGTTTCAAGTTCCCCCATAGACTCTTTCATAAGCTTTAATTTAACTCAGAAAAGACCTACCTTCCTTGAAGACACAAAGGAAGGTGGTAACCCCAAAGCTTGGTCATAGTAAACCTCTTTGCATGCCAAACATGAGTTCTCAGCCTCTTGGTTCCATCCCCAGAAGTGCAAAAACCATTCTGAGTTTTTCTTTAGTTCATATCTCCGTCGAACATGCCGAGAAAGCTTCTTTAGTTGATCCTCCTCCAAACCTGATTCGGCAAGGGCTTTATCAATTATTCCCAGTTTCTGCCTCTTTCTTCTGCACCCCTTTCTTGCAATTTGGTTATCAAATGCAGTTGTCCTTCTTCTCTTGTTCCTTTGAGACCTATAATCACTGTTTACTCTATTTTCTATGATAGATTGAAGACTCTGGAGCTCAAGAGCACGGGATTCAGCATATTTCTGTACATTGATTTTTCGAAGTGGTGGTGGTGGTGGTACTGAAACTTGAGGTTTTTTGGTTCCCTCAGTAACCATGGTAAAAAACTAAGCAAAAAAAAAAACCGTTAGTTCACAACTTTACATTGTCCAGACACAAATTATGCTGTAAAGCATAAATAAAACCCTTGGCCTAATTGGACGGTCCAATCAGAATTGAATTTACACCACCATAGTCCAAAAGGAGCTAGACAGGGCATATAGAGATGTTGTAAACGAAATATACTTTAGCAAGGCTCCTATCTGCTTGGTTTAATAGTATCATTTGTCTTTAGGAAACATAACAGGCAAACCAAAACTAGTAAATTTGAATTATGTATTTATCATAGAAAATTTCCCAATCCATAACTCACAGATTCTCACATTGCCTAACTAACCAGAGAATAGAGATAACCAAGTCACTTGTCTCCAACAACAATAATAAAAAGAACAAATGTATGCCTGTCACGTTAGTAGAGCCTGATGGTGTTGGTACTGGTAGAGCTGTGCAACTCAAATGAACAAATTCTTTATCACCTAGATGCAAAAGTGGGAACTGCAAACAGTGGCGGATCCAGGAAATTAATGACGGGGGACACTCAATAAGTTCAAATACATATATAAGTACGCAACTAATTTGGAATATATACTTCAAAATATTAACAATTTGTTTATCCTAAAGTTCCCACCTAATTTGGAATTTTGGACAATACACACACCAAATTTTGGAATTTGTTTATCCTAAAGTTCACAAATAGATGAATGATGAATCAGTGTAAAGAGATAGAGAAAAAGAGTAAGTTGGAAGATTATAACAGAAAATAAATACAAAAGCGTTCGTACCGTACGAATAGGAGGTGGTCGTGGTCGTGGCTGAAAACCCGACCGAGATCAAATGCTTTAAACTTGATCCTCCCAATACTCAACTCCTCTGATGTTGGATACTGTGTAGGCTGATGTTGAACTAGTCTCTGCCAAACCAGAAAATAATTGTTGAGAAAAACACATTTAAAGAAAAAAACTGATGTTAGATGACACAAAAAAAGCATTAGACCAAAACATGTCAATACAGATAATTGATTTTAAATTGCAGACCACAACTACAATTGCAGCGCAATCAAGGTTTTAGATTGTGGTCATGGTTGTGATCCTTGATATTATGAAAAATTGCATACAAATGCAATCAGATGGTTGAAAATTAATCACAATGACCCCAAAAACCTTGACACTGAGGCTGAAATTGCGGTTGCAGATGATTTTTTTAAAACCTTGAGCACAATATTGCAGTTTTTTAGGCTTCCTCAACTGCATCAGCAAATACACAGGATTGACTTTAAATTGTGGTCCACAGCCACAATTTTCCACAATATTGCTAATCACAACACAACCGGGATTTAAAAACATGCACAGGATATATATAGAGACAATTAGCCATGCAACCCTTCTTTGAAACATTCAATCTCGTGATAATACTTAAATTGTACAAAAGGATTCTAACTAAAAGAATAACATTCCCAGTACATTTAAAGCGATTCAGGACTTAAGCGGAAAAGGGATGGAAAGGGGAAACCTCGTATTTGAGCATGTGAAGCAAGGTGGTCTTTCCGGCATTATCGAGACCTAAGAATAAGATTTTGGCCTCCTTCTGCCACAATTTGCATCAACAATTCAAAAAAAAAAAAAAAAAACAGTCACATTTCAAGTTTCCAAATCAATGATTTTGAAAACAAAACTAAAATCATCAAAACCCTATCGACGGAAGGGGAAAACGAAATCCGCACGCGAGGGGATGAAAAAATCAAGAGCAGAAAGTGAATTCACCGAAAAATAAATTCCGAGAAATTGAAGGCGGTGGTTATTTTCTGGGAAAGTGGTGGTGACTGGTGAGTGAGGCCGTGAGGGGAACTGGGGAAGCCGTTGCCGATGACGACGGCGCAGCGGACGAGGGTGTGCGGCTCGGAGGTGTTGCGCGAGGAGGCTCTGGCCTCTGGTGGGCGGTGGCCGACGCCGACGGTGACGGAGGAGGAGCAGAAGCAAAGCTTTGTTATTGCCGAGACGGAGATTGAGTAAGTGATGTTATTGCCGAGATGTGAGAGAAAGTTTTACACTGAAATTTGTTGCAGAGCAAAGCTTTGGATTCGAAGCTGTCACAATCTGTTACGCTTTCACTGAGAAGACCAGAAAGAGGCGGCGGCGGGGTTTCGGCAAGATGATAGATAGAACTCTACACGCGGGAGAGATTAGATTAGATCACATTACGGAAAATGCTATTATCCATACATACCACTTCTTCTAAGTGCACTCCCCTTTTATTTTTATTTTGGTACTATCATAAATACTCTCTATGACCAAAATATCCTTATTTATTATAAAAGGGGAGTGTGTATAAACCCTATTCTCTATATTCTATCCCATTGTTCTCTAAACTCTTCTCATCCTTTCTCATCAATTTTTCCTCTTCCTTTTTTTTGTCAATAGAAGGAATTAAAATTTTACCTAAACACTGTTCCATTATATTCAAATCAAGAGCCACAAAGCAATCACAAAGAACATAACTACAAGAGTGATAGGATGGACCAAATAAGACCCAAAAGAAAGAAAATAAAATGGTTTAAGAATTTTATTGGTTGGAGTTAAATATGTATTTTATAATTATACTTTATTTTACTTGTTTTAGAATAATATGATATTCACACTTAGATAGTTATTATCCATTGATTGACATTCTTAAACACTATATATATGTATCCCTATTCACCTATTATTACCAATGAATGAAATATCTCAGCTTATGTTTATCTTTGTAGTTCTTTTAGTGGTGGAATGTTAGGAGTAGAGCAGTGTAGTTTTTGTTTCCTAACAATTGGTGCTTTCGTCGGTCGTACTCCACTTCCCATGGATGACCACCTCCACCTCTTCCATGCCATCTTTGAGCAATTGGACACCATGATCACAAACTGAAAAATCAATCCGCCATACCATTGCCATCACCACTTCCACGATAATGGCTACCACAACTACCAATACCATCACCACTGTTAAGACAAAAGACATATATGTCTTAAAGACAAATCATGACTCCTAATTATTTTAATTAGATGCAAATAAATACAAATGATGAAAGTTGTGTTTGATATGCTATCAGATCACGATCTGTTTTTGTGTTTTTGAAGTTGTCAAACGATACACTCATAAAATGATCTGATATAGCATTTAAGCAATGTATTTAAGACCTTAATTCAATACTCTTATGTCTAAGATTCGTTGATGCATAAAATATTTTCGTAGGATCTGTTAAAGTTCTATGAAGAATAAAAAAATCCCACAGTCCAGGAGATGCTAATCCTCATCAAAAGATGCGCTCTACTGTTGCAGATTTGTTATGATGAAAGAAGTGGCTTCCCTACTAAAGTATAAGACACACTATCTTATCAGCATGAACTTTGCCTTAATAAGAGACATGCATTAAATGCAAGCATTAAAGAAACAAGACAAACAATCTACACGAATCATTTTTTCATTCTTTCTTGTAAAGTTTTATGTAAATTCTTGTAAATATACAAAGCTCTCAAAATACCATATATACCTTGAGAGAAAAGACTACAAGTATTGAGTGATATATCCATATGTATTAAACATTATGTTTTTTGCTTGTTTAAAATAATATAAGTGTTGTGAAAATTGTTTGTATTAAGTAATTAAATAAGTGATACTTTGGGTTACAATAAAAGGAGATTACGATGGATTTTATGTAGATGGACAAGAAAAATATAAGAGTTTAATCAACGTGTTTTAACAAATCAATCTATTTTTTGTTGTGATCTTAGATTTCTGATTCTTGGGCGTTTAATTTCTTTGATGGGTTGCGAAAACACAAATCAATCTATTTTGTGTTGTCATAATTTATGATTTTGGGGTTTTGTGGTGTTTAGCCCCTTTATGTTTTCTTTGAAATTGACCTGTGTAATTGTTCTTTGATATTCTAATTTGTGTTTTTCTTTGTGTATCTTGTTGTGGGAGGATCGATTCTATTTTGGGATGCTCCTCTATTGGGAATTGGTGTTTGATTGTCATAAATTGAAGTTGAGGGTGCAAAATTTGTGTTTCTGGACGCTTATTACAATAGCTAAAACTCATTGTTAGAGTGTGAATTTAGAAAAGTAGTCTTAATAAAATTTGTAGCCCTGGATGTTAGCTAACCAATAGCTTTGGTTTCAATAAATATATATATATATATATATATATATATATATATATATAACTCCCCATATGGTCAATTTAATAAGTAAAGATTAAGTTGTTAGGATTATGCAATCAATTCGTGTTTTATCTAGTTTTAGACATATACGATATAACTAGCTTTTGAGTTAAATATAAAAAGTTGTTTATTGTTATCTTAGCTTCAAAACAATATAAGAATGAACTTTATAGGATCAATGCAACTCATGATATTATAAATATACTTTACGAAGGCCATAAACAAATAAATAGAAAATGCTAGATTAATATCCAAAACTTAAGAAATGTCATGTGAATCATAATACCAAGTGAACATTTGATATAATATGTGTAATTTAATAGAAACTAAGGTAAGAGTTCATTCCCTTGTTGAAATGTTTATGTAATTCAATGGCTGACAATCATGTGTGTGTGCCTACTTCAATTATGATATTGATTGTGATCATTACCTTATATACTTTTGTTGTCATTATAATTAATGCATGATTATGTATATATGTATAAGAGGTGGATAAAAAATATTATTATATATATCATGTTAAAAAAATGTGTGGACCATTGCCCCACAACCAATAAGGTGGAGAGTGCAACTTCATACACCAGCAAAATTTCTTCTACACCATTTATCCTACAGTGCAATTCCGAATATACCCCTGGCAATTTAATTTAAAAGCTTTTCATTTTCCTTACCCTCCTCCGCTCTTCCGCTTCTCCGCTTCTCCGCTGGTGATTGTTGTTGGTGGTTGCTTGTTTTGAATCCTTGCTTCTGCATTTGGTGCGTGGTTAGTGTTGCTTGGTGGTGGGACGGTCTGCAGTTGGTGGCGGCGCCGGTGTGAGGTAAGTTGTTCTGATTTTGGGCCGTTAATGGAGAAGGGGCATCGTACGGATTCGATAATCCGTATAAGCCATACGGATTGGTCAATCCGTATGGGTTATACGGATTATCGAATCCGTATAACCCATACGGATTGACCAATCCGTATGGCTTATATGGATTGATTGATCCGTATAACCCATACGGATTGACCAATCCGTATGGCTTATACGGATTGACTGATCCGTACAGGACAATTTTGTCTGAAAAAACTGTTTTTTAAATAATTAGGCACAGTATTTTGCATTTGAATACCCAAATATGGATAATGATATGCTTGTGGAACCCGAAATGAGATTGTTTTGGTAGAAATGAACATGCTAGGCTAGAAATTGGTTTTGAATGATGCTTGTGGAACCCGAAATGGGATTCTTTTCATAGAAATCAACATGCTAGGTGACATTGGTTTTGAATCATGCTTGTGGAACCCAGAATGTGATTCTTTTGATAGAAATGAACATGCTAGGCTAGAATTGGTTTTGAATGATGCTTGTGGAACCCGAAATGGGATTCTTTTCATAGAAATCAACATGGTAGGTGACATTGGTTTTGAATCATGCTTGTGGAACCCAGAATGGGATTCTTTTGATAGAAATGAATATGCTAGGTCAGAATTGGTTGTGAACCATGCTTGTGGAACCCGAAATGGGATTTTTTTCATAGAAATCAACATGCTAGGTGACATTGGTTTTGAATCATGCTTGTGGAACGCGGAATGTGATTCTTTTGATAGAAATGAACATGCTAGGCTAGAATTGGTTTTGAATGATGCTTGTGGAACCCAAAATGGGATTCTTTTCATAGCCCACAACATGCTAGGTGACATTGGTTTTGAATCATGCTTGTGGAACCCGAAATGGGATTCTTTTCATAGAAATTGAATAAAACTTTGCATGTGATTTAGTTTGAAGTGATAATGTAATATATAAACAAATGTAAACAGGTTATAGCAAAGACTAGAGGAGGAATGCAACGGCCGGTTGATAGAGATCATGAGCGGCGTAGGCCGACAGCATCTGCTCGTCGAAAGAGAGCTAGTGCTAGTGTTGTTGAGGATCCTCCAGTCGAGGACGCTGCAGTTCAGGATCCTGTAGATGAGGAACCACATAGACATAGTGATGTACCAGTGACGGATGATGTGGCTTCGGAAGGTTTTCCAGGAGACCCAGAAGACTGTTCAGTCTTGTGTGCTTATGTGGATCACGTGGCTGTTAAAGTCTGGAGCGGAGAGGTATTTATAAGACAACGAGATGTAGTTTAGGACAACATGTTTGCATGTTAATCATTGTAAATAAGTGTTCATTGAATTATTGCAGGAACGTCCAGAGCTAAAGTTGGCTTCCCATGGACGTAAGGTAACTAAATTCGGGAAGCCAGCTCCAGAGATTGAGGGACTAGTGGCAGCTACAGGCCTTAGTCCGCTGATTAGGTGCTCTGTTGAGACGGGAGATCGGGGCTTGTTATCTGCATTTGTCGAGAGATGGCACGCAGAGACTTCCAGTTTCCATCTCCCTGTCGGCGAGATGAGTATTACATTGGACGACGTTGCCTCCCTCCTGCATATCCCTGTCACCGGCGTCTTCCATTCGTATGACCAGGTAGACATCGGAGACGCTATTACTTTGCTGGTGGAGCTGCTCGACGTTACAGTTGATGAAGCTGAAGCTGAGACGACACAGTGCCACGGGGCATATGTGCGACTGTCATGGCTTCGAGAGCTTTATTTCAGACTGTGTGGCGCTAGGCAGTGGCTACTAGCAGCCAGGGCGTATCTCTTGCATCTTGTTGGCTGCACTTTGTTTGCCAACAAGAGTGTGACGCATATAGGCATTCAGTTCTTAGAGCCCTTCAGAGACATTGACGAAGCAGCCGGATATGCATGGGGAGCTGGTGCTTTGGTGCATATGTATGAGAATTTGAGTTATGCATCAAAACACCACGGGAAGCATCTGGCTGGATATATTACTATACTTCAGGTAATGTTGTTAGAAATTGTGTGTTGGTGTGGGTTTTATGCGAAGAACTGTTATTGACTTTCATCATTTGATTTTGTAGTGCTGGATCTATGAGCATTTTCCGACGGTGGGTAACGGGAGTGCTGAGGATGCATATGAGGAGACGCAGCCGCGTGCCTGTCGTTGGAAGAGTGCGAAGGCGTTACCGCTGACGACCTACCGTGCTCGTATAGACAGGTTGAGAGCAGATGATATTTGCTGGACACCTTATGCGGAGCACAGGCCCCTTAGGGATTTTGAGCCCATCAGTTTGTTTATGGGTTTCATTAGATGGAGCACAGGCCCCTTAGGGATTTTGAAACCGACACAATAAATTAGTTGAATTGGGAAAAACAGTTTTCACAGCAGTCATCAAAGCTGAATCTCTATCAGTAACAATAACCTGTGGGCTGAATTCAGTTTTCAAAAAAATCCCTTTAAAGCATTCAAGGGCCCAGACAACATTGTTGATGCGTTCAACCTCTAAATAGGCAAATGCAGCTGAAAATGTCATCCCAGTTGGTGTTACACCAACAATGTCAAGCAAAGGAAGTCTGTACTTGTTTGTTTTGTAGGTACTGTCAATGAGGAACACCATATGATATGCATTACTCAGTTGTACTGCATTTGGATGTGCCCAAAACAAGTCACGTACAACATTTTCATCCTTCACTCGATGCCAATGAATATACATGTCACGTTCAAGAAGTTTCATTAGCTGTTGCATTTCAGTATTATTGCCTCTTGTACGCATTCGGTATGCATATCTTGCATTGTAAATTTGCTTCAAACTTGTTACATTATCCGCATTGTGCTCCTTCAAAGTTAACAGAATATTTCTTGGTTTCACCATGGACCTTGTCATATCACCAACAATGATCTTCTCCTCCTCAGTTATTCGACCAGCATATGGGTGTCCACAGAATGACTTAGCCAAAACATGGTTATGATTCCCACATATTACCTTCACCATCCACCCTTGTTCTCCTGGGATTGGTTTACCCCTCAGCTTAAACGGACACTCACATTTTCTGGTACTAGTGGTTGAAGGTGTGAAACCTTTTTTTTCCATGCCCTATATTTTCCACTCCTTTCACAACCAATTAACACAAACGACGATCTTCCCATTTTTCCAGTTTTTGTATCACTCCTCATTATGACCGCTACAAAACCATTTTCAAATGCAACGGTACGAGCCCATTTCAATATCGCATCTCGCGATTCAAACACCTACACAAATGGATAATTAATATTTCATATGCTAAACCGTGTCATATAACAACTTTAAATACTTTCATATAAAACTAATTACCTCATTTGTTTGAAACGCTGCAGAACAATCAATTAAACAACCATTATCCTCATTCACATCCGGGTCTACACCATTGTCTTCATTGAATTCAAACGCATCATCATCTACTCCAAGGTCTTCCTCCATATTCACTTCTTCTGACATTATGCTGTCATAAATCCATTCACCGTTGTCCATCCTAACAAATACCAATCCAATTAAACATAATAAAACTCCATGTGGAATAGCATATAAATATATACACACGCTTATACTTAAATTGTCTTTATTTATATTGTTCCATTTTATCTTTTGTCATTTTTATACAACAATTAAATTTTTTAACTTCATTTAATCAATTAATTTATCAATATAAACTCAATCTTATGCAAATACATGTTCACAACAATTTCCACATTTAAAAAAGGTTTTTTTTCAGCAATTTCAAAGGTATACGGATTGGTCAATCCGTATGGACCATACGGATTAGGTAATCCGTATGGGTTATACAGATTGACCAATCCGTATGAGCTATACGGATTACCTAATCCGTATAGCTCATACGGATTACCGAATTCGTACGAAATCCACGACCACCACTCACCTTTGCACCCTTCGCCGACGGCTCTGCAACTCCGGCAACCACCCACAACCACCAGAAAGGAATAAAATGCCACCCAAAAACACCAATGTTGTTGCAATGAAGCTATACGGATGTTCCCAATGCTGTACGGATGTCTTCTGCTTTTCAAATGAAGTGTTTCAAATGAAGCTCAATGACTCCAACCTTGCATATTTCTGTCCAAAGCACCAGGGGCATTTTTGGGTTTTTGAAAAAAAATGGTGTAGGAGAAGTTTCAGCTGGTGTATGAAGAAGCACTCTAAGGTGGATTTGCCATTGGGCCTATGCAACCTTTTTCATATTTTTGAAATAAAAAAACAAAGGTTAGTATTCAATAAATTTGCATCCGATTTATTTATTGAAATCATAGCCACACACTTTTCACAAAGGACATCTAACAGTTCACATTAGCTTAGGCACACTGCAAGGCCTATATAACTTGTGCATGCTAGACTCTGCCTATATGTAGATAGATGTTGTGTTAACTTTTTTCATGGGTAGTCTAACAAGAAGATGCTTGATCGAACATTATTACATTAAGGCCTATATTTCACTTATGTCATGAATGAACTACTTCCTTCATTTATTTTTATTTGTCTTTTAAATTTATTTCGTAGAAACCAAGAAACACAATCAATTTTTTATTTCATTTCTTTTTATTTGTCTTTTAAGGTTATTTTGTAAAAACCAAAAAATACAATCAATTTTTTATTTCATTTATTTTTATTTGTCTTTTAAGGTTATTTTGTAGGAACCAAAAAATGCAATCAATTTTTTATTCTAATAAAATAGTTGTTGAGTTTCTTATTTGATCCCTTTTCTCTTTGGTAAATGCTAATAAGTGAAACATTGATTAAGGAACTAAAATGAGAAAGATATTTATTGAAATGCATAAAATTGTGTTGCTCGTTACATTTGTTATGATCTCAAATGTCATCCACGGGAAATATTTTTTCTTTAAATTCCTTAATCAATGCTCTGAAACTTTTCACTCCACAATAAAATGTATAAATTAATTAAAGATGAAAGATAAGAGTATAATTGATGAAAGAGTAATTAATGTTATATTGAACTTTATAAATGACAGATAAATAAGAACAAAAATTCTTTAAAAATCCAACAATTAAAAAGCATCGAAGAGAGGAATAACTATTGAAAAAGCAATAAAACATTTATCTAATATTCCCAAATTCCGTAGTTGAAACACAAGCCAAATACATGAACAAAAAGCATATTATCATTCTTACAACACACAATATAGAATGAGAAAAAAGTTATATATTAATAATGTAAAATTTTTTACCCAGTCTGCAATCACGATATATGATATATGATAAATTATTGACTTTTAAAATAATTTAAATAAAAATATAATTAAATAGTAATAAAAAATGATTTTACATTAATATATTAATGTATAGACAGTATACTCATAAAATAACTTATTATTCACTTATCATTAAAAAAAAAAAATAACGTCTTATTCACTTATTATTAAAAAAAATATAGAATAACGTCCTATTTCATTGATCGGTGATAAAGATAGGATTTTAAATTCATTGATGCACTTAAATTGGAATCCACGGTTGTGACACTGCTTTCAAGGATTGCATTTTAATACTAAAAAGTGATTAGTATCAATAATCCTATTTTTTTCTCCACTTTTGTATCCTAAATTAAAAAAAAAATCATTGTGTTTATGAAAATGTAAAAAATGAGACAAATTCATTTTATCATTTATTTTTATTTGTTAATGTTAAAAAATTCGTCTATGTGATATATATGGACAAAAATATCAAGAAATTAACATTCACATGAACATAAATTATTGACCAATATATTTTTATATTTAACAATTTGTTGATATTTTCATCTTTTAAAGATATAATTTATTGACAAATTTAATTAGTTGATATGACAAGATATTTAGCCACAATATGCTATAAATGAGAATGAATTTTTAAGATGAACATAATGGATTTGAATTTTGAAAATGATGTTTAGCCACCTTATGATACAAAATGTAATTGAATGTCTACGTATGAAATCTATACATCCTCAAGAAAGTGTAAGTGTATCTTTTTCATATGTAACTACTACTTTATGATGATATGCACTTTTTCTATTGATTAAAATAACTAATGAAAAATTGAAAGTCATTCATTTATATGTTTATATTGTGAAATTTGAGGGAGCTAAATATTTTAAAATTTTTTATTAATGGATCATAAACAATCACACAGGTAATCTAATATCATATTTTAATTTAAAATCTTAAAACTCAAATTTATGAATTTTATACTTATTTATTTAGTACTCAACACGAAATTTCACCTCACATCTATATTTTAACAATTTGTTAAATTTGATTATTGTAGTTTCTCATTAATTGTTTTTTTAAGAAACAAAATATTCTCATAATGAATATTGTAGTTAGGATAAGCTAAAAATAATTCACCAATTTAATTAAAATAGTCAATAATTTAAGAATGGTTGGTGCATCATACGGATTACCCGATTAGTTTTTTTTTAAATGACGTGCAGGAATGAACTAAAAATAGAAGTGAAAGACGAAGCCAGAGACAAAATGAAAATGACTGAGAAGAGTCCGAAAACAACACTAACGTCAAATGTCAATTTTCTTGAAATGGAAGATATACCTGCCGTAGCGGCTCTTATGTTATGCGACGGTATATATTTATAATTTTTAAATATTTAACACTTCGGAAGTTATGCAATAAATATATTAAATGTCGTTCAATATTATTAAGAGAAAACTACAGGTTAGCCTGTGAAGATTTGTCACATTTAAAAAAAAACAGAATTATAATTTTGATCCTTTTAATTTTCCAAATCCATAATTTTGTTTTCCTAATTTTATAAATTTAGAAATTTAGTGTCCTTATGAATTATTAACTAAAAAATTGTGATTATTAAAGATATTAAATTAATTATAAATTAAATAAAATTATTAATCATTAAAAACTTTAATAAAAGATTATTAACCTTAACATGGTGTTACTGTTGGTGGAGTTGTGTATGACAATGGAGGTAGAAAATACATTTAGGAAGAAGAGGATGAGCATATTAAGATTAATAATTTTTATTTAAATTTTTAATAATTAATGGTTTTGATTAATTTATAATTAATTTAATAACTTAATTAATCATAATTATTTGTCAATAATCTATCATGAGAACAAAAATCACTAATTTATAAGATTAGGAGACCAAATATCATAATTAAAATTCAGAAAGATCAAAATCATGATTTTAGAAAACTTAAAAATACCAAAATTACAATTTGGAAAAAAAGAAGAAGAGGAAGCTACATACATGTTCAACAATTTGCAAGAGATTTAGTATGAACGAACACATAATTGATAATTCTCACAATTGGTTATCAAACTAGTTTGTTTTTTATTGGTAAAAATTGAATAAAAACAAAGAAAAAAGAGTGACTTTATATAAATCATACGATATCTATCAATGCTTTATAACTTTCGTCACCTTTCAGGCAAAACAAATTCATATTATTAATCAATTTTATGGTGAGAGTATAAACGGTTTACAATTTATTGTTAACATGCATTTGTCATGGAAAACAAATTTATACCATTAAATATTTTTTTATTGGCAAAACAGAAATTGCTTAATGATACAATTTATTTTACATGAAATGACGAAATTGTAAAACATTGATACCCTGTGGTCTTTTTTCAAGTCCGTTTTTTTATTTAATTTTTCATCAATAAGAAACAAACAACTTATTTCATAACCGATTTGAGAAACTTGTTATTCATTCATACTTGATTTTTTTGAAATATTTTTGCATAACTTATAGCATTTGCCCTATAAATAAGACTAGCAAAATATTTTAAGCCATTTAATATTCATATTTAGCCTCTATGAGTACCTTAAATAAATTTTTTTTAAAGAAAGATATCTATGGAGAAAAAAAATCAAAATACTCAAAGATAAATATGCAAAAAAATGAAGTAATTATACTCGAACAATAAAATTTAAATAATCAAAGATAGATATACAAAAATAAATTTAAAGTAATTGTACTCAAACAATAAAAATTGAAAATATAAAGTAATTACAGGTGAATTAGTTTAGATAATTTTTTTAAAAAAAAAATTGTAAAGCAAAACGTAAAATTAACAAAAATTCTTTTACAAGTTAAAATTTTATTTATAATAGCTCTTTTCATTTAGCTAGTTTCTCCTAAAATAGAGATGCATAAATTATTTTTATTAAAAAGTATTTTACCTTCTTTTTATTTTTTTAATATCTTCACACAAATTAAACCCATAAATTTATGAAATTTCACACTTTTCTTCTGTAATATATATAGAACATTCTCATCCTCTCCTCGTATTCTTTAACTAGAAGATGGCCCCACCCACCAATCCACCATATCCACTCACCTATTTATTCAGATTCCTTTCTTGTTTTGAACTTGGATTCCATTCCACCACTAAATGCTCTTTTAAGCATATTTTTGCCTATTCAGAATTTCAACAATCACCGTTTAAATTAAGTATTTTATGTTTCTGTAGGGGAAAAAACTTTCAGATTAAGCAAAGTTAATGTCAAACTATAGAGAAATAAAACGTGTCATCATCTAAAACTTTTATAATTTAAAAATTACGCGTGTTTTTTCTCCAACATGCATGAAACTAAGGGTAGAAAATGATAACGTAAAATATTTTTCCTTTAGTTTTAGTATTTTCAAAATATAAATCACTATTTTTGTTCCTAATGCTCATTTTAAGTTAGATAAATAACATTTTTTTTGGTTTTTTTTATGAGATGCGTAAATTGTGTTGTCCATTTTATACTCTTTTCTAAGATTTTTATATTAAATATTTATTCTTTTTAATTTTTTGACTAATATTTTAAGGACACTCGTTAATAAAAGTTTAATTTTAAAAATTAAAACTTTATTAATATTATTTTCTCTCCATACATTAATTATTTAAAGATAATCTTGGAAAACTATTATAATTACAAACTAAATTATTGTTAATAATAAATTTTTTGCTAGACCATATATATGTTTTTTAGTAAAGATAATCGATAAAATAACTTATTGATAATATGTTAATAATTAAATTAATTAACTCTTTAAATAATTATAATTTAGTTAACAATGTATTATAATTAAAGAAAGGAGAAAGTAACAAGTACTCACGATAATCATTTCATCTTTGGCTAAACACAGTTATTAAAAGTGTAACATAATACTAAAGATTTAAAATAAAATTTCAACTTTTTTTTAGAGATAGAAACTATTATTTTTCTTATAAAAACTAGAACTAAAACTCGCTAATTTTATAAAGATTAAAAATATAACTAAACTTTACTGGAAAGAAATATAACTAAACCTTATATAAAATTAAAATATTAAATGAAAGCCTCCTTTCCAACCGCAGGTGGCTTATGTGGTTGTAAATAAACACATAATCAAAGAAGGGAAATAGAGTTTTTATTATGATTTAGTGAAGGAGAAAAATGTTAGCATGATTTTGACATTGAATATTATTGTGAAAGGTGTCACACACCCAGTATGCTATACGATGAAAACCCACTCGCGTCCACTTGGAGGCGTGAACTACAACACTCCACACAGCACCAAGCCGGCAAACCCAACTTTTCCCTCGTACAAAAAAAACATCGTTTTATTGGATAGTGACATTATAAAAATATGATAAATACTAACTAATGCTATTAAATCAGTGTTATTACAATATTTGGTAAAGTATCAAAATTAGTAGTAGAAAGATCTGAATTCATGATTTTTTTCTTTATTACTAGATTAATCTTAAATTACATACAACTTTATTTCTTTTTATTTTCCTATAATAACATCCTTTGAAAATATTATAGTAAATTCTATTAAATGTTTGAAATATTACACTAATATCTCGTATAAATGATGCAAAAGTAATAACTTAAAAAATGAAAAATACTTATGTAATTATATAAAATTTTAGGGAATGTTAATATAATTTGTTCAACATATGTTCATGATATGAATTTAACATATGGTTGATGATATGAATTTTGAGATAGAATGAAGAATATATCATATTTTGTCTTTTATTTAATTTTAAGATTTATTTGGATCTTTTATTTTCAAAAGTTTATTTAGATTTTATTTTTAAATTTTGCATCAAATTATTTTGTCCTAGATAAAAAATCATAAATATTTTTCAAGTCATTGAGTCAGATACTAATTCTACATGAGGTAAATGATTATTATTGGCCCAATAAAATTTTGCATATGTTAAAAATCAAACATGAATTTTCTTACAAATAAATCGTTTTCATACATATAAATGTATTAAAAACCTTACGCTAACATGTCAATTCTTTGAACTAAATTTGTATCAAATTAATCCTTTTGAATAGTAATCATTTTTATTCTAGGATACAAAATTGATTTTTTTTAGATTGATTAGAGTTGTAGTTTGTAAAACTCTTTTAATTAGTTTCGACTATAAAAGTGAACTAACTAATGTTTGAAAGAAAATGATGGAAACACATGTTAAAAATTGTGTGAAAAGTAAATTCAATGAATAATAAAAAATTATAAAATTTAATATTAAATTTATTTTTAGTTACTCGCGAGACTTGTTTTTCACAAGTTTTTTTTTTATCCTGACTATTATTCTCTTTAGTTTGAACACCAATTAAATTTAACAATTTTACATAGTCAACTTTAATTGGACAAATTTCACATCTTGAATAAGTTTCAAAAAGTTTCAATGCTGTGTCTCAAATTAAAAAATAATCACTGTTTTGGAAAGACTAATTTGACCCAAATTTATTTTTATATCATTTATAATTTTGATAAAATATTGTTTTTTATTAATTTAGTTATAACTATTAAATTTGTCTATGAACAATAATAAAAATATAATTAATTTTTATGAAATTTAAGTTACTAGAAAGTATTAGTTATTAATTATACTTACCATTTCATTAAATATCATTTTTCCCTTATAAAGAAAATTAAATGTCTTCTTTAATATTTATTTTTTGTAGTATAACTTTATTATAATTAACAGCAGCAGAAATTAGTTGCTATTCCATGCAAACTTTAATCCAGCAATGCTATATGGTGCCAAAGTGATGGAGTATGAAACACGAGATGCCTTGATTTTATGATATGCAGTTATATATAAAAAAAATAAATAAATAAAAGTTTAAAAGACAAATATAAAATATCAAGATTTGATCCAGATTCCATTCCATTTCATTAATTGTGGTGTTATCTTACCAAAATTAAAGAAACAATATCATCAAACAAATTCTAGACTTTATTTATATGATCAAACTAGATAGTTTCATAAAATTATATGTCAAATTATTTATGAAAGATGTCTGAGTGATTTTGATTTTTATGAGTTATAATTATAATTAATATAAAAAATAAATTTTATATCAATTATAAATATAATTGATGTATAAAATCACTTTTTTACATAAATTATAATTATAATTAATATAGAAAATCATTTTTTTTACCTAATTTAATATATAATTTTACGAAATTACTTAATTTGGTAAATCATGTGAGCAAAACTAGGCCCACTTGTTCCTGTTAAAAGTACAAAATTCAGCATTTCCCAACTTCAATTTAAGTAAAGATAAAAGAAATGTTCATTTTGCTTGTTCAGTTGTTAATTAGCAAATCGCAATATTGACATGTAAAGTAAGCCAGCCAATCGAAAAAAAACAAGCCAACTGAAAATAATACTTAACAAAATCTAATTTAGAAAACTACATTGAAAACCAAAAAAAAAAAAAAGTGAAAGTGGCTTCACCAAATTCATTCTACTTTGAATATTAATAAGAAATACTAATTACTTTTTTTATTTCATATATTTTAAGTGACACTTATCCTCTCACTTTCTTTCTATCTAATATAAGGTTGATGAAGTTGGTTTGTATGTTTGTTTTTGTTTATTTATAACTTTTTAATGTAAGGAGACGACTTCCACGTCCTCTTCAGCTGCGTGCAAGCAAGGTGTCTCTTTCAAATTCAATTCTCCTCTTCTCAATTCTCACCTAAACAACCTTCTCTCTCGTCAAAAACCAGACCTTGCTAGAACAACAGCCCGTTCAGTTCTGTTCTCAGTTCTCCTCCACACGAACACAAACACACAGAAAGAGAATTAGAGAGAGATGGAGAACAATTTAAACGATGAACTACTGCAAGAAATCTTCCAGAAACTTCCCTCATCCTCCTCCTCCTCCGTCTCCCTCGTCTGCAAGCGGTGGCTCCGCCTCCACCGTTCCTCCACAACCTCCCTCTCTCTCCGCCTCACAACCCTTCACTTGTCTCTCATCCCTTCTCTCTCCTCCTTCCTCTCCCACCACCCTTTCCTCTCCTCCCTCTCTCTCTCCCTCTCCCCACCCCTCCTCTCTCTCTCCCCACACCTCCTCTCGCTCATCATCACTCCCTTTTCCAACCTCCTCTCTCTCTCTCTCACCCCCGCACCCGTTTCTCTCTCCTCCCTACTCTCTCTCTCCGCCTCCTGCCCCCGCTTAAATTCCCTCCTCATCACCCTCCCCAGACCTGTTTTTCTCAACTGGCTCCTCTCCTTCCCCTGCCTCAAGGAATTGTCAATTACTTTCTCTTCTGATGATGAAGAAAGTCATGATTTTGATTCCGATTCCGATTCCGATTCTGATTCAGATTTTGAATTGGGGTTGGGGTTGGAGAGTCTTTGTTTGGTGGGGATTCGCAGCGACGATTGGGGTGTGGGTTGGTTATGGAGAAGATGCAGAAAGCTCAAGAAACTAAGGCTTCAGAGTTGCCAGGGGATAGGAGGGTCTTATTCGTCTTTTCTCAAGTCCTTGCAAGGTCTTGAGGAAATTGAGCTGAGAACTTGCAGGACTGTGGTTTATGCTGTTCTCTTAGAACTCGTGGAGCATTGTACCTCCTTGAGTTCCCTCTTAGTTCATGATGGTGGAAGCAAAGAGGGATTACTCCAATTCTTTACTCAGTGTAGGTGTAATGTACGCAAAATCGATCTTCGTTTGCCTCTAGACCTCAACAACCACCATCTATCAGTGATGGCGAGGAATTTCGAGGGGCTCACGAGCGTTAGGCTTCAGAGCTGTTGCCTCGTTAGCGGCGAGGGTTTGAAGGCCCTCGCGGCGGCGATGAAAGGCCTGGAAGAATTGGCGCTTGTTAACTGTGACGTGGTTGAAACAGAGCCGGGTCTGCTTGCCACATTGGGGCAGCATTTGAGGAAATTGAAGATGCTCGACTTGTCGCACAACGAAATGCTGCTCGATAAGGAGTTCGTTTCGATGACGGTTTCGTGCGTTCATTTGATTGACTTGAGGGTGAGAGGATGCAAGGGGCTCACCAGTGTTGCTATGGCTTCCATTCTCAGGACCTGCAAGCAGCTCGAGAATGTGGATGTTCTGAACTGCTTCGGGATTGACTCTCAGGCTGTTGAGTTGTTTGTTAAGAATTGTTGTCGTTTGAGGAGAATGGAGGTTGAGGGGACCAAGCTCTCTGATGCTGCGAAAATGTGGGCGGCGAATAAGTTCATTGAAGTTGTTGTTGTGTAGTTGGAATGGATGGTGAATGAAGCAAGTGTATATTTTCTCTCTTGTTTTGAATAAACAGGTATACTTCACAGTTCACACACCTGATTGATGTATTTATGTATTCATCTCTGTATTTTATGCTTGGAAATGCTATCAAATATACTTAAGAATAAAATATGATATTCTTACTTATAAATACTAAAATGTTTGATTAAGGTTAGAACTGTAAAAAATATTACATTTTATATCGATTATATGCAAAAATATTTCACATTTACGTCGATTATAAAAAAAATCATTATTGTAGATTTGAATTAAATTCGAGAAAAAAAAGATCACATATTTCTCTTTTATGATGATGAGAAAAATCATTATTGATGAGTGTGTGTTTCATCAAGTTGACTTTTCTGGACTCATTTAAGGATTTGACTAGGCCCACTAGCATGGAAACCAGGATCCAGCTATAATAGGGGTGATGCATCATAAAGTTAAAGGACGACTTTAATTAAAGGAGGATGGTAAATCCCAACTGTAACCTAATGAGGAGTGGGAATCCAGCAAAATTTTACGTGACATTAAACTTTGCTGTTTGATAGGGGAGGAATTGATATGCTACTTTGATATGATTGATAACTTGCACGAAATTGTAACAAGGAAGTATGGATATTTGGAGGTAGAAATCAATGTTTAACAATTTGTTTATTTTTTTTATATTTCACGTGCAATCTGTGCTTAGTGGTGTTAGCTTTTGACTTTATATATATATATATATATATATATATATATTATACGTAGCAGTTGTTTTATTTCAATATATTAAATTTTAAAAATTTTATTTTGATCTTTTATATGTTTAAAATGTATTATTTTAATCTTTTTTTATTAGAAATATTAGTGTATTAAAAGTTTCATTATTATCTTTTATATTTTTAAAATATACCCCTTTGATATTTTTTCACATTTTCGTTAGAAGTTTCATTTTTTCACATTTTTAAAAGGAATATGAATGTTTATATCCGTAATTATTGTCGCTTTTGATTATTCAGACCTAAGTTGCTATTGTCGATGGTCAAACCAGCATTTGGGGGACTTTTTTTTCTTCAAATTTATCATTTGAGATAAAATTTAAATTAATACTCTAAAAGACATTAATCTTAGAATACCTTATAATTTTTTAATTGAAAGTGTAATATGTGTTACGACTATTTTTTTATACATTGAAATTGAAAAATTATTTGTGACTAATTTTTTTTTATTTTTTTAGACATGACTTTAAAGTTGTAAGAATTTTTTTTAACAATTTTAAAGTCGTAAATGATTTTTTTTCATTGAATTTGTAAATTATTTTACAATTTTAATTTTTTTTTACTTTTTTTAAATCATAAATATTTTTTTATTTTAATTATTTAATGAATTAATGTATGTTTTCATTTTTAGTTTTATTTAATATTTTGTATATTTTTTGATATTTTTTATTTAATATTTTCTATATTATTTCATTTAATATATTTTCTATATTTTTTTGTTAATGTTAAAGATTATTATTTATTTTGTAAATTAAAAAAATAATGTAAAAGACATAAATTTAAATAAAAATATTAAAATGTACTACATATTTGTTTAATAAAAATATTAAAATATTTTGTTACTAATATTAATAAATAATACTAACTTATAATTTATCAAATAATATCAAAATGTACTATATATATATTCGCATGTACCTTCGAGAAATAGAAGAGTTTGAAGTTTAAGAAATTACAAATATGACAAAAAATGACATGCACTATAACTTGAACAAATGATGGTGTGATTGTGGAGAATTGCAGGCACTTCGAATTCTTTGCTCGCATGTAATTGCATCAGGTGATTCTTACAATTTAAATTGCGATGACTTTGTTGACCTGGGCGAGACACTTCTCTCCTTTTTTATTTCCATTCATATATATGGTATGTTTCCTATATACAAGTTGAAAAACATTTACAAAGTTTATCAGCATCAATTTTATTCCCTTAGAAGCGAAAATAAATGGCCTCAATATTTGGGTCTATATTTTATGTTTGATTCTTTGAAGGGACAAGACACTGCGAGAAGGCAAGCTATTAGTCATATACATAATGAGATGAACTAACCAATTCTAAATAAACCTAAGAAATATTCACTGTGTATAAATAAAGGTCGTAATTATAGTAACTGTCCATACAATTAAGTTGACGACTAATATTATTTATACTTTTAGTTTTATATTTATGTTTAATTTGTATTATTCATTATATATTAATGTACTATAATTTTTATTTTAACAACTACTTTTATTATTAAATTATTTTTTGTTGTTAATATTAAAATAATTTATAAAATAAAATTAATAAATACTATTGTACAAAATTATTAATTTATTTAATGATAATTGTGAAAATTAATTTTAAAAAATAATATTATTTAATAAATTATAAGTTAATATTATTTATTAATATTAGTAACAAAACATTTTAATATTTTTATTAAATAAATATGTAATATATTTTAATATTTTTATTTAAATTTAAGTTTTTTATTTATAAAAAAAATAATGATTCTACATTAGTAAAAAAATATAGAAAATATATTAAATAAAATTAAAAAAAAGAAAACATATATTAATTCATTAAAATAAAAAATTATTTACTATTTCAATTAAAATGCATTACAATTTTAAAGTTATGTAAAAAAAATTAAATTCATATAATAATTTTTTACTTCAATAAAAAAAATATTTACAATTTTGAAGTCATAAAAAAAAATTCTTATAATTTTAAAATTATGTTAAAATAAATAAAAATTGAACTCAAAACGATTTCAATGTAAAAAAAAAGTCTTAACACATATAATGACTTTCCCTTTAAAAATCATGAATTATCCTACAATTTACTCCTTTTGGAATATTAATTTAAATTTTATCAAAATGGTAAATTTGAACCCAAATGGTGATTTGTCCATTATTGATTAAAAAAATTAATTTTGATTGGAGAGATGATCAAATTGTGAATCTCGTAGTCTTTATCTTCTCTCAATCTAAATCTTAGTTGCATTGTAAAAAAATTACTCTCAGCTTTGCTTCTCTTGTAACATTTTCTCATGGCATTTAACTGAACACCTGGACTCAATTTAAAATATGTCAAAAAGAGAAATGACACTTCTGCTTTATAATTCACCATTTTATAATTCACCATTCTATACAGACTTGATCATTACTTCAATCTGCAAATTACTACTTGTATGCTCCTGCTTTGTTAAACAGTTAGATTTATTCATGCAGGCAGAGAAGATCTTCAGAATTATTGCACACAATTGTCTAGAGGAGAGTGTTAGGGATCAATTAAATAGGGGATTTGGTCCCAGAAGATATTGATGTACATTGTTTGGCAGTATTAATTAAGGTATAACAATGAAAAGAAACATGGTACATGATAAGAACCCTCATTGCTGCTTAGTCAACATGCACAACAACCCTTTCCAGCTCATGTTGATTAATCTTCACAGTCAGGTGATCGTATATATCTGGTGCATTGGATTCCCTTCCAGGCTGGTACTCGGATTCAAGGAGATTCAGGCATGTTCCCTCAATCGAAAGGTGACATATGAACCAGACCTATGAACAAGGATCTATGACACCTATTCCTTTGCACACAGCTCTCCAACCTTCAAAGGAAAGCTATCACAGAGTGAAAACTATTTGTCTTCTCAATCCCCCATTGATCAAGAACCACAGTTTAACAGTGGGAACTTCATGGCTCTTTTTAACCATCAACCACTTGGTACACCTTGTGATGTTGTAGGTAGCTTACTTGGTCAAGGAGTAAATGCTTCACAGAATGCTGTTTCTCCACCGTCCAAGGACAGGTTGGAGACAAAATTGTCTTGAATGCTTTCTGGCCAATAATGCTGCTGAATTTAATTATTTATCACAATTCTTATGTATTATAATGTGTTGAACAGGTGAACTCATACCTAATTGTACGGGATTTTCTGCAATAAGAACTGGAGGTGAAGACTTCGGGCAAGCCATGCCATGGTTGTTGCTGGCAACCCATTCCTCAGGTGTGCATACATACCTGAACATGTTTTGCAGATTTTCATTGACTTATATTGTAAATAATTTATAAGCATGTAAACATAATAGCTGTTAACTTGAATTATTCAAATAAAATATGGTTAGCTTTGGTACATCCATGGAAGAGAGCAACAGTTCTTCACATTTTGGTGTCAAGGATTGATTTTTCTTTTGATTTATCTATTCCTTTTAACCTTAAGGGAACTAAATCACCTCAGTTTGATGTTTGGTGGGAGATTGTGAGTATGTATGCAGGATGAACAGAAAAATTTCTGTTTGCTTCTCTTTCAGATTTTTATTTAATTTCTGTTTTGATGTGACCAGAGTTTAATTGGTTTAATTATCTTGTAGGCTCATAAGTAGCTCTGGGCTGTTCTCCTAATTTATTTTTAAGATGGAATTTTTTAACGTACTCCAAGTAAAAAAGGGTTAAACAACCCCATCGTGGATAATTGGTGCAATTCTCTTATAGATTTTAAAATGGTTATGCACAATTTATAATTTGATTGAGTTGAGGGTTAAAGCGTGTAAGGGACACTTGTGTTGCTATGGTTTCTTTGCTCAGGAGCTGCAAATGCCTTGTAAATGTGGATATTATGCACTGTTTTGGGATAGACTCCAAGGCTGTTGAGTTGTTTGTTAAGAATTCTTCTCATTTGAGGAGAATGAAGGTTGAGGGGAGCAAGCTCTGATGCTGTGAAATTTGGCGTCAAGTAATTGGCTTGGTGAAAGGTGAGAGAAGCAAGTGTATATTTCTCAAGTTTTGAATAAACAAGTATACTTAAAAGTCCTGATCAATGTATATTTTACAAGTGTAGGGTTTGTGGAGAAGGAGATGGTTCGAATGGGAGACATTTTTGGTTACAACCTTAAATCACGTTAGCAAATGTTAGAATTCAGAAACAGGGTCATGATAGTTGGTTGTGGCTTGATGACAACTCTGGAATATACTCAATAAAATATGGGTATAGGGTCTTGCATAACTTACTTATGGGAAGTCAACCAACAGAGGCGTTTTCAATGATTTGGAAATTGAAGGTCCCGAAGAAAGTTATATGTCTTGTGTGGAGAGTATTCTTGGATTGATTGCCAACTAAGGACAATTTAAGGAATAGGAACCTTATGGATGCTTCACAGGATGTGTTTTCCGCTTTTTGTGGACAATTTGAGGAAACAACCCAGATTGAACCATTTTGGCAGCATTTACATAAAGTTTTGAAAAAAGAAGCATAAATGTGGGTGGTAGTTTGGTGCACAGTTATATGGTACGTTTGTGGGTAAGAAATAAATATGGTTTCAGGAAATCTGTTTTTGACAGGAAGTTGGTTATGCAGAATATTCATGTGTATCAAGTTTCAACTTTCCTTTTGCTCAATGGATGTCTAACCTGACTTTGTGTTTGTCTACTTCATGGGATGGATAATGAAAATCTAATATGAATAGCTGCTGGAGGGGGATAATTGTGTAAAGTCAACCTCTTTCCATATCATATTAAAGCTTCAACTTTTTTTGGGTTCTGTGATTCGGATCATACAGGTACAGGAAGATTGGAGTAAATTCTGGTACTCATGTGGCTTCTTGGATACGTGGCAGTCTTGGCTTTATCGTAAACTCCTGATCATTATATTTATCTATTCACGTTTCTGTAAGTTATGTTTGGAATATCAAATATGTAAAATAAGGATTCTAATCTTACTTTGTGGGATCAACCAAATAAAGCAATATTTATGTTCATCTACAAACTTGGTGGAAGTTGCAAGAAGCAAAGCAAGTGTTAAGTTAATTTCTGATGTTTCAAATAAACAGGCATACCTCACAATTCACACTCCTGATCACTGTATTATTTTATTATATTATATTCTGTTTCTGTAATTTGTGTTTGAAATATGACGAGTAGTTTATGCTCAGTGGATTTTCATATCAATTTATGTACGAGGAATTTTCATCCCATTTTGTGGGATATACAGAATAAAAAACTGTATATTTAGGTACGAAAATAAGATAAATACAAAAAAAAAGAGGAGATCAATGCAAAAAGGGACCAATGCAACATCTTTTTTAGCACTTGCTCAGTTTCTGTTGGAAATGGTTTGATGTAATGTGACAAATTTATGTGCTTCATTTTGTGTGTAAGGGAGTTGTTGTTGGTCCATTAGAATAGAATAAGAGGTTTGAGACAACAAGATGAGAGTCTGAAGTTAAAGACTAGAACACTAGTTCACCACGAGTGCTAGCCTTGCCACAACCAGAAAGTGCTACTTCAAGTACACAAAATCAAGGGTAGATATATCAAGTGAAGCCATGAAGGCTCGCTATAGCGAGTGTTCGGCAGAAATGAAAATGTATAAATAGGCTTCCTGTGATAATTTAGGTAGCTTTTTGCTCATTAGTTTAATACTTGAATATTGAGATCAATTTTTTCCCTCGTTTTTGGGAGAAGCTTTGGGGGTAATTTCGTCTCCTCATCTTCTCCATTATAGATTCTTGTAATGTTTGACTTTTAGCATGCATTTTTGTAAATAGATTTCCGTTGTTGATCTAAATGAAGTCGATCTCCAGCATGAGATTCATTTACTGTTCAACTTTCGATTTATGCGATCTTTTATACTTTTTTTCTTAATTTTTATGCTTGAGAATGATCAACCCAGCTTTTAGAGATTTGATTTGTGTGGAAACAAGTTTGAATATCTGATCTAGAGTAGAATGTGTATGAATTTATTGCTAGGAATAAAGTAAGTTTATGCATTGCTGAGATTTCTGATTGTGTTCCAATTTATAAAATTAGATCACTTCAGAAATTAGAGATTTATTTTAGAAATTGAGGATCTCTTCCATAAGGAATTAGAATTAGATTGCTTTAGTTAAATCTTAGTTGCATTGAAATTGGAAGCATATGCAGGATTTGAGGTTTTATGTGAAGCATGGAATTCAGATCTAGCAACACTTTCTCCACCTTGTTTTTATTTCCAAACTTTGAAAAACCCAAATTCTACCATTCGCTGTAGTGAATTGACGCCTCGCTGTAGTGAATGCTTATTCATATTGATAAGCTAATTTTGTCATAATGAATTGACAACTTGTTACGGTGAAATTACTTTTTTATATGACTATCCTTTTCCATCTTTTAACTGTTCTTTGTGACCATTTCGCCTCAACAAATTGAAGGCTCACTATAGCAAAATTATCATTTGTAGTAGTATTTCTTTTTAGATAACAAAATATTTCAAATTTCTTAGGTATTACACATAGTTTATGTGGATACGATAACTCTTTTATACTTATTTGTTTCTTGCTACAACTTACTCTAGGTACACTTTCTTATATGTTGAGATTTTGTAAATAAATAAAATTCAAATAAATACTACACACACAAAATCTCACAGCAGTGAACATTTCCTAGAACGTGCAACATGATCAATCTGGAAGTGACGATTGTAGCCACGTGAAAATCACATGGTCTTGCATCTCTTAAATAATATACACAGGATTAACTTTGAATCTCGGTCAACTTCATTTGCAAAACAAAGAGGAATATTAGGATGAACAAGAAAGTGATGTAGTTGATGTGCTTTGATCATCGACTCCGCTTGTTACCACCATAACAAAAAAATTGAATTAGTAGGCTTCTTGGAAATTGTGTGCGCAAAGGTACAAGAAGAACGAAAAGGAGGAAGATGATTATTTTTGGCCATCGTAGGATCTTGAAGCTCTATATACCATGTGAATAATAGAGAGGAAATAAAGAGGAAAGAGAGCGAAAATTTGTGGATATGAAAATATGATTTCATTCCCAAATAGATTCAGTTACAATAGAGTTTTTATACTCGCTCTAGAAGTCCTGCAGTGCAATCCCTTAACAATTAATGCTAGTTGTCACTTGATAGTTGGATGACTAACTTCATACTCTCTTTGCTCACTTAACTGAGCACGGTATTAACATACTCAATCATAGATTCATCGTCATGGCAAATCTTCCAAGTGAAGTAATTAACAAAATCTCGTCTGTTTGTTGGTGAAGTCGCTCCTCTAGTTGTGAAGTAAAATTTTTGTGATGGTAAGAACATTTTCAGTGGAAGAACTCATTTTGGATTCTTGGATCACTTTTTGTAGGTTCTATGATGTCACATAAAATGCAAGAACTTTTGTCTCTTTTGCCTCTAGAGATAGAACCTAATTTGGAATCTTGGATTTTACTTACACAAAAAAATAGAACCTCTCTTTTCTCTAAGGGACATTAAAAAAATAATTTTTTTTTGAAAAATAGGAGTTCTTGGGAGTTCTTTTCCTAAAACCAACCTCCAGCATGGAGAACTTCTAAATAAGAATAGTGATAGATCTAGTGGATGGGGGTTCTTGAGCTCAAGAACTCCTATTAAAGATGCTCTAAGAAGCGTATCCAAGCTCCTAGGTTTTCTATGACTACAACGTCATCATCATGAACTATCCTAAACAGTACAAAGGTTGCCTCTTTTGCCATTCTTTGATTCACCACTCTCTCTGCTTCTACGATAGTTGCTTTAATGACAGAATCAACATGATTTAGTTTCAATGTGAGAAAGGGATTTGCCTCTTTTGGGGTTTTTGATTGCTAGCTGCCTCGTTTACCTCTATATGCACAACTCACACTTCTACTTGCTTAATCCCCAAGCCCTTGACAAACAACTATCACTATTGCTAGCACAAACGTGGAAAAGGCATCGTTTTGAAGATCTATTGCTAGCACAAATGGGGAAAAGACAGTGGCGGATCTAGGATTCTAAAGAAGGGTGGACACTCAATAATTCAAATACACATTTTAATAACAAAAATACATTACAATAAAAATAATTACAATGTCATCCTTCTAAGCCTTATTTTTTGGAATTCCATCATAATTGCCTTATTATCAATGCTTTCAAATACATCTTTTTCAATATAAAAGGTACTAAACAATCATTCAACCATTCAATGGCAAAAATGAATCAATATATACCCAAAAAACAATGGTCAAACTTCATATGTTTTACTAATGTCCAGGGATACTCATCAATTTAAACATACAATTATTCAGGACCTAATTCTCAACCCAATCCTCTGATCTCTTTCTAAATTCTAATGCCAATTTAAACACTACAATAATTCAGTACCTACAATTATTTAGTACTTAATTCAGTACCTAATTCTAATGCCAATGAAACAAATATATGAAGAGAAAGTCAGAATTCAGAAAGATAAACTATACCCAATTACCCATATGAGCAGAGGCAAAGCAAATAAAGAAAGGAGAACCAAATTGGACAGAACATTATCAAATTGGACAGAGCATTATCAAGTATCAACATAAGTACATAACTCGAAATCGAAATTGAAATCGAACCTGTCTCTCGCCGTCGTCGACGTCGGCACGTTGCCGTCAATGGAGAACGCCCACTCGCGAAACGCTTCTGACTCCGAGGCCGAGGAGGCGAGGACGCCGTAGCCGTAGGCGTAGGCCGCGTAGCCGTGATGACGGAGGCCAGCCCGCGAATCGCGATGACGCCTCTTCTTCTAGTTCTGGGCTCTGGCCTTCGATGATGTGCGGTTGTGCGGTGTGTGACTGTGTTGGGGGTGGGGGTAGGGGTCTGTGAGGCACTGAGGTGCGGCTGTGCTGTGCTGCGCGGTGTGCTATTGTTATTTGTTAGGTTAGGTTTTGTGAAAAATTTAAATATAAGGGCACTTCGTAACTTCACCTAAAATATTAAGGGTGGGCACTTACCCACTTCTCCTTAACGTGGCTCCGTCTATGGGAAAAGGCATCATTTTCAATTATTTTCTTCATTGTTCTTGTACTCAGTATTATTTCGCCAAAAAGGAAAAAGGGAAAAAAAAAGAGGTTATTGGCATCGCCAGAGAAGGAGAAGAAAAGAAAAAGCAAGAGAAATGAGTTTGCCATCACAGTAGCCAAAATCGTCGGAGGGAGAACAAGGGGGGAGGAGGAAGAAGGAGATATGAGATAAATATATTTGTGGCGGCTAACTGCAAGTATCTGAGTACTATTATTATATATGTTAATTTAAAAAGAAAAAAATAATTTTGAATCATTTTAAAAAGATAAAAAAAAAGATTAAAGTGAGAAAAAAATAAAAGATAAAATAGGTCATTTAACAAAAAAATAAATGTATAATTAAATTTGTAAAAACGTACCCAATTCAATGTTATGAGTCTTTACAGATTTTAATCAAATTCTGTCAAATGTTTATCATGTCATTACTCGTATTCCTAAGCTAAATTAATGGAAACGATTCTTCACTTTAATTCAAACTTATTTTCGAATACATGATATTACAATAATTTTAAATTCATGGTAATCATTTAAAAATTTATAAACTTCTGTTAATTTCTTGAATTCAATATTTTTTGGAAAAGAAATTAAATTAATAGTAATACACATACCATATTGAATTTTGGTTGTTGATAAATAACCATTTTGGTTCTAAAGTGTGAAATGCTAAACACTTAAGTATATGAAAGATGGAAAAATCATGACAAGGTTCTTGAAAGTGCAAAAAGCGTATTAACATAGTTATGTTGTTATGTTAAGTTTGTTACTGTTATTATACTGTTATTATCCTTGTTTAAGTGACATGTTTTGTATACACATGTGACACATGCAATAGATAGTTACCACATGTTATCCACATGACTATCCCATGCTTGAAAGTTAACTTTTCATTATAGTCTTTGAACTCAACAATTTATAATTATTTTAACCTCTAAACTTAATTACTTATTGATATTTTGGTTTTTAAATTTGTCCTTTTATTGTGATTTTAGTCCATGAAAGTACTTTTGAAATTTAATTCAGTCTCATGTTGCATGTAAATTGTTAACATAATCTCACTATATCTCCTTATTTTCATTCCTTATCTCTCATATTTTTTACTTTTTCCTTACCAACTTCGTCATTTAAATTACAATCTAACTATATATGAGCTAATTTATGAGTGATTAAACAGTAATAGTTAGCGGCTAAATTCTAAACATTGCTAACAAGATTCTTTAAGGTTCCAAATCATACCTTCTACTTAAATCAAGCTATTTACTTGTATGTATAGAATATTATAACAATTATTTAATTCATCTATTTTATGAAATAACATTAATCATGAAAATATAGTTAAAAACAACTTGAGAATCACAAAAGTGAGAAACTGAAAGTGTTAAAAATATTTACTTTATGCCCTTTTGATGGGGCAAATGTAGTGCATCTTGTCCCAGCTTTTTTTTTTTTTGTCTTTTTGGTTTTTACACCATTGTTTAAGAGTTTGGTATTAGAGGACTTGAGTGGGCAGTGCGTGGACCAGTGACCCTCTGGTGGCATGCAAAACACGTGTCATTTCCCATTCTTTTGATCACGTTTGGAATGTAGCTAGTGAAAATTTTTGAGAATGAAAGAGGTGTAAGCAAAAGGGGTAGCACATGATCCATGTGATCATTAGGCATATGATTGATTTTCAAAGTAAGATGATCAAGTAGAACAAAAAATATAAACAACGAAAGTTATTGTTTTCATGAACTACTATCCCAAGGTATATATAGACATGAAAGGATTTTGAATATAGTGGTTACTTGAGAGTGCTAAAGAAGCTATTTGAAAAATTTTAAATTGAATAAAATGTAACTTCTCTTAAAGAAGCTAGGCATTGTTTGTTAAGGAAAGAATTAAATAGTTTATTAGATTTTTTATGTTATTTTCCTATTCGAATTCGATATTTTAGTTGAATAACTAGCGAGCTTGACATGCAAATGGTAAAGGTGAAAGTTAAGATGAACTACAAATTGCGGAAGAGAAAGGTGAAAAATATGAGAGATAAGGAATGAAAGTAAGGGGATATGGTGATATTTTCTAATGATTTACATGCAATATGAGTTCTAATTGATAATTTAAAAGTACTTTCAAGCATGGTTGTCAGAATCGTGATTCTATGTAGAATCGTGGAGGCCTCGTAGAATTGTAAGAGTTTACTTCAGACAAAAACAAATAAATTAACTATATATAAATAAAAAAAGAGTGTATTAATAAAAAAAGAGTGTAAATAGCAATTACTAGCCCAATTTTTAATATAAAAAAATGAGCTAGAGGGTGTATATTAATCAAAAAAAGGGTGCAAAAAGCAAATCACTTATGAATTTGGCCAAATATGAAAAAAACCTAATTTCTCCCCATATAAAAGCTTAACTGTTAGCTGCATCATCATTTTCTCCCTTCTTCCGTTGCTGCATGCTGCATGTGCACGGACTGCTCCAATTCTTCTGCTTCAATCTTGCTTTCTTCTTCCGTTGCTACGTTGCATCTCTTCAACCTCTGCTATATTGGGACAATATTCGAACAGGAATGCAATGAACGCTTGAAACGACGCCGTTTTACAATCATCTGGACTCGCCAACTCGCACTCGAACTCGTGATTCTGCTTGGAATCGGGCGATTCTATTGTAGAATCGTACGATTCTACTCCAAAGCTGAGTTTGCTTCCGATTTAACTCACGGAGGGGTGGTAGGCTCGTAGAATCGGACAATTTTACAATTTAAATCGCGATTTTAACAATCATGCTTTTAAGGACCAAAATGACAGTAAATAATTGAGTTTAATATCAAAATGTTAGTAAATGGTTAAGTTGAGGGACAAAAATAATAATAAGTGGTTAACTTTAGAGGCTAAATTGAAAAGTCAATTTTTAAACATGTAACAACTACATGATAACACCTGACAATCATTTCACATGTCATCCATGTATGCACAAAACGTGTCATGTAGGACGTTAATTGTAACAAAGTTAGCTTAACAACAAGACTAAATTAACACTCATGTTTACACTTTTAAATACTTTCATTATTTTTTATTTTTTAGGAACTAAAATATCAATGTCTCACTTTCGATAATTAAAATAAATATTTTTATTCAAAATTTTCGACACATTCCACACTTATTACAAAAGGAGTTAGAGTAGTCATGAACCTATCTATGTCACGAGTGACACAGCTTGTTCCAGAATCCTAACTTTGTTTATCCAAAAACCATACACATTTTTAGTAAGAAACGCAACTCATTTATGCTGTGGCCTATGATAACCACTAATCATTTATTAGTAGAGTAAATGCATAAACCCACTTGTAATAACATTCCAACCTTTGACGTATGGGGCGGCGAGGAAGGTCCTAATAATTCAGCTGTGGTCGGTCTGAAAATGATTGTTTCTTTGTTTTGAAACTTTTTGTTTAATGTAATAGGGCATGCAAATGATCACAAAATGACAATAAGTTGCACCAAAAAATAGCTCATTGGCAAGAGGAACCACCTTTTTCTATTTGTTTTTCCAAATATAATATTAGTACAGACTAATTTATAAAAAATATAATTAATTTTTGTTGAAAACCTTGAACACGATTTATTCAATATCCAATATTTAATCAGAATTCAAATTGTAAATCATTTAATTAAAAAACATAAATTATTTTTATTTGTGCCAACCTTGATTATTTTTCCTATTTGTGGCCTCAATGAAAAAGTTCTTTATTTGGATAGTAGAGAAGACAAGCCAATTCCATAAAGTGTATATTGAAAAATAACCTATCCAGCTTGGAGTACACCTCATATGTGGGGCAGCTTGGTGTGGCTGATCATGACCGACCTCCACCGTCCACATCAGCCTTTACAAAATAATCAAACCAATCAAATCATAAAGCTAACGGGATTAAAGTTTGCAGGCTGTGAATATAGGTTAAAAAACTATAAGATTTAATTTTAATTTTAATTTTTTATTATCATGATAAGAAATAATCTCATTAAAAATGGTGATTAATTTTTGTTGGAGATCTCGAGTGCATATAAAGTAAACATTCTTCTCTCAATATAATTTATTTCATATCCAAAAATCAATCAAGATTTGAACCTTAAACTACTTAGTTAAAAGATATAAGTCGTTATCACTTATATCAACTTTAATGATGTAAGATTTTCTTCTTCAACAAACAATTTAAGAAATGATAATTGTATAATAAAATATACAATGAAAAGAGAGAGGGAGATTTTAAAAGTAATGAATGATTGATAAAGATAAATAAAAAAAAAAAGATATATAATTTCTTGTATAAATTATTGTGTGTGTATTGCTTCTCTTTAATCTTTATCATAAGGTGTTTTCTAATTCCATTAGTTTTAGCCACAAAAGTCGGAATATTTTTTTTAAGAGACAAAAGTCGAACTATTAAAACAACGAAACTTAGTTCAAGTGGTTTAATAATTAATAGCTGAGGGGTTTTTTTATTATTTGTCTCCTTATGCGTTAAAAGAATATGAACCTTGATGCAAAACGATAGTTATTGAACGCTCAATAATATGAAATAAATTTCAATATTGGTTAACAAATTAAGAACTTGCTCGTCAAAATTATATTGGTTTGAGAAAATGAATAAATGATAGAGAAACCATAAGTTTTTTTTTTCCCCCTTTAGCAGTATTTAAACGTAAGAGTAGTGTTGATTAGATTTGGGTTCACGATGAGCCTTACACATCTAGCAATAATTTTACTGTAAAATATTTCCTAATATGCACAATTTTATAATTCTGAATTAGATTTTGAATGGTGGATATGCTACCATACATAATTTTCAACGAAAATATGAGTAAGAATATACACTTACTCGATTATGAAAAGTTTGCGCAAAGCGCAATACATCTCTACAGAGTGTGAGCCAACTGGGATGCAAGTACAAATTAACAAATATATATACATGAAAAAACGCAAATACTTTTACGCTTTTACACAGGACTTTCATATTTATATGTTCTCATAACAAATCTATCATTCTTTTAATAAATAAGACAGAAAGTATTAATTGAAAGAGAAAATAATTATTTTAAATTTAAAAAACATAATACTTTTTTCAGTTGAAATTCTTGAATATAGTCTAGAACGGTTCGCATCATGGTTTAAATACGGTCCTAATTGCAGCATGCCTTTCAGTTGAAATCCCGTTTCACAAATCAAATTTGAGACGCCACTAATGTGATAAATTTAAACCCTATTATGCAAATCCATGTGATTCAGAACTTAAAACCATTCTGTGACGCTTGCTGTATGATTATATCTAAGGCTATCACAATTAATGAATATATAATCTTTGGACATATTCCAAACAAAGCAATTATAAACATATGCCTTAATGAATATTGTACTCATAATTGCTTTTGACAACTAATATGGGACATGAAACAATTTATTTACCTAGTTTAAGGATATACCCATGAAAAAAGCCATCGTCACTCCAAAAATTCCTGTCCAGATTACCGGATAAAAGACTTAAAACATATACAAAAGTATCTTACACTCCATGTAATGAAAAACGAAATTACGAGAAGACTTTTGCAATTCGATTCACCTCCATCTTATAAATTCCTATCTTACCTACATGTCTTTTTATATTGTAGCACATCTTATCAACTCATTAAAATCAAATTAATTTAATATTTTCTTTAATTAACTATTTTAATAAATTCTTAAATATCTTCAATTAGCTTTAATGAACGTTTGCAAATAATTAAATTATGTTTTATTAATTAAACAATTCTTTAATTTTTCAAATAATTTATATTTTTTAAGAGCAGTGAAACTATCTTATATATTTTTTTCATGTATGTTTACAAATATATGTGCAATGCATGCATGAGACACACTAGTTATTTATAACAGTAAACTGTATTTAGAGATGATAATTCTCCTTCACTTGCCAACTTCATTTGAAACTAAGGAACTATCGCTTTTAAAATATTTTTTAACGGTTGGGAAGATATGTCCATAGGCCATACTTTTTAGTCACAGATTGAAAGGTTTGGCAGACCAACCAGTAACATTCAAAGTAGGATCCTTAACTCCACAAAATCCAACCTCATAAGGATAAACATTATGCTTGCTTTCCCTGTCCGAATAGAACTGTTCAAATACTACAGCTCCGAGAATAATAATAGAAATGGATTAATTGATCACATAAAGTTGAATATTATAAGATGGGCATGTGACAGATCAATCAGTAGGACCATTGCATTTGTGGACTGCTCTTGATATGTATTTAGCATATTACAATTGGTACAGTCACTTCTATGGCAATTTAGTAATATTGCTATCCAAGTATATTAATACACACATGCACACACACATATATATACACCAAGGCTTAGTTTTGATTGGATTTCACTAAGCTCTGGCAGAGCTTACAGAATTGAGCTAGCTATCTAAGCTTTAGGACACAAAAATTGAAGCAAACTACACAAGATATTTATTTCTTGTTGAATTCGCCAATATTCTTTATGTAATTTCACCTTCTACCGAGTTGGTCAGGCGTGCAACATGGAAGCTGAAACCAATTCTCCAGAAGATGCATCTGCTATGGTATGTCTTTCTATCAAAGTTTTTAATGATTGGATTCATGCAGACTTAGCTTGCTATTACATGTATTTAGCTGAAGTAAATACTTTGATTAGTTATCTCTGTCCAAAGTCTTATGTTTGTTTCTGCTTGATGCTCCTTGTATATTTGGTTATGCTGTAATATTTCTTTTGGTCTATGGTTATGTGATATTTAGACAGAAAAATAGATGGTTGAGATTTCTTTATCATCACAATTATTTCACTGTATGTGTGTGATAGAGGTAAAAGATGGGGAAACGTGTACTCTAGGAGGTTCCCTTGGAAGGGCTAGGGCCCTTTAGAAGCTGTCAGTTAGTTGAGACAGTTAGGATAATTAACTGTTAGTTATAACTAACTGTTAGTTAGTAGTTAGGGGGAGATTATAAATAATCTGTTGGGGTCTGGGAGAGGGGAATCTGTGGATTGTTGGAGGTGGTTATTCCTCGAAAATCACCAGTGTACACTATAGGAGTTGGAAGCTCCCACATAATAAGAATACACTTTCGTTCTTTTCTTGTTTTTCTTGTCCAGTTCTATCAGTGTGAGATGCATGGCCTTCTACATAGTGGAAGGTACAGTTAGTATTTTCAGGATCACTGAAATATTGCAGTCATCTACTGAATATTTCCCCACTCAGAAATAGAAAAGGTCACAATTTAAACACAAGGATTACAAACGAAGAATGATTAATAAATAAGCTTTGTTAACATCAACCCTTAGGGTTGATTTTGAACAACTCAAAGTGAAAAGTTTTTAATCGGGCAAGAACTGCTATTCTACTCCTGCTGTTGGGCAACTTGTAGATGTCTAGTCCTGTCAACTACAAACTCGTAATGTCCAGTCTTGGGACGTCTACCGTAGGGGTGTAAATACTCCACTTTGGTAGAGTAAGTAAACAAAGGACCGCACCTAGGTTGAGTTAGGCAAGATACATTCTCAATTCTAATTAAGGCCATGACCAGTCTATGCGAAATAAGCGTTGCTATTATGGGCATACTAGTAATATGGTGACTGAAATCTACTAGACATTAAGAAAAAAAAAAATATTAGAATAGCATGACAGGAAACAGAGATCCCTAGACAATAAAGTTTCAAAATTATCCTATTCATTGAATTTATAGGGAAACTTGGCATCAAAAGAACATTTATATAGAGAATTATGTAACGTTATGACTTGCAGAAAACAGCACCTTGAGTAAATACTCAATGTTGGCCCAGTTTGATAATATTCCAAAATAATATCTTCCAGCAGGGTCCATCAAACCCAGTTGTATAAGTTAAATCAAAATCCTCCATGTCTTGAATACTTAGCAAAGGCAGAAGGAAAACAACATGGAGATAAAACAACAAATATTACTATCACCTGCACTTGGATTCAAAGATAAAAGTTCTGTGCCATCATCCTACCCTGACAATTCCATCAACTGAAAATGTACGTAAATTGGGATATTGTCAGGTTGCTCAAATATTGAATCAAACACTAAAGCAGAAAACTGAGAATGAAACAGAACATTGAAACAGAGAATGACAAAATTCAAGTTAACAATTACACAAACAGAGAAGAATACGACCATGACATAGACAATAATAAAAAAAAAAATTACGTACCCCATTGCTCAAAGACTCCTCGCCATGCGAAACTAAGAGGGAGAAATATTTTACATAGCCTTACCATTGCATATGCAAAGAGCTATTTCAGAATTCGAACTTATCACCAACAAGTCACCGAGGCACAACTTTACCGTTATGTCAGGGCTCGTCCTCGACCACGACATAGACAATATAGAATTTTTTTTTCAAGGGTGGTGTTTATAAAAGCATTCATCTGTCTTCACTGTATAGTTTATGCTTTTGGTATAATTTGGCTTTTGACATGATATTAGAGCCTCTATGACTAAGTGGTCAAAAGTTCGATCCTTTCCACCTTCATTCTTATAATGAAAAGTTGAATTTTGACACAAAGGTGAGCGAGTACATTATCCATGCTTCAAGTCAAAAGTGTTCTTGCCTGAGGGACGTGTTAGAGATATAATATAAAACCATTCACGTGTGGACAAAACAAATTTTAGTGGGGCAAAATGTATATGGAAGAGAAGGAAACAACTCAAACAGGGCTCAGAGACTATTGAAAAAAATAAAACTTATTCAGAAAAACATGATAGAGACAAGAGATTCATTGCAGAAAAAAGAACAAGAAAAACATAGAGAACATGTAATTCTGATTCCAGAAAAAACTGAAGGGGAAGCTTCAAGCAAAAAAGCAGAAAAGAGCGTTGGAGACAAAAGACATCCTGAGACAGTAATGTAGAAAAAGAAGAGAAAAATGAATCAACTTTGACGCCTAATAGGAGTGATAATTTTTTATTTTTTTAAAATTAGTAATGATGCACTTTGTTTAAATAATATGGAAATTTTCAACTTTGCATGAGACCGTATTTAATTTAGATAAGTTATTTGTATTGATGTTATAATAAGGTTGTTTTGTTTAAATTAAAAGTTATGAACTGATAGCCTTCCTTTCTGCAGAGTGTCCCATTAGTTAAGTCAATTACAAATATTGGATGTGAAGAAATAAAATTTCTACAAAAAATTGGAAATGATGTAAATTCTACATATCCATTGGTTGTGACAACTACCAAAGAGGGGCAGATACCAGAAAATTAAAGTTCCCAAGGTTTGAGAGGAAATCAAGAAAATAAACTAAAAGAAAAACATAGATACTATCTTGCATTTTCAAACTTGAACAAGTTAATTATGTTGCCCTGATAAAATATTATTTTCCATTGCATTCAACATCTTTGAGCTCTGACACTATTTGTTATAATAGGCATTTGGTCAACACCAAGTGACACACCAAACAAGTTTAGAAAATGTGCTGCCAGCTGAAACCCTGATTGAAGTGAAGAACCAGGAGAACACAAATATAAAGCATTCAAATTTGGAAGGAGAGACTACAGAAATAAACCCAACTAATGACACCAAAGAACAAGAAAAGGTTCCAGTGTCACACACTGGAGAAGAGTTAGAGAATGAGGATAATGGGAAATACAAACAAGAGAAAGCAAAAGAGACAGAAGAAGCAACCGAAATGCAGTTATTAAAAACTGCAACAGACAGTATGTGTTCAAAATTTACCAACATTTTGTTACTTTAGTCAAATACATATTGACCCTAGAAAAACATAAAAGAAACATTATGCTTTCAAATATAAAAGATGATTACTTTTCAAACCACCCCAAACAATCAATTTTTCACTGAGAAATGACATTCAGAGTTTACAATTGCTAAATGAAAGGAATAACTTGCATTAAAAGGAAATACTGTATGCCAGTCTGCCAAGGGGAGCATTATAAATTATTAACTCTGACCTTATTAGTAGCATGAAATGCCAGTAGAAATTTTAATTTTTCTGAACATGATGTCTATCAGAATGACTATAAAGGAGCTACTTTAGCTAACTTTGCATGTGTGATAAGAAATATCTCAAATGTTGATGATAGATCCACCTGAGGATAACGTCCAGTCAACACTGCCCACTTCTGAAATTGTCAAAGGTGAAACTGAGGAAATCTCACAGCAACAAACATATAAAAATGATGAAACAGTAGTGATTGACACTGACAAGACAACATTGCAACAAGGAATTGAGGATGGTGGCAATTTCGATCAACAAGAAGCAACAAAAACACAGTTACTGAATGAAGAAGTCAAGACAACATTGCCCACTCTTGCCTTTGTCCAAGGTGATACTGATCAAATTTCACAGCAACAATCACTGCATAATGATGAATCCCAAGCGATTGTTAATGGCAAGGGCTGCGCACCTGAAATTGAACATGACAAAGAGTACACTGTTGCTGAGGTTAGGCAGTAGTGAAAAGCGCGCACACACACACATATATAAGCTTGCAATGAACAAAAAACCAATAATTTTATTTTAACTTGTTATACAAAATTTTATACTTATATTGTAAAGATTCAAGCAGGAACCTGAACAACCTGAAACCAAGGACAAAGTCAGCACAGTACAAGAAGAAAAAGCAGACCACCAATCAGAAGAGTCAAGCCTGCAGAGTTTCATTACAAATTATATCACCGCAGAAGGACCTGTTACATCAAAAAGAATCACAAAATTAAGTGATGATGTTGACGATGATGAACAGAAGACAGTAGAATCATGCTCGGCAAATAATTTACAAAACAAGGATGCAAGAGAAATTACAGCAGAGGAAGCAACAGATGCCAAACAATCGACAGATGTGGATATACCAAAGTCAGAAACCAAAGGTAACTAAGTCTTGAAATTTAGAATAGCATTTCACCCGAAAACCTAAACCAAGAAACAAACACAATGCATATATATGCCAGGAAAAGAAAAATAAGCACGACTTTAGATGTAAGAAAACAGTTTCATTCACTACTATATATGGATGATAACATATACATTAAGATGTATTAAAATAGTAAGATATGAAGCCTTAAGTAAATGATTGCTTTCAATATTTCATTTCTATAACAATAGACGTTCCTGAAGATAAAGCCCTGCAAACAATACCCAACGCAACATCAGTCGGAAACAAAGTAATTGATGACAGTAGTCAAGAAGAGAGACAGCCAGAAGCAGAATTTACAGAGAAATTTAAAGAAGAGTTGCAGGCGCCACACTGTGATACTGAGGAACAAAAGGTTCCAGCATCTCATGCAAAGGAAAAACTAGGGGTTGAGGATGGTGGCAAAGTCAATCAAGAAGCAAAAGGTATTGAAGAAGCAACAAAAAGGCAATTACCAGAGGAAGAAGTCCAGACAACATTGCCCACTCCTGCCTTTGTCGAAGGTGATACTGATCAAATGTCACAGCCACAAACAATGCACGATGATGAATCAGAAGCAATTGATAATGCCAAGAGTTCCATTCCAGAAATTGAACATGACAGAAATTATACTTTTGTTGAGGTAAGGCTGTAGTGAAGTAAATGAGTAAAAAAATAGGATTTCCTATCTTTTTTTGTCCCTAAACTTTTTATTTCTGTTTTTAGTCCCTGAATATTTTTTTGACTCATCAATGTCCCTTAACTTTTTTGCAACATTACTTTTAGTCCCGTAATAGAGACTAAAAGTAAGGACAGAAAAAAAAGTTAAGAGACTAAAACCAGTCAAAAGAACTTAAAGGACTAAAAATAGGAATCCTAAAAAGTATATGGACTAAAAAGATACCAAACCATAAAAAATTACATATATATCAGCTTGCTGCAAACAAAAAAAAGCATCATTTATTTTCTTAACTTGTACAAATTTTATACTTTTTTTTTATCAGCAAAATATTATGTATTATAATAATAAAGATGAGTACAAGTGGTACTTTTGTATTTACATTGTTACCCAACTATGTATAATCCTATGGAGCCGTAATACTCCTTAATACTGCAGAAGGACCAGGAACCTGAACGCTATATTTTCTATTTTATACTTAAAACGCTATATTAAACCAGGACCTTGAACAACCTGAAACCAAGGACAACATTGGCATAGTAAAAGAAGAACCAGCAAGCCACCAATCTGAAGAATCAAGCATGCAGAGTATCAATACAAATTGTATAACAGCAGAAGGACATCTCACATCAGAAAGCAGCACAAAATTAACAGATAATGAGGATCCCGATGAACAGAAGACAGTAGAATCATGCTCAGTGGAGCACTTATACAACCAGGATGCAACTGAAATCGCAGCAGAGGAAGCAACAGATGCAAAACAATCAACTGATGTAGAGATAACTCAGTTAGAAACCAAAGGTAATTAAGTAATGAAATTTCGCTAGAAAACCTACACCAAAATACAAACACAATACATATACTCACGGCAGGAAAAGAAAGATAAACACATGACTTTAGATGAAAGAAAAATACTTCTATCCATATAAAATTTAAAAAATTAGTGTTTTTAGATGACAAACAGTTTTACCTACTACTATATGTGGATGATAAAATAGACATAATAAATCTGGAGCCCAATAAAGCAGCATTTTCAGGTACTGGAACATCTTAATTTATAAAAGAACACATAGATGTATTATATTAATAAGATACACAGCCTTCTGTAAATGATAGCTTACGATATCTCATTTCTACAACAACAGGTGTGCATGAAAATAAATCCCTGCAACCAACACTTGACGAAGCATCGATTGGAAACAATACAGTTGTTGAGAAAAGTCGAGATGAAAGACAACAAGAAGCAAAATTTAAAGAGAACATTAACCTAGAGATGAAGACTCAACAAAATGATACCAAGGAGACTGCAGAAATAAATACCAATGATACTGAGAAACAGGAAGAGGTTCCAGCATCTCAGGCCAAAGAGAAAGTAGGGATTGAGGATGATGGCAAATTCAATCAAGAAGAAGCAAAAGGGATTGAAGAATCAACAAAAAACGCAATTACCAAAGCAAGAAGTCAAGACAACATTATCCACAGCTGCCTCTGTCCAAGGTGATACTGATCAAATGCCACACCAAAAAAAACTTGCACGATAATGAATCAAAAGCGATTGATATTGTCAAGAATATCGACACTCAAGAAATTGAACTTGCTGGAAGCTCCAACGTTGTTGAGGTTAGGAAGTAGTGAAGTAAACAAGTAAAACCTAACATATAAATTCACTTGCCGAGAACAACAAAAAAAATGTTTTCTTAACTTTTTACAAATTTTATACTTGTATATATTCAACCAGAAACCTGAACAACGCAAAAACAAGGACAACATTGGTGTGGTGAAAGAAGAACAAGCAGACCACCAATCAGAAGAATCGAGTGTGTCGAATGTCAGTACAAAACATACAACAGCGGAAGGACATGACACATCAGAAAGCAGCACAAAATTAACTGGTGATTTTGACAGCGATGAACACACAATAGTAGACACGGGCTCAGAAGAGAATTCAGAGGATAATGATGCAAGTGAAATTAAAGCAGAAAAAGAAATAGATGCAAATCAATCGACTGATGTGGAGATTCATAAGACAGACAATGAAGGTAATTAAGTTTTCAAATTTTCAAATCGAATTTCAAAACCAAAAAAAAGAAACATACACAGTGCATTAATTGATGCCTGGCAAGGAAAAACTCATGACTTCCCATGAAAGAAAAATTCTTCAATGCACGAAAAATTACAACATTAGCATCTTTAGATGACACAGATTTATTAACTAGTACATGTGGATGATTACATATACATAGTAATTATGTAGCGCACTAAAGCCGCTTATTGTGGCACTGAGACTTTTTTTTAATTTTCAAGAGAACAAATAGATGCATTAAATTAGTAAGATACACAGCCTTCTGTAAATGATAGCTTACTATATCACATTTCTACGACAGGTGTGCATGAAGATAAATCCCTGCAACCAACACTTGACAAAGCATTGATAGGAAACGAAACAGTTGCTGAGAATAGTCAAGATGAGAGACAGCAAGAAGCAGAATTTACAGATAAGTTTAACAAAGAGGTGAAGCCTCTACAAAATGATACCGATGACACTGCACAAATAAACACCAATGATACTGAGAAACAAGAAGAAATTCCAGCATCTCACGCTGAGGAGAAACAAGGGATTGAGGATGATAGCAAATTCGATAAACAAGAAGCGAAAGGGATAGAAGAAGCAACAAAAGCACAGTTACCAGAGGAAGAAGTCAAGACAACATTGCCCACTGCTGCCTTTGTCCAAGGCGATACTGATCAAATACCACAGCAGCAAACACTGCAGGATGATGATTCAGAAGTGATTGATATTGCGAAGAACATCGATACTCCAGAAATTGAACTTGGCGGAAGGCCCACTGTGGTTGAGGTTAGGCAGTAGAGAAGTAAACAAGTAAAACATAACTCATAAATTCGCTTGCCAAGAACAATAAAAAAAAATTTCATAACTTGTTTTCAAATTTTATACTTGTCCATATTCAACCAGGAACCTGAACAACCCGAAAACGTGGAAAACATTGACGTGGTGAAAGAGGAACAAGTAGACCACCAATCAGAAGAATTGAGTGTGTCGAATGTTAGTACAAATTATAGAACACTGGAAGGAAACGTCACATCAGAAAGCAGCACAAAATTAATTGGTGATGTCGACGTCGATGGACGGAGAATAGTAGTCACATGCTCAGAAGAGAATTTAGAGAACAAGGATGCATGTGAAATTACAGCACAGAAAGAAACAGATGCAAATAAATCGACCAATGTGGAGATACCAAAGACAGAAACTGAAGGTAATTAAGTTTTGAAAATTTCAAATCGAATTTAAAAAACAAAACCAAGAAACATACACAGCGAATAAATTCATTTCTGGAAAGGCAAAACACATGACTTTCGATGAAAGGAAAATTCTTTAGTCCAGGTAAAAATTAAAATATTAGCATCTTTATATGACCCACAATGATTTAGTCACTAGTATATGTGGATGATAGCATATACAAAGTAATTATGTAGCACACAAAAGCAGCTTATTGAGGCACTGAGACTCTCTGTAATTTTCTAGAGAACAAATAGAAGTATTAAATTCACAAGACAAACAACCTTCTGTAGATGATAGCTTATTATATCCCATTTCTACAAAAACAGGTGTGCATGAAGATAAATCCCTGCAACCAACACTTGACGAAACATCGATCGAAAACGAAACTGATGGTGAGAGAAGTCGAGATGACAGACAGCCAGAAGCAGAATTTACAGAGAAGATTCACGAAGAGGTGAAGCCTACACCAAATGATACGGTGGAGACTGCAGAAATAAACACCGATGATACTGAGAAACAGGAAGAGATTCCAGCCTCTCAGGCCGAGGAGAAACAAGGGATTGAGGATGGTGGCAAATTCGATCAAGAAGAAGCAAAAGGGATTGAAGAAGCAACAAAAACACAGTTACCAGAGGAAGAAGTCAAGAAAACATTGCCCACTGCTGCCTCTGTCCAAGGCGATACTGATCAAATACCGCAACAGCAAACACTGCACGATGATGATTCAGAAGTGATGGATATTGCCAAGAACATCGACACACAGAAAATTGAACTTGGCGGAAGGTCCACTGTTGTTGAGGTTAGGCAGTAGTGAAGTAAACAAGTAAAACATAACATATATATTCGCTTGCTATGAACAAATAACAAAAGTTATATTCTTAACTTGTTTACAAATTTTATACTCGTCTATATTCAACCAGGAACCTGAACAATCCGAAACAAAGGACAACATTGGCGTGGTGACAGAAGAACAAGAAGACCACCAGTCAGAAGAATTGAGCGTGTCGAATGTCAGTACAAATTATATAACACAAGGACACGTCACATCAGAAAGCAGCACAAAATTAACTGGTGATGTCGATGTCGATGGACGGACAATAGTAGTCACGCGCTCAGAAGAAAATTTAGAGAACAAGGATGCATGTGAAATTACTTCAGAGAAAGATACAGATGCAAATCAATCGACCGATGTGGAAATACCAAAGACAGAAACCGAAGGTAATTAAGTTATGAAACTTTCAAATTGAATTTGAAAACCCAAGAAAGAAACATACAGAGTGCATAAATTCATTCCTGCAAAGGCAAAATGCATGACTTTCGTTAAAAGGAAAATTCTGTAATCCAGATAAAAATTTAAGCATTAGCATCTTCAGATGACCCACATGGATTTATTCACTATTATATGTGGATGATTACATATACATAGTAATTATGTAGCACACTAAAGAAGCTTATTGTGGCACTGAGACTTTTTTTATTTAATTTTCTAGAGCACAAATAGATGTATTAAATAAGTCAGATACACAGGCCTTCTGTAAATGATAGCTTACTATATCCCATTTCTACAAAAACAGGTGTGCATGAAGATAAATCCCTGCAACCAACACTTGAAGAAACATCGATCGAAAACGAAACTGTTGGTGAGAGTAGTCGAGATGACAGACAGCCAGAAGCAGAATTTACAGAGAAGATTCACGAAGAGATGAAGCCTCCACCAAATGATACGGTGGAGACTGCAGAAATAAACACCGATGATACTGAGAAACAGGAAGAGATTCCAGCCTCTCAGGCCGAGGAGAAACAAGGGATTGAGGATGGTGGCAAATTCGATCAAGAAGAAGCAAAAGGGATTGAAGAAGGAACAAAAACACAGTTACCAGAGGAAGAAGTCAAGAAAACATTGCCCACTGCTGCCTGTGTCCAAGGCAATATTGATGAAATACCGCAGCAGCAAACACTGCACGATGATGATTCAGAAGTGATGGATATTGCCAAGAACATCGACACACAGAAAATTGAACTTGGCGGAAGGTCCACTGTTGTTGAGGTTAGGCAGTAGTGAAGTAAACAAGTAAAACATAACATATATATTCGCTTGCTATGAACAAATTAAGAAAGTTATATTCTTAACTTGTTTACAAATTTTATACTCTCTATATTCAACCAGGAACCTGAACAATCCGAAACAAAGGACAACATTGGCGTGGTGACAGAAGAACAAGAAGACCACCAGTCAGAAGAATTGAGCGTGTCGAATGTCAGTACAAATTATACAACACCGGAAAGACATGTCGCATCAGAAAGCAGCACAAAATTAACTGGTGAGGTCATTGTCGATGGATGGACAACAGTATTCACACGCTCAGAAGAGACTTTAGAGAACAAGGATGCATGTGAAATTACTTCAGAGAAAGAAACAGATGCAAATCAATCGACTGATGTGGAGATACCAAAGATAGAAACTGAAGGTAATTAAGTTTTGAAATTTTCAAGTCGAATTTGAAAACCAAACCAAGAAACATACACAGTGCATTAATTCATTCCTGGAAAGATAAAACACATGATTTTCGTTAAAAGGAATTTTTTTTAATCCAAATAAAAATTTAAACATTAGCATCTTCAGATGACCCACACAGATTTATTCACTAGTATATGTGGATAATTACATATACATAGTAATTATGTAGTGCACTAAAGCAGCTTATTGTGGCACTGACTTTTTTTAAAATTTTCTAGAGAACAAATAGATGTATTAAATAAGTCAGATACACAGGCCTTCTGTAAATGATAGCTTACTGTATCTCATTTCTACAACAACAGGGGTGCATGAAGATAAATCTCTGCAACCAACACGTGACAAAGCATTGATCGGAAACGAAACAGTTGCTGAGAGTAGTCGAGATGAGAGACAGCCAGAAGCAGAATTTACAGAGAAGATTAACGAAGACATGAAGCCTCCACAAAATGATACTGAAGAGATGGCAGAAATAAACAAAAATGATACTGAGAAACAGGAAGAGATTCCTGCATCTCATGCCGAGGAGAAACTAGGGATTGAGGATGATGGCAAATTCGATCAAGAAGATGCAAAACAGATTGAACAAGCAACAAAAACACAGTTACCAGAGGAAGAAGTCAAGACAACATTGCCCACTGCTGCCTTTGTCCAAGGCGATACTGATCAAGTTCCGCAGCAGAAAACACTGGACGATGATGATTCAGAAGTGATTGATATTGTAAAGAGCATCGACACTCCAGAAATTGAACGTGGCGGAAGGTCCACTGTTTTTGAGGTTAGACAGTAGTGAAGTAAACAAGTAAAACATAACATATATATTCGCTTGTCAAGAATAATAAAAGAAACTATTTTCTAAACTTGTTTACAAATTTATAGTTGTATATATTCAACCAGGAACGTGTACAACCTGAAAAAAAACGACAACATCGGCATGTTGAAAGAAGTAAAAGACCACCAATCAGAAGAATCGAACGTGTTGAATGGCAGTACAAATTATACAACACCAGAAGGACACATCACATCAGAAAGCAGCAAAAACTTAACTGGTGATGTGGACGTTGATGAACGGATAATAGTAGACACATGCTCAGGAGGGAATTTAGAGAACAAGTCTGCAAGCGAAATTACAGCAGAGAAAGAAACAGATGCAAATCGATTGACCGATGTGGAGATACCAAAGACAGAAACCGAAGGTAATAAGTTTTGAAATTTTCAAATTGAATTTGAAAACAAAACCAAGAAACATACATAGTGCATTAAGTCAGGCCTGGAAAGGAAAAACACGAGTTTCATTGAAAGAAAAATTCTTTAATCCACACAAAAATTAAAAACATTACCATTTTTAGATGTCACACACAGCTTTATTCACTAGTATATGTGGATGATAACATATAGATAGTAACTATGTAGTGCAGTAGATCAGATTATTGTGGCATAGAGACTTTTTTTAATTTTCAAGAGAACAAATAGATGTATTAAATTAGCAAGATACACAGCCTTCTGTAAATGATAGCTTCATATATCTCATTTCTATAACAGGTGTGCATGAAGATAAATCCCTGCAACCAACACTTGACGAAGCATCTATCGGAAACGAAATAGTTGTTGAGAGTAGTCAAGATGAGAGAGAGCAAGAAGAGGAGTTTACAGAAAAGTTTAATGAAGAGGTGAAGACTCCAAAAAAATGATACCGAGGAGACAGCAGAAATAAACACCAATGATACGGAGAAACAACAAGAGGATCAAGCATCACACATTGAGGAGAAACTAGGGATTGAGGATGATGGACAATTAAATAAAGAAGAAGAAAAAGGGATTGAAGAAGCAACAGAACCACAGTTCCCAGAGGAAGAAGTGAAGATAACATTGCCCACTGCTGCCTTTATCCAAGGCGATACCGATCAAATACCGCAGCAACAAACACTGCATGATGATGAATCAGAAGCAATTGATATTGCGAAGAACATCAACACTCCAGAAATTGAACTTGGCAGAAAGTCCACTGTTGTTGAGGTTAGGCAGTAGCAAAGTAAACAAGTAAAACATAACATATATATTCGCTAGTTGTAACAAATAAAAAAATTATATTCTTAACTTGTTTAAAATTTTTAAACTTGTCTATATTCAACCAGGAACCTGAACAATCCGAAAACAAGGACAACTTTGGCATGGTGA
>CM023959.1:7477693-7510313 GCA_013407115.1 Glycine latifolia
AAGAAGAACAAGCAGACCACCCATCAGAACAATCGAACATTTCGAATGTCAGTACAAATTATACAATACCAGAAGGACACATCACATCAGAAAGCAGCACAAAATTAACTGGTGGTGTTGACATCAATGAACCAACAATAGCAGACACGCGCTCAGAAGAGAATTTAGAGAACAAGGATATAAGAGAAATTACAACAGAGAAACAGACAGATGCAAATCAATCAACTGATGTGGAGATACCAAAGACAGAAACAGAAGGTAATTAGGTTTTGAATTTTTCAAATTGAATTTGAAAACTAAACCAAGAAACATACAGTGCATTAATTCATTCCTGGAAAGGCAAAACACATGACTTTCGATGAAAGGAAAATTTAAACATTAGAATCTTCAGATGACCCAGACAGATTGATTCACTAGTATATGTGGATGATAGCATATACATAGTAATTGTGTAGTGCACTAAAGCAGCTTAATGAGGCACTGGGCCTCTTTTTAATTTTCTGGAGAACAAATAGATGTATTAAATTAATAAGATACACGGCCTTCTGTAAATGATAGCTTACTATATCTCATTTCTACAACAGGTGTGCATGAAGATAAATCCCTGCAACCAACACTTGATGAAGTATCAATCGGAAACAAAACTGTTGCTGAGAGTAGTCAAGATGAGAGACAGCCAGAAGAGGAATTTACAGAAAAGTTTAACGAAGAGGTGAAGACTCCACAAAATGACACCGAGGAGACTGCAGAAATAGACTCCAATGATACTGAGAAACAGGAAGAGGATCCAGCATCTCATGCTGAGGAGAAACTAGGGATTGAGAATGATGGCAAATTAGATCAAGAAGAACCAAAAGGGATTGAAGAAGAACAAGCAGACCACCCATCAGAACAATCGAACATTTCGAATGTCAGTACAAATTATACAATACCAGAAGGACACATCACATCAGAAAGCAGCACAAAATTAACTGGTGGTGTTGACATCAATGAACCAACAATAGCAGACACGCGCTCAGAAGAGAATTTAGAGAACAAGGATATAAGAGAAATTACAACAGAGAAACAGACAGATGCAAATCAATCAACTGATGTGGAGATACCAAAGACAGAAACAGAAGGTAATTAGGTTTTGAATTTTTCAAATTGAATTTGAAAACTAAACCAAGAAACATACAGTGCATTAATTCATTCCTGGAAAGGCAAAACACATGACTTTCGATGAAAGGAAAATTTAAACATTAGAATCTTCAGATGACCCAGACAGATTGATTCACTAGTATATGTGGATGATAGCATATACATAGTAATTGTGTAGTGCACTAAAGCAGCTTAATGAGGCACTGGGCCTCTTTTTAATTTTCTGGAGAACAAATAGATGTATTAAATTAATAAGATACACGGCCTTCTGTAAATGATAGCTTACTATATCTCATTTCTACAACAGGTGTGCATGAAGATAAATCCCTGCAACCAACACTTGATGAAGTATCAATCGGAAACAAAACTGTTGCTGAGAGTAGTCAAGATGAGAGACAGCCAGAAGAGGAATTTACAGAAAAGTTTAACGAAGAGGTGAAGACTCCACAAAATGACACCGAGGAGACTGCAGAAATAGACTCCAATGATACTGAGAAACAGGAAGAGGATCCAGCATCTCATGCTGAGGAGAAACTAGGGATTGAGAATGATGGCAAATTAGATCAAGAAGAACCAAAAGGGATTGAAGAAGAAACAAAACCGCAGTTCCCAGAGGAAGAAGTCAAGACAAAATTGGCCACTGCTGCCTTTGTCCCAGTCGATACTGATCGAATACAGAACCGAAAAACACTGCACGATGATGAATCAGAAGCGATTGATATTGCAAAGAACATAGACACACTAGAAATTGAACTTGGCAGAAGGTCCACTGTTGTTGAGGTTAGGCAGTAGTGAAGTAAACAAGTAAAACATAACATATATATATTCACTTGCTGAGAACAATAAAATAAATTATTTTTTTAAGTTGTTTAAAAATTTTATACTTGTATATATTCAACCAGGAACATGAACAACCCGAAAACAAGGACAACATCGGCGTGGTGAAAGAAGAACAAGCAGACAACCAATCAGAACGAACGAGCATGTTGAATGGCAGTACAAATTATACAATACCAGAAGAACACGTCACATCAGAAAGCAGCAGAAAATCAACTGGTGATGTTGATGTCGATGAACGGACAGTAGTAGACACGTGCTTAGAAGAGAATTTAGAGAACAAGGATGCATGTGAAATCACAGCAGGGAAAGCAACAGATGGATATCAATTGACCGATGTGGAGATACCAAAGACAGAAACCAAAGGTAATTAAGTTTTGAAATTTTAGAATGGAATTTTACTAGAAAACCAAAAGCAAGAAACAAACAAATTGGGAAAAGTCCAAGTCCCAAAATGACTAGTGATAAAGCCAAAAATAGTGTATATAAGTGGGGAACAGCGCAACGAGCACCTTACAAGCCAGTTTTGTGGAATTGAGTTAGGCTCAAACCCAAATATAAGAAAATAAAATGAGTATATTCAGACCAGGAAAAGAGAAATAAACTCAACTTTACATGAAATAAAAAATATTTAATGCAGATAAAAATCAAAAGATTAGTGTATTTTGATGACAAACAGCTTTATTTACTACTATATGTGAATGAGAATATATACATTATACAGAGTAATTCTGTTGTCTACTAAAGCAACTTTTTGTGGCACTGGGACTACTTTAATTTTCAACAGAACATATAGATATACTCCCATCGTTCCTTTTTAATTGTCGGATTTTTGGAAAAAAATTGTTCCTATTTATCTGTCGTTAGCAACGTTCAAGATCACATTGATTATTTTTTTATCAATTATACCCTTATTTGTTTTCTTATATTTAATTAATTTACACATGTATTTATTGTGAAGTGGTATTGGGAAAAACCCATGTCCCACATTGACTAGAGATAAGATAAAAATAGAATATATAAGTGGGAGACAACCCTCACCCCATGAACTAGCTTTTAGAGTTGAGTTAGGCTCAAACCTACATTCTAAGAAGTGGAAAGAGAAGGGGTGTAATAACAAACTCCACAATTATTTTATTAAAATTAAGAAAATTTATTACATTTCTTGGTTTCAACAACACAACCTTAAACAACACAAAAATAAACGGAGATAGTATTAAACTAGTAAGATTCACAGCCTTGTGTAAATGATAGCTTAAAATTTCTCATTTCTATAACAACAGGTGTGCCTGAAGATAAAGCCCTACAAACAATACCTGACACAGCATCTGTCGGAAACGAAGCACTTGATGAGAGTAGTCAAGCGGAGAGACAGTCAGAAGCAGAATTTACAGAGAAGTTTAACGAAGAAGTACAGACACCAAAATATGATACTGAGGAGACTGCAGAAATAAACACCACCAATGATACTGAGAAACAGGAAGGGGTTCCTGCATCTGACGGCAAGGATAAACTAGGGATTGAGCATGATGGCAAACGTGATCAAGAAGAAGCAACAAAAATGCAGTTACCAGAGGAAAAGGTGCAGACAACATTGCCCACTGCTGCCTTTGTCCAAGGTGATGCTGATCAAATACCGCACCAACAAACTCTGCACGATGATGAATCAAAAGTGATTAACATTGCCAAGAACATATGCACACCAGAAATTGAACTAGACGAAAAGTCAACTGGTTATGAGGTTAGGCAGTAGTGAAGTAAACAAGTAAAAAGTTACATATCTATCAGCTTGCAATGAACAAAAAAAAAAAATCATTAATTTTCTTAACTTATACAAATTTTATACTTATATTGTATATATTCAACCAGCAATGTGAACAACCTAAAACAAAGGACAACGTCGGCATAGTAAAACAACAAGCATACCACCAATCAGTACAATCAAGCATGTCAAGTATCATTACAGATTATACAGCAGCAGGACACGTTACATCAAAAAGCAGCACAAAATTAACTGCTGATGTCGACGTCGATCAACAGAAAACTGTAGACTCACACTCTATAAAGAATTTAGAGAACAAGGATGCAAGTGAAATTTCAGCAAAGCAAGCAATAGATGCCAAACAATCTACTGATGCGGAGATACCAAAGTCAGAAACTGAAGGTAATTAGGTTTTGAAATTTCATAATCACATTTGACTCCAAAATCAAAAACCAAGAAGCACAGTTCATAAATTCATGTCAGGAAAAGAGAAACATATGACTTTCAATGAAAGAAAAATTCGTTAATCCACATAAATATTAAAATATTAGCATCTTTAGATGACACAAAATTGTATTCACCAGCATATGTGGATGATAACATATACATAATAATTCTGTGGCCCAATAAAGCATCATATAGTGGCACTTGGACTATTTTAATTTTCAGGAGAACATATAGATATATTAAATTAGTAAGATACACAGCCTTGTGTAAATGATTGCTTTAAACCATTTCTATAACAACAGGTGTGCTTGAAGATAAAGCCTTGCAAACAATAATTGATGAAGCATCAGTCAAAAATGAAGCAGTTGATGAAAGTAGTCAAGAGGAGAAACAGTTAGAAGCAGAATTTACAGAGAAGTTTAACGAAGAGGGGCAGACACCACAATATGATATTGAGGAGACTGCAGAAATAAACACCACCCATGCTACAAAGGAAAAGGTAGGGGTCGAGGATGATAGCAAATTCAATCAAGAAGAAGCCAAAGGCATTGAAGAAGCAACAATAACGCAGTTACCAGAGGAAGAAGTCCAGACAACATTGCCCACTAATTCCTTTGTCCAAGATGATACTGATAAAAAACCGAAGCAACAAACACTGCACCATGATGAATCAGAAGTGATTGATATTGCTAACAACACCTGCACACCAGAAATTGAACTCGACCAAAAGTTCATTGTGGTTGAGGTTAGGCAGTAGTGAAGTAAACAATTTAAAAATTACATATATATCAACTTGCTGTGAACAAAAAAAATATATTTATGTTCATAACTTGTTAAAGAATTTTATACTTATATTGTGTATATATATTCAACCAGGAACCTGAACAACCTGAAACCAAGGACATCGGCATAGTAAAAGAAGAACAAGCAAACCACCAATCACAAGAATCAAGCGTGCCGACTGTCATTACAAGTTACACAACAGCAGAGGGACACCTCGCATCAGAAAGCACCACAAAATTAACTGATGATGTCAATGTCTGTGAACAGAAAACAATAAACACACGCTCAATAGAGGATTTAGAGAACAGGGATGCAAGTGAAATTACAGCAGAGCAAGTAAGACATACCAAACAATCAACTGATGTGGAGATTCCAAAGTCAAAAACCAAAGGTAATTAAGTTTTGAAATTTTAGAATCGAAATTGACTTGAAAACTAAAACCATGAAACAAACACAATGGATATATTCATGGCAGGAAAAGGAAAATACGTGACTTTCTGTGAATAAAAAATTATTTAATCCACATAAAAATTAGCGCCTTTAGATGAGAAAAACAGTTTTATTCACTGCTATACATGGATGATAACATATACATAGTAATTCTGTGGCCCAATAAAGCAGCTTGTTGTGGCACTGGGACTATTTTAATTTTCAAGAGAACATATTGATGTATTAAATTAGTAAGATACACAACCTTGTGTAAATGATAACTTACAATATCTCATTTCTATAACAACAGGTGTGCCTGAAGATAAATCCCTGCAAACAATACTTGACTATGTAATGGACAGAAATGAAGCAGTTGATCAGAGCAGTCAAGAGGCGACACAACCACAAGCAAAATTTACAGAAAAGTTTAATGAAGAGGTGCAGACAGCACAATATGATACTGAGGAGACTTCAGAAAAAAATGCCACTAATGATACTGAGAAACAAGAAGAGGTTCAGGCATCTCATGCCAAGGAGAAACTAGGGATTGAGGATGATGGCATATTCGATCAAGAAGAAGCAAAAGGGATTGAAGAAGGAACAAAAATGCAGTTACTGGAGGAATTAGTCCAGACAACATTGCCCACCCTTGCCTCTATCGAAGGTGATATTGATCAAATTTTGCAGCAACAAACACTGCATGATGATGATTCAGAAGCAATTGGTACCGCCAAGAGCTGCATATCAGAAATAGAACCCGATGGAAAATCTACTGTTCTTGAGGTTAGGCAGTAATAAAGTAAACAAGTAAAGCATTACATATATATATCAGCTTGCTATGAAAAAAAATATCATTGATTTTCTTAACTGATGATACAAACTTTATACTTATATAGTATATATTGAACCAGGAACCTGAACAACTTGAAACCAAGGCCAACGCCGGCATTCCAATAGAAGAACATGCAGACCATCAATCAGAAGAATCAAGCGTGGAGAGTCTGATTACAAATAATATAACAGCAGAAGGACATGTGACATCAGAAAGCAGCACAAAATTAAGTGATGATGTCAACGTCAATCAACAGAAGAGTGTAGAATCACGCTTGGTTGAGTTTTTAGAGAACAAGGATGCAGGTAAAATCAGAGTAGAAGGAACCTCTTCCAAACAATTGACTGATGCAGAGATACAAAGTTCAGAAACAGAAGGTAATTATGTTTTGAAATTTTAGCCTCAAAGTTTATGTTTTCCAGACAAGATGCCTGTCAGAATCTCTAAAAAACAGAAATATTTTAGCCGTAGAAAAATCTCACTTGAATAATGACAGGTCCACCAGAGGAAGAAGTTCATTCAAAATTGCCTGCTGCAACTGTACAAGGTGAATCTGATCAAAACTTACAGCAACAAACACTTCATGATGATGAATCAGAAGCAATCAATAATGCCAAGAGATGCATACCAGAAAACGAACTTGATAGAATGTCCACTGTTGTTGAGGTTAGGCAGTAGTGAAGTAAACAAGTAAATAATTACATATAAATCATTTGCTGTGAAAAAGAAAAAATAATTTATTTTCTTAACTTGTTATACAAAACCTATATTGTATATATTCAAACAGGAACCTGATCAACCTGAAACTAATGCCAATGTTGGCATAGTAAAAGAAGAACAATCAGACAACCAATCACAAGGATCAAACATGCAAAATATGATAGCAAATTATATAACAGCAGAACATCTGGCATCAGGAAGCAGTACAAAATTAAATTATGATGTGAATGAACAGAAGATAGTAGACTCACAGTCAGAAGAGAATTTAGAGAACAAGGATGCAAGTAAAATCACCACAGAGGAAGCAACAGATGCCAAACAATTGACTGATGTGGAGATACAAAAATTAGAAACTGATGGTAATTATGTTGTGAAATTTTAGCATTGAATTCAACTTGATAACCATAAACAAGAAACAAGCACAATGCTTATGGGGCCACATAATTACTATTTATATGTTATATGTGAATAAACTTTTCCTGTAATCTAAAGACCCTAGTTTTTTTAATGTGGAATAAAGAATTTTTCTTTTCCTGGTATGAATTTCAAGTCGAATTATAAATAGTAATTATGTGGCCCTATAAGCAGCTTGTTGTGGCACTGGGACTTTTTCAATCTTACAGAGAGCATATAGATGTACTAAATTAGTAATATATGTCTCTTTAGGTAAATGATTGCTTTCAATAACTCATCTATAACTATAGGTGTGCCTGAAAATAACGCCATGCAAACATTACCCAACATAGCATTGGTCAGAGACGAAGAAGTTCACGATAGTAAGCAAGAAGAGATACAAAGAGATGCAGAATTTTCACTGACATTTACAAAAAAGATGCAGACAACACAATATGAGTTTGATGCAAAAAATGGCATTCCTGAGGTTTGAGCAGACTACAAGAAACTAAACTAGAAAAAACAAGACAAATAATACCTTTCATTTTCACACTTGCACAAGTAAATTATGTGTCCATCCACACTGGCACACAAAAAATTGACGCAGAATTCAACATCTTTAAGCTCTGACATAGTATTTTCTGAAACAGGCATATGGGGAAAAGGAAGATACATGCCATCTCAATGCAGAAAACGAACAGAAATTAGAATCCCAACCAGCAGCACAGAACGAGGAGATTACATTCATAAACCATCCGTATCAGGATGGAGAGACTGCAGAAATGAACCCCACTAATGGTATTGAGGTAGAAGAGATTCCAGCGAATCATGCCAATGAGAAACTAGTAATTGAGGATGATGGTAAATTCGATCAAGAAGAAGCAAAAGGGATCAAAGAAGCCACAAAAACACTGTTACTAAATACTGCAACAGAGAGTATGTGCTCAAAATTCACGGTTTTTTTATTACTTTTTAGTCAGTTTCATTTTGACCCAGTAAACTTTAGGCTTCCATTTCAAAAGTTCATTGTTTACTCAAATAACCTCAAGTTAACACTTTTTACTGAGAAACGGCATTTGGGGTTAAAATTTCGAAAGGGAAGAAAATCTTATAATAACCAAAAATACTGTATGTTGGGGGCAGCATGATAAGGCATTAATAGTTACTGTAACAACTTTGTCCTAACTAGTAGAATGACATGGCAGTACTGTAGAAATTATGCTTTCAGCAAAATATTTCAATTGGAATCACTAAAAAAGGGAAATTCATTAGCTATAGAAACATCTCACATATATAATTACAGGCCTAACAGAGGAAGAAGTCCAGGAAATATTGCCCGCTCCTGCAATTGTCCAAGGTGACACAAAGCAAATCATACAGAAACAAACACTTCAGAATGATGAATCAGAAGCAATTGATAAGACCAAGAGCTGCATACCAGAAAATGAACTTGACAGAAAGTTCATTGCTGTTGAGGTTAGGCAGTAGTGAATTAAACATGTAAATAATTACACATGTATCCACTTGTTGTGAACCAAAAAAAAAAAAAAAAAAGGAAGAACGTTTATCTTCTTAACTGGGTATACAAAGTTTACACTTATATTGTAATGTTTAAACAGGAACCTGATCAACCTGAAACCAAGGCCAATGTCGGCATAGTAAAAGAGGAACAAGCAGACAACCAATCACCAGTATCAAGCATTCAGAGTGTGATTACAAACTATATAACAGCAGAAGGCCATCTGGCATCAGAAAGCAGAACAAAATTAAGTTATATGAATGAACAGAAGACAGTAGACAATTTAGAGATCAAGGATGCAAGTAAGATCACAGCAGAGGAAGCAACAGATGCCAAACAATTGATTGATGTGGAGATACAAAAATCAGAAACCGAAAGTAATTAAGTTTTGAAATTTTAGCATCATTTTTACCTGATATCCTAGAAAAAAACACAACACTTTAGATGGAAGAACAATCCTTTTATACACATAAAAATAAAAATAAAATAAAATAAATAGTGTTTTTAGATGGAACAAACATTTTTATTCACTTATACACGTGGATGATTACAAATAGTAATTTCTTAAATCTTTTGAAACAAATTCAGTTGTATACATCTGAACTAAAACTTGTGTTTGTTTGAAACAAACAAGTTGATTCAGCTAATATCGGGATGATGATGATAACATGTAAAGAATAATTCTTTGGCCACATAAAGTAGCTTGTTGTGGCAGTGGGACTTCTATAATTTTCAATAAAACTCATAGATGTACAAATAAGCAGTAGCATAGACAACCTTGTGTCAGTGATCGCATTCAGTATTTCATTTGTATAATGATATGATAGGTGCGTCTGAAGATAAGGCCCTGCAAACATTACCCAGTACAGCATCTGTCAGCATTGAAGTTGAGAAAAACATTCAAGAGAAACGTACAGAAGCAGAATTAGCAGTGACAGATACCAAAGAGGGGCAGATATCAGAAAATGAGTCTGAGGCAAAAAAGGAAGTTTCTGAGGTTTGAGCATACTACAAACAAAATTAACTAGAAAACAAAAGATATTTCCTTGCACTTTCACACTTGCACGTGTTAGTTATGTGTTCCTGACATTAAAATATTATTCTCTTGGCTTACATCTTTATGTTCTGATGCAGTATATGTTAAAAAAGGCTTTTGATCTGCACAAAGTGGCATGCCAGACCAATGCGGAAAATGAACTAAAAGCTGAATTCCTATCTGAAGAGCGGAGCCAGGAAACTATAGTTACAAAGCATCCAAATTTGGAAGGAGAGAGCACAGAGATAAACCCAACTAGTGAAACTGAAGAACATGAAAAGGTTCCAGCATCACACACCGGAGAGAAATTAGAGATCAATGATGATGGGAATTTCATACAAGAGGAAGAAAAGGAGATGGAAAAAGAAACTGAAAGGCAGTTGCTTAAAACTGCAACAGAAAGTATGTTTTCAGAATTCACCAACATCTTATTACTTTTAGTGAATTTCGATTTGACCTTAGAAACCCAACTATGTGTTGCCTAAATTAGAAGTTCATTAATTTTCAAACCCCTAAAATAATAAACTTTAATAACAATAAAATTGCATTGAGACTTTTCAATTTCTAAAGAAAAGAAACAACTTTAAACTAAACACCATTACTGTAAGTGAATGAAAGCATTATAAACTATTATACTTAGTCTTTAGCAGTGGCATGTTGTGGCAGTAGGCGGTTGGTTTGCACAACAGGATATATAATTATTTATTAGACATACTACTGAAGAACTAATGTAGCCAATTTTAGGAGGATGGTAGCAAAGAAATATCTTACATGTCTAATAACAGGTGTACCAGAAGATGAAGTCCAGACAACCCTGCCAACATCAACAATTGTTAAAGGTGAGACGGTTAAAGGAAATGTTCAGGAACAAACACTCGAGGAAGAGGAATCAGCAGCAATAGATAACAATAGTGGCAGACCAGAAAATAAACTTGAGCGAATGGCTAATGTTGTTGAGGTTAGTCAGTAATGAAGTTAAAAAAGAAGATAAACGTGTTCATAATTTCATGGCATTTCACACTCATAAATTGCTCATGCTTAGGCATCCATGCAAACTGTTGTTATGGACTAAAAATAACATCTCATTGATTTGCTAATAGATATAGTACAAAAACATAAGTGGGCAAGGCCCAATAAGCACAAAACAGAAACTAGAACAAACAAACTCTAGCACAAACAATCAATTATTTATTTTCTTCATTTCTATTACAATTTTGATTCTGATACTGCATATGTTAAAACAGGCAATTGATCAACATGAAACCATGGCCAAGGTCAGCACAGAAAATGAAGAACACGCCAACCACCATTCTGAACAATCTAGCATGGAGAATGTAATTACAAAGCATATCAATTCAGAAGGAATGGTAACAGAAGAAAACAGTACAAAATCAAGTTATAATGTGGAAGAACTGGAAAAGGTTCTAGACTCAAACTCCATAGAAAATTCAGAAATCAAGGATGGTAGAAAAATATTGTCAGAGGAAGCATTTAATATGAAAGAAGCCACTGGTATGGAGTTACAGAAGCCTAAAATAGAAAGTAATGTTGATAATTCAGCAACTTTCAATTTTATCTTTACCCAATTTGATATTTCATGTGAGAAACAAATATACTAAAATTAAGGTTCCCAAAAAAACAAAAAAAAAAACAAAATATTCTAATTGGTATTGTGAATCATTTGAAACTGACTTAACTGAGTTCTTTGGCCAAGTCTAACTTTAGGAAACTTTTGTGTTCTGAAAAAAGGAATTACTTGAGCCAAGTCTATGGGGTAGATAGCATGTAGACATTCATTGTTTGGCCTCATAAAGTGGCTTCTTTAGCAGTGAAAGTTTGAGTTTGAAGAAAACATATAAATATACTAAAATATAAACTATATTAGCCAATCCGGTGTGGAAGATTGAATTTAACATCTTATTCATATAATGACAGATGTACCTGAGGATAAAGCCATCTCAACTTTGCCTGAGATAATTGAGGAAAGCATTCAAGAAGTAATACAAAAGGAAGCTGAATCAGAAGTGACCGATACCAAAGAGGAGCAGAGACCAGAAAATGATTTTGTGAAGAACATGGAAGTTCTCAAGGTTTGCCTGCACTACCACAAAATAAACTACATAATGATATATACCACATTGCATATTCACACTTGCACAGCTAAATTCCGTGTCTGTGTAGGCAACCAAATATTCATTTTCCCAATGTACAATATCTTTGAGTTCTGATGCAGTTTATGTTAAATTAGGGATTTGATTTACACAAAGCGCCAAGCAACACCACTCTGGAAAATGAAAAGAAAGCAGAAGTCCAGTCTGAAGCAAAGAGCCGGGAGATCATTATCAAGCATCAAAATTTGCTGGAGACTGCAGAAATAAGTCCAAGAAATGATACTAAAGAACCTGAAAAGGAACATAAAATCACCACAGGTATCTCTGAATCAGTATCTGCAGATATCACAGAGCAAACAGACACAGGAAAACCGGAAACTCCAGAGGCCGAAATCACTCAATTAGGCATCACAAAAGAAGACGAAGCAGGAGACGAATTCGAAAAAATAAGCCCATCATCTAGTGTGAGTGTGATATCCAGAGACTCTCAAGACACCGACACGAAAGTTTCACACAAAAAATCTCATGGCATCCTATCAGGTGTAGGGTCAAAGGTGAAGCACTCGATTTCCAAAGTTAAGAAGGCCATTACAGGCAAGTCTTCACACCCCAAGACACCACCATCATCAAAATAAAAAAATTTAAAAAAAGTGACCCATTAGACAACTACATACATCCTGCTTTTGTAAATAGATAGAATAAACATATGCTTGAGTTTTTTAGGGGGCTTGTTTCTTTTGTTGAGGAATTGGATTGATTTTTTTCATTGATGTATTGTTTGGTTTGTTATGAAAATTTATCTTAAGGGGGGTCTATTATTCTCCTAACTCAGTGCAATGTATTCATATTCTCTTTGTTTTAATGAAATTGTTATAAACATAAGCACAAGTAGTTGGTGATTGAGAACATAAGGAAAGGGTAAAGTAAAGTAATTTCAAGTTTGTAGTAACAACGGTTTGAAGACAAGAATAATGAGATAACCATTGCTATAGGGACACATGAAATGAATCATTATACACTAAAAATCCATGGAAAGAACAAAGAAAAGTGACGAAATTCCAGTTCGAACTTGGTTTTATCGAGAACCAAAAGGAAAAGCGAGGATTGAAGAAATGAAGTGTATATAGTCAGGACAGGACACTACGTGCACGTGCAGCACTTTTCAGCCTCTGCGAATCAATGGTGGGTCAAGGGCAGGGCAGGAAATGCGAGGGTTCTGGCGCCAATGAAGGTGGCGTGTGAATGTGCTTTTCGTATTCTTTTATTTTTTATTTAGAGGCTTAGAGAGAGCAAAACAACCTAAAGTTTTTTTTAAATAATTATTAATTTGGTGTAATTTGGAAATTATTTTAAAATGAGGTAGCCAAATATGTTCAAATTGGAAGTGATTATTTCGGTTGTTAACACGTTTTGTGACATAATATTATTTTTTATGTTTGTGATCACAATATTCAGTCGTTAAATTTTTTTTTATGATGAAGATCAATCTAAAAATACTTTAAAATTAGATAAATATAACAATTAATAATATTAAATAATAATTTATAAAAATAGCTTTTGTTTTCAGATAATTATTATATTAATTCTTTTACTTTAATAAATTGATTAAGTTAATCGTTAAAGAAAAAATATTGACTATTAAATAATATGACGTGTTAGTGTATCACCATAGTCAATAAATATTATTGGTTATAAGATATTTAAATTAAATAAAATTTATTTTGTAATTATAAAAAAAAAGAATAGCATTAAATATGTATATAAACTTCGAACGACAATAACTTTTGATAGAAATATCCGATTGAGGCGTACGATATGTCAAAATGCTCAAAATTAAGAGAAGTAATTAAAAAAATAAAAAATAGAATTAAATTAACTAGTTAAATAATTAAAAAAGTAGACTGTTTGAAAAATTTTGGATGATTGAATCCTAAATCCTAATTTTGAGGCACTTAGAGTCGTTTTTTGGAAAAAAAAAGTTGACACAGACTATGCCTCAATCGGACATTCCTGTTAAAAGTTATGACCGTTCGAAGTTTATATACACCACTGATTCATGCCTGCGTGACACGTGTCGCAACGGGGGGGAACACGCCCAATTTGGTCATGTTTGGCTACCCCATACTGGTAAATAGTTTCCAAACTAGACCAAATTGGTAATTATTTTAAAAAAAACTATTTTTGTTCTTTTGCCGCTTAGAGAGTTTGGGATAAGATTGTATTAGAATTTTAAAAGATTATTTTAATATAAAAATTTATGTGAATTTTAATGCTTCTTTAGTAGAGAGAAAGATAGAAAGATGATGAAAATGAGTGGAATAAACACTAAAATTTTGTGAGATTTACACTTTTATTCTTTATTTTAATTCAAAATTTTGATATTTTTTTCTTTCTACTCTATCAAACATGTTTTTGTAAGAATGTAATAACGTTTAACATTTCTTAAAAGATTTTATGATTAAGGACTATATTGATTATAAGATTTGAAAGGACCTATCAATTTGTAGAAAATATTCAAATTTTAATAAATAAATTATACAGTTTGGATGAAGAAAAATAAAATAAATTCAATTTTTAATTCTTTAATACATATTTAAAATATATATTCTCTTACATGGTGTTTTTCCACATGAAACCTATAATGGGCCACACAGGGATTGATAATCAAATGGAGGATGAGCTAACTAATGGAGTTATGGAAGAAGTACCCCCAAGGAGAATACAAATATGAAGGACAAGCACATGGATGGGCTAGTAATCTTGTTATCCAATGTAGAATTATTGAGATGGGCATCACCATGGCTTTAACACTTTGGTGATGAACGAGTTGAATAAGTGAACGAGCTTTCGAACCTTGGAAGTGAAACTACAACGAAGCTGGACATGGAATGGGTCGATACAAATCATTGATTTACATGAAGGATTCTATCAAGTGGTGTTTAGTAATCAAGAGGATTACAACTATGCTTTATATGAGGGACCATGGATGATGGACAATCACTACTTGATTGTCCAATGATGGCGACGTTTCTTCCTAATACATGCGGAAAAAACCAAGAAGATAGCAGTTTGGATCAGAATTCAACATCTCCCAATTGAAATTTATAATGATATCTTCCTATAAAGAATATTCCTTGTAGGGATTAGGATTTTGCGTGAAAAACCCTAATCCTAGCAGAGTCATAACTTTTTAGAAGAGATATAATTGATAAAACCAAAAAAAGGATTATGCTCAACATTAGTAATTAACTTGTTTGTAAAAATGGTATTTTTTTACCAAATATAGTTATCTTAGGGAAACTCTACTTTTTAAATAATCTAAGTTGAAAGACAATAAAAAGAGAAGGGTAAATCAAACAAATTAAATTGAGAAAATATGCATATAAAATATGGTCACAATATATGTTTTATTAATCACAATATAGAAGTTCTTTTGTGTATTAATTTTTTTAATTATTTGAGGATGTTTATTACCATTGTGAATCTTATAATTGTTTCCAAATTCTATTTTTGTTAATATTAATTGAGGTAGAAATAGAGTATATCTCTAAAGAATACCACTACTACCTAAAAGGTCTTTTACGTCATTTATTGACATCAATTCTTAAAGAATCGATGTAGATAATGAACTAGTGACTTTTTTGAAATGAAATGTAAGTATACCACATCAGTTAAAAATAACCAATGTAAAATAACAATTCCCCATTGGTTTTTTTTTAATTGATGTAAAATTTGATATTCTACATCGATTCAAATAGTAACATGTGGAATTGATTCTACTCTTACAAATTCAAACTCCTTCCTCGCTTCTCCCTCGAAACCCTATCTCAATACCACTGACATGACATATTGTTTCTATTGTCGATGTCATCACATTGTGCCACCACCATACCATTTCCCTTCCAAACTTTGTCTTCCTCTTGCCCCTAAAACCCTCGAAACCTTATTGCAACACCATCGCCGCCACCACATGTTGTTTTCGTCGCCACCACAGTCGTGGCCATCACATCGCTTTGATCCCTATGATATCCACCATTGTTGCTTTCTCCACCAATGACGCTCCCCAATTGTTATTGTGTTCGACGTGCATACAAGAACTCTTCTTTGCCATTTTTATTTTTTCATTTTCTTTGTCATTTTGTTCTTTTTAATTCTCTTATTGGTTTTTAGTCTCGATTTGAAGGCTAGTCCACCACCCACCATTGCCTTTGCCACCAATAATGCCCAAATCCAACACCTACCATCGCCAAAATCCAACACCATTCATCCATTTCTGGTACAGTTCATTTTGACCTTAGATGTGTTAAAAAAAACTATGGTTAATGTATTTGATTGCTCTTTTTGGAAAAAACATTAGATTTTTTTTTATGTTGTTTTGATGAGGAAAAATGGGATATTTGATAGTTAGGAATGAATATTTTTTGGAAGACTTGGTTGATGTCATGTATTTATATCTTTTGTAAAATTAATTATTTGATGAGTTTATTGATAATTCCTGATGTTCAAAATGTAACATCCCGTATTTATGGACATTGTAATAAATAATACAAAGACCCATTTTGTGGAATAGTCTTTATATTCAATGGTTAAAGGACAACATCTTGCATTATTAATAAAAAGTTACCTTTTATTAAGATTTGACAAGAATATGATTTTATGATATATATATATATATATATATATATATATATATATATATATATATAGAGAGAGAGAGAGAGAGAGAGAGAGAGAGAGAGAGAGAGAGAGAACAAGATAGAAAAGAAGATAAAAAGAAGGAGGGGAAGAAGGAAGAAGAGGAAGATGAGAGAAATAGAGTAGAGATCATAGACCTAATGTTGAAGCTTAGATCTGAGATCCTCGAGTGCTTCCCCATTTTCCCTTTCCCTTGAGTTATTCATTAAGTTTTCCTTGTTCCTTTCCTTTTCTTATTTTTGTACACTATTCATTGGGTTTAGGGATTTTGAGTCATAAGTTGAATCAGAACCCTCAATAATATTGATTGAATGAAAATAATTACAAAGTTTAAAACTTGTATCTTATATGCATCAAATTTGTATATGCATCTGATAGTTCAAATGGAAGCAGACATATGCTAAGCTTTTGTAAGAACTTAAGCACTACTAAAAAATATACTTTTAACATTGTCATTTTAACATCATTTTATGAAAACTGATGTTAAAAAAAATGTGATAACATATTTGTAAATAAATTGAATTTGTTAACATCAATTTCTAGAAAATTAATGTTGCTAACAGGATGTTAACATAGGTTTATAAAAAATGGATGTTGCTAATAGGATGCTAAAATCAATTTTCTAAAAATCGATGTTGCTAACAAGATGTTAACATTAGTTTCTAGAAAATGGATGTTGCTAGCTAGCAGGATATTGCATACTCAGTCTCTCCTATTAAGGGATTATGTTCTACAAAATCTTCTTCAGGTGCAATTCTTTTCTCGACGTTGCTTTCCTCTTTAAACTCCCCCATCCCCTGCACTACATCTCATGTGACTCACTCAATTCTTCTTTCTCTCTAACTAAAAGTCAAAACCCTTTCCATTGTGTTCTCTCTCATTCTCTCTTTGTGTTGTGTTATGTGTGTCTGTGTTTGTTTTGAACCATTTTTCCTCAAGCCATGGCGGTTGTCCCAACATTGCAGATCGATCCACCAACAGCAATGGTGGCGCCACCGTCGTTGTTCGTCTCTGACTCATTCGCCAAGGATGCAATTCTCACTTGGTTTCGTTGCAAGTTTGCCATCATCGATGCCCTCTGCGGCCACCTCGTGCACCTCATCGCCACATCATCCAACTATGACCCACCTTCGTTGCCATCAGTCGCCGCCGCCTCAACTAGATCCCTGTCATCCAGATGCCGAAGTATCACTCCATCGCCGATGTCACTCTCGAGCTCTACAGACTCACCAAGAAGAAAACAGAGACCAAAGCTGCGAAGAAAAGCGAGAGCAGCAACAGTCATAGATCTAGTCTGGCAATCATAGATCTAGTCACGACTTTCACATATCTGGTCTTGTCGTCATTCTCGAATCAATAGAGGTGAGTATGGAGCAAGTTTTAGTGTATGTTTGCATTGAAACAATTAAGAGGTGCATATTTGTTAGATCTAGGGGCAACATACTTCCTTTTCTTTAGATTCTGCACACAAATTTCAAAACCCACAACTTCATTCCCGTGACTTAAGCCAAAAAACAAACCAAATATAATCACTTAACTACCTTAATAATCTAAACAATGAGAAAAGCCACCCAAACATATGTAAGGACTAATAATTCTTTCAAATATATGTTCTTTAGTAAAGGGACCTGCACACTAGAATTTACCACAACATGTAAGGCTAAAAAAACTTCAATGAAGTTGCTATAAGGAATGCCTTGAATGACCATTGGAATTACCTCCTCATCTCGTGGATCAGTTGAACCAGCTAGTAGAGACTTATAGTCTTCTTCATAAACATCTACATTAGGGGGTAAATGCAATAATGTTTTAACGTTAATATTAGATATTTTCTACTAGATCTTTCAAAAAAGAAAAGAAACCAAATTTCACCCTTATTACAAATTTGCAGCACTGATTCATGCCTAAAATAGGAGAAGATGAATATGTTCATAAATTCTTATATGATAAATCTTATTATTCCTCTATATTTTTAGCAATATACTTATTTTGTTTCTTGTAGTTTTCAAATTTTGCATTAATCTTTTATGTAGTTGTTGAATGTTTATCTATATTTTATAGGAAGGTTTGCAGGGACTTACAACCATGAGAAGAATTTGATTCCAACATCTTAGCTACTTCCTGAAATTTCAGTAGCATAATCCTCTTGACATTCAAGTAGAAATAATATACAAATTCAACTTTAGATTTTTAAAAATCCACAAAGGTAAGTTTACATTTTTCATAATTGTTTCCTTTTTCCATGTATCTATGTCTTTGAATAAAGCTTTTGCGGATGTAGCTACAATTTTGTTTATTTTGATGTAAATGGGCCTTTTAGAGTCAATTCTTCTCCTTTTTTGACTCAACATTATAGGCTACTGATTTTGAATCCCTATTATTAACTTTGGACTTATGAGGATCAAATAAAGATTTCAAGTAAAGTTTCCAAGCCAATAATGTGAGTATGCAAAACATCATTGCATTCATAAAGTCCTAAAATTAATACAATTTATAAATTAGCTTATGATGACCTTAGAAAATGAATGAAGTTTATTTATAATTGCTTAACACTAGTAACTGATTCACATGCAATTGGACTCACATAATTCTCTTAGGGGAGGAAAGTGTAATTTTAAAAATGAGGGGAGGATAATGTAATTTAGACATAAGACATTTGACATTTCTCAAGGGTGGAGTGTATAATTTACTTTATTTGTTAAGAGTTTTGTTTTTTGGTTAAAACTCATGAACTGACTTATGATTGAGTGAATACATGGTTCACATCTGTGCTTCGTGAGTAACATTCCCCCTCCTTGTCCGTGCCCCCCTCCTTCTCTCTTTCATATGTAAGTGTTTATGTTGTTTAGAGTCTACATTGGTGATTGGTATTTTAGGGTTGTGTCTCTGTTTCTTGCAAAGCATTAGAATGTCTTGGCTTTCAGAATAAGAATTGGAGTTTTACTTTTGACAATAATATGTTGATCTTCTGTTTGGCCTCTAGAGTCTAGACGTATAGGCTGGTTTTCTTAAGATTAACAATACTTGGTTATCTAATAGGATGCATCGTAAGAATGGACAGTTTGCATAAATGAATGAAGACTACAAATCTCTTGCTAAAAATTGGGATTCAAGCAATGATACTCCTTGCCGAGAATCTACATGAGTTTCAAGGTTATATGCTTGTTTGAAACGCAAGGATGCAATAATTTTTATTCTTAATCTTTAACGTTTTGGTGCTGAGATGTTACTATTGTGCGACAACTCTGCCATTGTTAAGTGAACGTAGATGCCAACATTGTGGAATTAGTGATAAGTCTACTCCGACTATGCGTCGAGGAGTAGTAGGTCCAAGATCTTTGTGCAATGCCCGTGGGAAAATAAGTAATTAATATCTCTTTTAGCCTAGCATGGAACTATATTTCTTGTTATTTATTGTTGCAAGTGTTTATTTCCAAAATCAAATGTGGCATGTCGATCTCTCTTTTGAAGCTTTATTTAAGACTAACTAGAACCCATGTCTTAAACACACTAGCTGTTGTTTTCTGTAATGTCATCAAATTTTAGTAAACAAATATTTTTCTAAGATTTCTTTTTAAACTCTTTTGAATTTGAATGTATGCTCTTAATGCCTAAACATTTATCTTTTAGTGATTTATTAATCATTTCTTTTTATTTCAAATGTGATAATCAATTTGTATCATAGTCAAAAAAATGAAAATTGAAGAGATACTACCTATTGGCATCATTGACAAGTGATAGCTTTATGAATTATGATTTAAAAATAGGATTTTTTCGTCAACCTGAAGAATATTATTTATAGCATGTAGTGTCTTTCTGCTTCAACCAAAAGAATAACAATGTTATGTCTATTTAACATCATATTTATTGCAGTCATCAATTTGTTGTGGAATTGTGTGAATGATGATTACTTTACATTAAAATTGTTAATATAAGTACATTAAAATTTTGTTTAAGCTTTTAATGTTTTTAAAAATTACAAGGAGGGAAATAAAAAGAATAGGTCGTATTTTTTTTATAAAAAAAATATGACATTCTACATCATTTATGTAATAAATGATGTAGAAAGTGACTATAGAACATCGATTACAAGAAAAATCGATGTGAGAAGACACTTTATACATTGATTTTAGACAAAATCAATATTGTGAGCATTATACAACATCTATTTTAGACAAAGTCAATGTTATAATTACTATACAACATCGATTTTGGCAAAATTGATGTTGTTTTTGCTGTTATACCACATCGGTTTTGGGGAGAACAAATGTAGATTGTGGTTTTCAACTTCGATTTTTATAATTGATGTAAAAAATGACCTACTTTTAACGACAAATGTTTCAACATTGGTTTAAAATAGATGTTGAATGTTCTCTAAAATCAATGTTAATAGTATATTTTATAATAGTGAAGACTTCATTTAATGTTCTATGTCTGAGATTTATTTTACAGAAAATGTATTGGATAGTCTCATAGGATCTGTCGAAGGCCAAAGAAGTAAGAGAACAATCGAAAGATCAACTTTTTCTCTTTCTTTGAAGACGTGCATGTTACACTTATTGTGGGTAAAACCTATTTTGAGAAAAATCACCATGACATTGCTAAAGTATGTGACTCAAGAAAGCTAAAAAGAGTGTGATGTTTTAACATGGATTGGATGTGCATTTAATGCACCAGCAAATTCATCTTCATACCCCAGCTCACACAAAGAAAAGCAAACTTTTTAGACACAACATGGTGATGATGGCGGTGGTGGCAATGATAGTGATCATGATGGTGACATGATTTTTGTTGCTTTGGAGAGAAAAAGTTATCTAAAATTAAATCAATAAAATATTGCTCAAAATAAATAATATCTCAATAAAAATTAAATAAGTTGATTTTATTATCACTTAAAAAGTAGTATTAAATCTGTACCAAAAAAATAAGTATTAAATAAAATAAACTATAATCACTTAATGAATTATTTTAAACTCAATAAGCTATAAAATAAATTATAAGTAAAATTATAATAATTTTAAATAGTTTTAATTATTTTAAAAATACATTATATTAAAGTTTACTTTAAACCTAAATATATTATTGCGTCAGTGTTGCGTCAAGGATTCTGCTTGCCAAAATATGAGCAAGTGATCATCAATAATAGAAACCAAACAGTAAAGCTTTCTTTAATAAGTTCACCAATTCAACTCAATTATTGAGGTCAACAGTATACACAATTTCAGAAGGACGGAGATTTGCATGAGATATCTTATCATATCTTTACGAAATGAATATGAATCCTTAAATGTTTGCCCTACAAAAAGATGGAACAGAGAAGGTGAAAACCTAATCGAGTATGTGCCACGCTAGCTAAAATCTCATAAAATAATTATAATTGTTCTTTGTTCTTCTTCTGTCATGTTTTGCATGTCATGTTTGCTTGGATTTCCATCAGTCCTTGTTATGGTTGCAGTCTATGGCTTCACATTTTGCATAGTAGGTATGTACAATGGGAATGCCAGACTCGTACCATTACAGTGCATATATGTGACAAATAATTTCTATTTTGTTTTCCTAATAAAAGATTATCAAACTCAAAGTTTACGCGTAAATTCGTTACATAATAAAAAAATTAATATTAAAAGATTTATTAATTACATATACAATTAACAAAATACTTTTAACAAAACAATATTTTAACATTTTAACTTCATAATAAAGCCAAATGATAAATCACAATAATAAAATGTGACAACACACTAGTACTAAATAAGATCAAAATATAGAAATGATCAAATAATAAGACATAAATTAGTAATAACAGATAAGTTATTAAAATGAAAACATTTTAAAAATGAGTTAGTTTCTTCAAATTTTTAGGAGTTATGATAGAACACTATCATTGTGAGATTTATGGGAATAAAAATTATAGTTGATTTTAAACTCTTTGACCTCACTACTTGACTTGACTTGAGAATTTATGTGAGTTTACACAAGTTTATTGAGTTTACCAAAAGAGAGTTTATTAGAGAATTAATTTATTTTATCTACATAGACTCATAAAATCGTAATTTTTTTGAAGTTAACTCCAGAGTTTAACTGCATGCTAATGATCCCATCATATATGTAACATGTTCTAGCCAATGATTTTATATCCCAATAGGACGTATTTACTTTTTAATTGAAGTAGTGATGATTTGTTTGTTAATTTGTAACTTCCTTAAGGTAAAGTCTGTCGTTTAAATAGAGTTTATGAGAAATTTCACAAAATTTATTTGGCCTTATCATATTAACTTGAATATATTTTTAATTTATAAAAATATTATTTTTAATTTAGTTCGTATTTAAATTTAACTTATTTTTGTACATAAATATAACAAAACAGTACGTAATTGTTGTAACTTTAAAAAAACTACAAACAAATAAAATTTACATATATAGGATTTAGTTTTAATATTTTTAGGAGTTCAAAACTAATTTAAACCTACATTAATATATAAGAACTACTACTTTAAATAGATTAAGTGTTTGATTAAATTTCTGAAACTAATTACAGTGGCTAACTTATAAGCTCTTTGATTATTTTATATAAAAATAAACTTATAAAATTAATTATCTATATGATATTTCCCTTTTCAGCTTATTTTATCATAATAAACTTGTTAAATTAAGGTCCATGATTTTTAGTAGTAAATTTCAAAACTTTTAAAATTTTAGTTTCAATTTTTCACTAATTTTTAGTTTTAAAATAACATTATTTTAAAACTTTTCTATCCTATTAAAATTAATTTTAGTTTTAAAAATTACATTTAAAAATAAAAAACTCTTAATCTCTCCAAACAGATTCTAAGTATTTATGACATGCATATGTTTCTTGATGATAAACTCTTATTAAATATAGTTGTTTAATTAACTATTTATCGAAATATATCTTAAATAAATTTGGACTAATAGATATATAAAGTTGCTTAACATATATTCTGAGTATTTTTAGTGTTAGATTTTGAAAAAAAGAATCTTGAATTGAAGATCTTATCTTTACTATATCTTAATAAAAGATGTAAAGAGATCTCTAACATGAAAAATGAGTTCTTGTAGAAGAACTCTCAAGATATGTGTATTGTTCAAAAATAAATAAATTTTTTTTCCTTTTTTTTTTAAGATCTCAAAATGAAATCTACCAAAAAAAAAAAGAATTAGAGAGATCTTAAAAGATTTTCAATCATATACAATACTGTAAGATCCAAACAAAATGGTACAAAATTCTAATTTAATATTTATCACTTTTCACCTTATCAATGGGTGCCGTGCATGATTATGAAAGCAAATATGAGAGAATAAATCAAATTCGGGCACATAAGAGCATTACTTACGGCATCATGTCTCTTTTGTATTTTTTTTTAAATGATAACAATGAAGTTTAATTTGAGCCAAATACTGCATGTAAATTACTTATACTCTCATTACTAGTACTAATATAATCATAGGTGATTCTTTAAAAATGTGAGAACATTTTTTAATTTTTAATTTTACAAAACCTTTTCTGTTATTATTTTTTACTTTTACTTTTAATTACGAATGTCTCACCTTATTTTTACTTTATATTATATTTTTTTAAAATCTTATATTGAAAATTATAAACTGGAAAATGAAAAAAAAAATATATATATATTTTTACTATTTTATGTCCAAACTTTAAAAAGAACCAGAAATAAGTTAAAAACAATGTGGCATTTTTATAAAAGTTTATTTTCTCTAAGCTGGAAAATTTTATGCTATCAATTAATTATAAATCACTCTACAAATATTTTTAAAATAATTATTATCTATAACTATTAATAAAGACAAGATTAAATTATTGATATAATACTTATGTGAAAAAATATTAAATAAAATAAAATAATAAAAAAATATCTTAATCTCATGACTCTTTATTCATAAACAAGACAATAAATCATTAATCTAATTTTTTATTTAGTTAGTTATATTAACATTATTTTCTATGTATTATTAGTTAAAAGTTATTTTTTAAAATTATCAAAATTTATAAATTATAAAATGTTTAGTAGATAATTTTTTGTAATTCTAATATAATTAAACTACCAAACTTATGATTGGACAATGACAGTGCAAAAACTGTTTACACTATAGATATATTTTAATTAATTTCTATTTTATAATTAAAATAAAAATAAAATAAAAATACCATATATTTTCTCAAATAAAATAATCTGAATTTTTTATAGTTTCTTCTAATTTGGCTTTGATTAATTACGGAGACCTTATTTCTTCATCTATCAGTTTCTATTTATTAAAATATTAATTAGTTAGCTCTCATATTTTTTTAAGGATTCATCCCAATAGTTTATATGTATTCGTCCCAATAGTACGTCTATTACGTAAATCATATGCATTAAAATCTTTTTTAATTAAACTTCCAAACTTTCTCATATGTAATGTAACTTAAAATATAATAATATTCTTATAAAAAAAATAATACCCCCCCCCCCCCGCGGCCCCCATACCCCACCCTAAATTAGCTTAAAACACTTCTATTATTACTACGAATCTTTTAATTTTTTTAATGAGCAAAAATTTATTAAGAATCTGAGTACAAAGATACTCTAACTTGATTATAAACTTGCTCAATGTGGTGGAAGGATGTTTGTAATTATGAGAAAATCCATATTATGTATAATTATATAAATGATTACTTTGTGCTGATGACTTGCTGTATTGAAAAAGAAATTTAGTATAAGAAGTAATATCAAACTTTGGAAACACGTGTGGCTAGAAAACTTAAGTCTAGTGGAGCTTTTTATTTCCAAGGTTGTATTTTATTTCTAAAGATAAAAATAAATAAATAAAATATAATCTTAAAGTTGGGGACTTGGTCTGGTGGTAGTTGGAAATGGAATCTAAATTCCAGAAGAAATTTGTTTATTTGTAAAGAAAATTTGATGTTGGATTTCAGTACATGTTGTGGACAGTTTCTTTGAACTCTCCGAAAAAGGAAGAGTGAATTTTTTTTGCTTGGAGTTTCAAGTTCTAATACATTCAGATCGGGTAATTGATTGTTGTATCATTCGTAAAAACATTTTAAAATCCTTTTGAAAATGTCCTATTTCTCTGAAAGTTTTTGGCTTAGATGTTAATCAATAAAATTAATTTCAACATTTAGTGGTCTTAATTTGTTCAAAAGCATTAAAAATTTTCTCATTTACTTCTTACTTGCAGTTGCTCACTTGCCACGGAAAATTAAAAATATCCAATGTCAGTACGAAATCTTGTGCATGCATGGTCAGTATGGAGGCCTTTTACTAACAAGTCAGAAAGCTAAGCAACTTGGGTTGATTGTGTAGCATGTGACAATTTGATCTCTTTGGTTAATGCATAGTGGGAATTATTTATAGGAATGAGCCTCGAATTTTCATTTGGTTTGTTGGATGTAATCTAAATTTAGATGATGGTAATGGTTATCTAATATATATATATATATATATATATATATATATATATATATATTGTAAATATCAAAATATATAAGTTGTTAGCCAGTCCCTGATAGCTAGTTTTTAGGATGTTGTCCTCGGGAATAGTTGCGTTCTTTTATCTAAGTTGTGTGTTCTTTGTAGCATTCATGTTGAAGGTTAATATAAATAGGTTAGAGTATTTCTTGTACTTTATTTAATGAATTTGCTTAAAAGAAGGATTAAAAAGTCAAACATGTAAGAATTTTGATTAAATTATTTTTTAGTCATTTAATTTATTATTTAGGTTTAGTTTAATTCTCTAATTTTTTTTATTCAATTTCGTCCTTTAATTTTTTTTTCAATTTGGTACTTTAATTTTTAAAATCGATTTATTTTTTTAAAAATGTGTATTTTGTGATGGTTTAAAATCATTTAGTAATGAGTTTGAATCGTCACAAAATGTGATTTCTTATGATTTAGACTGAAAGATCAAATTGAATCGATTTAAAAATTTAGAGAATCAAATTGGATAAAAAATAAAATGACCAAATTAAATATAAAAAGAAATTAGAGGATTAAAAAATTAATTTAACCTAAAAATTTTCTATATATTCTTGTGGACGGTAATTAATTAATATATTTTATTTTATAAAAAAAAGGACTAATATAATGATTCATTTGATGATATTTAAGTTTATTAATAATGTAATTAATGATAATGAGCTTTGGATATCTAATGCTAGTTAGAGTAGGAAACAACATGAATCTAGCTATTAGACTCATAATACAAGGTGTCTATGGTCAATAAATAACGTGATTAGCTAGATTCTCTTTGTCATCATGATATTTTAATTGTTCTTTAAGGTTTGGTCCATTGGAAACCCTAATATTTGAAACATGTGATCAGGTAAAGGAAAACTTGATTTCTCATTTTCAAGTATCCGTACAACTTAAATAATTATGGTACATACAATTGTCTTTATAAGTAAATAATTTTAATCGGTGTTGTAAATTCATATAAAAGTATGCTATTTTTGGAATTATTTTTCTTACAAAACCTTGCATTGACCTAAATTTGTGCAATAATTGTTAAAGCAAAAAATAATTGCATTTAATATATATATATATATATATATATATATATATATATATAAGTTTGACCCTTCTAAAACAAGGAATCGAAATATATAAAATAAAAACAACGATATATTTATCATTAGTCTAAATTAAAATATCTTACAAACTTAATAGACTGAAAATTAATTAATGGTAAATATACCTTCAATTTCATATTTTAAACATAATTTCATGTACTTTAGGAGGTTAAATCTGTAATATAACACTACCACATAATTGTAAATGCACTTCATTAAAAACTTTATGCTCATATCATTAAAAAAAACCATAAGAAAGTAATAAAAAGGAAGAGTTCGATAAACAGTCTTGATAAAGTAAATGTTGGTATGCAAACTTTTTTTTTTTTTTTGTAAACAAAAGGGGCTAGGCCCCAATGTATGCAAAGATTTTTAATCACGAAGAAAGTAACCAAATAATCTTGTAAGAAATGAAAATTAGGAGTGTTTTTATTTTTTTCTAATTTTTGGCCATAATATTTAATAATTACTATTGTGAGGTTATTTTTAATGCGACATCTACTACTAAATGAAAATGGGTTTCTGTGTATTTCTAAATATTTAACTAAATGAGTTTTTCGAGTATTTCATATGCATTGATTTCACACCTTTATTTGATATTGATGGCATCCAAAACCTCACAAAAAAATTATACCAATAATTTAGCCATTTTTTCCTTTTTAATTAAAAACAATACATCAACAAAGAATTAACAATTACAATAAAAACATTTTCCTGTAAAGGAGGAAAAATTAATACTTTTTTTTCGGAAATTATATTTCTAATTCAAAAGAATTAGAAAAGAGACATGCGGTTTTAATTCACTCCCACTTACTGTGTTACACTTTTAAGTAAAAGCTTTGTCAATTTTCTCAATTATATATGAATAAGATGGATTTTACGTATATAACCATTTATACATTATATATATATATATATATATATATATATTAAGATTTAAATATAATTAATTTTAGTTTTTATATTTTAAAAATTGATTTTTAACCTAATATACTTTTTTAAGATTTTAGTCCCTAAGTTTTATTCTATCTAAGATGTACCATTTATAGTTTTCTTTTGTTTAGGTTTAGGCTTCTATTGTATAACAACTTTTGGTCATGATAATCCTTAATTTGAACAATATATGTGGCATATTATTGGTCATAAGGCACACAATTATATATATATATATATTTGAAGATATTTGAGATTTAAACTTACATGGAGACCAATAGCATTTTAGAACCACAAAGGTTACATCTATTTGGAAAAACAAATTAAAAAGGAGTTGGTATAATAGGAAATAAGAAAATGAAGAATATATTTGTAGAAAACTGACGGACTTAAATAAAGATAAAGTAGAGTCAAAAGTATGATATATCATTATTATTTTTAAGCTAAAAATTAAATATCGTCTCAGTCAATCTGCTATGTGTTTATAAAAAATCTGTTATAAGTGATGGTTTACACTTTTTTATCCATTTAAATCCTACTAACGATATATATATATATATATATATATATGCTTCTTAATTATATTGTTTTAGTAAACAAACTATTCATTTTTCAATATTAATTAAGGGAATACAAAAGCCGAGTTAAATTAATATTTAACAGACATACTAGAATGGAAAGTAAGGTAAGATATGCATTTTTATGCTTTATTTAAAATACAACCAAAAACAACAAAGTATAATATTGAAGATAGAGATCAAAATAAAACTAACCTTCTATTGTATATTACACCTGCGTAACAAATCCTAAGACTACTACTACTCTTTTCTTTTATAAGGTAGCTCACTTTCTCTCCAATTCCTCAACTTTAATGGCAAATAAATATATATGAGGAACTACTTAGATTAATGGGGTGATCAAAACATAAACCGTTGCTTAAGGAGAGGGAGATTCTGGTTTGCATTCAACTGCCACAAATAAACTGGTTCTAAATACATAGCTATATATGATATCCAAGAATTTATAGACTTGTTAGTGGGACAGATTATTACAGTTAACCTTGGCTACAGTGTTGGGTATATTATTATAAAGGTTGTGTCATAGTCATTCTTTTTAACTTGTAGCCCCATTTATTGCACTTGTCTTTTGCTTTCTTTTCCACACTCTCACTGGAAAATGCTCTTTTTCCTCCTATACTACTCTTTCTTGTTGCTTATCTAGTTGTCATTGTATTTGCGGGTTTTTCTCATCTTGTCCTGCAAGGAACTAGGGTTTTCCGTTTTCTCTCTGAACTCTCACATCCAATAGTGAATTCCCAAGACTTCTATCCCGGTGGTTGTAGACTTCTTTTTCACTGCCATTATTAAAGAATAGATCTTGAAATTAAAGACCCTTCTGCAAGAGAGGAAAAAATAAAATAAAAGGTATTGATCTAAATTACAATATCGTTTGTTCAATTAAACCTAGCTAGCTGTACAAGGTATAGTGAGCTTTTTTTCCACAATTATATGTTTGTTTTTCTTCTTTTTGATTGGTAGTGTTTGCATGTTTTGTTTGCCTAATAAATTTATGTTCATAAGGCTTGATGCCAGGGTTTTGGGTGTTTTTGGAATGAAATTCTGGGTGTAAATGATGTATCGTGCTGCTGAAAGAGTTGAAAATTGAGAACAATTTTCCACATGTCATATCCACTAATAAACTCGATCAAAAGATTCCTGGTAGGTGCGTACCTTTTCTTTTAGCCCCCTCCAACTGAAAATCACAGAAGGCTAGACCTAAGGAGAGACGAGGAGAGAGACAGGGAGAGAAATTCAGGGAAGAAATTTATTAGTCTGAGATGATCAAGAAATGAAACATATACCACAATTAATAATACTGTCGTTTAAATTCACATGTAGAAACATATGTTATATTTATATAATTTGCGTTATTTTCTCCCTCATCCTTCTGTGTCAGGAAAATAAAATTGAGAAAAAAAAGGTTCTGGGTAGTATAGTCAGAAAAATCTATAAATAGGGGCGCTCTTTTCTTTATTTTCCCAATCCACTAGTTCAATAGTGGACTTTGATTCAACATAAAGACGACTTAGGGGTAAAAAGTTAGAGAAGTTTGAACAGTGGTAGAAAATGTTGTTACCAAAAAAGGAAGTAGCAGGATGTGCTTTAGGCAAGTAAAGTCTCCCTAACCCTAGTTTGTATACATATTCATCCAAGTCTGGAGATTAAATTCAGATTCCATATGACCACTATACAATTAATTAAGCCCACGTTAGCTTTAAACCATTCTCAAGAAATGGATATACTGGTCTTTTGGTGTTTTTTCTTCATAGTTTTATTTACTTCCAATTTAAACTTATATTCATGAGGTGCATATAATATCTACAGGATTCTCTTTTTTACAATATTCAGAGCATAGTCAATTATATTGTACTGTATTTTGATTTACATGTTAGCTTAAACATTTTGTACTCATGAATTAAAGTACCATTCGTACTCTCTTCTATGAATTATGTCCTTGTTGCTGATACCAAAATTAAAGACTATAATCAACCATAAGTAAACTTATTTGTTGAAAAAATATTTATTTTAATAAAAGAAGCAACTTTTGATTTTATTGTACGTGTTTGATTCTTAATTGGTACAAGTGCAGTGAAGATCATGGCCTCATCTAGCTACTCTAACTCTCTTCAATGAATTATTTCCTTGTTGCTGATATAAAAATTAAAGACTATAATCAATCATAAGTAATTATTCCAACATCTCTGAGAGTATCGCGTCAGTTTATTTAAATATTTATTGAAAAAAAATACTTATTTTAATTGTACGTGTTTGATTCTTAATTGGCATAACTACAGTGAAGATCATGGCCTCATCTAGCTACTCTAACTCTCCCTGTGCTGCCTGCAAGTTCCTGAGAAGGAAATGCATGCCGGATTGCATTTTCGCGCCATATTTCCCACCAGAAGAGCCTCAGAAATTCGCCAATGTGCACAAGATATTCGGTGCAAGCAACGTGAGCAAGCTTCTGAATGAGGTGCAGCCACATCAGAGAGAGGATGCAGTGAATTCTCTGGCCTATGAAGCCGAGGCAAGGATAAAGGATCCAGTTTATGGGTGTGTTGGGGCAATCTCAGTACTCCAAAGGCAAGTGATTAGGCTCCAGAAGGAACTTGATGCCACAAGTGCTGATTTGATTCGTTATACTTGCAATGAAATGCCAACCACTACTCAAGATGGTAGAAGGATTATTAGTGAAGGGGGTGGTGGGGGTGGTTCTTCTCTTGGTCAATCTCCTGGTTACTATTACCCTTCTCCTTGGAACAATGATCCACTTGGAGATGGTTATCACAGAGGTGACAATATATGATATAGTATATATGTGATTTTAATTTCAACCTTTTTAAGTATGAAATGAAATTAATCCTACTATTAGTTAAGTAGTTATATATATATCCCTTTAGGGTTTCTTAATTATTGTATAGTATTTGAGATGAAGGGGTGGTAAATATAGTCATAGTGTGGTGGCTATGTATGTTGTAATTGTGAGGGTGCCCTTCATATTTCATAAAATGAAGTGTCTCTTGTTATAAATGTAACTGAACTTGTCCATCTCTAATTAGCACTCTCATAAATGAAAATTTCGGTTCATAATAAAACTCAATTGTCTGGTGATTTCTCATAGAAAGGGAAATTGTATTGTTTATTTTCATATTAATAAATGATTTTGCTCATGTCACAAACATATAACATATTTATATTTAATATTGTGTTACACGTACTACTCCTTATACTCTCTAATAATAATAATAATAAGTCATTCTTACAAATATTGGATCAATCTCAATACAAATACTATAAAAACTATATGCTCGAATCAAAACAATATAAAATTTACCCTATATCATCCAAATAGAAAAAGAAATAAACGATTAAAATGTTTTACTATTTCCGATTTACTTTACAACACACATTAATTATATATATGCTCAGCTTTGAGACCACCAAATTCCCACTATATTTGTTCCTTTTTCTTTTTTATAAGAAATCTAATTCGAAATGGGCCCCACGTATAGCACTCCAAACTGACTATCATATTAAATTGTGAGAAATTGGTAGCTAAACAAAATCATACTGGTCTATTTTTTTTACTAATTAGCCAAGTATTTTGATACCAACTGGGGAGGGTCTAACAGAAGAAATTAGTCCCTTTATAATATGATAAATCAAATTTAATTAAATTTTCGTTTGAAAAATATTCATTTTTAGTTTCCGACCATATTTCAAACATGCTTAATTTCGAGAATATTAATACTGTGGAAAACAAAAAAAATATTCATTTGGATCTTACATATACAACAACAACAACAACAACAAC
>CM023959.1:7510323-7568854 GCA_013407115.1 Glycine latifolia
AATAATAATAATAATAATAATAATAATAATAATAATAATAATAATAATAAAAAACTAGTTGGAACCTACCTCTTCGAGCATGAACTTCCTCTTTCTATGTATTTTCACTTAGATATTTCGGAGTACTATATATTACTCGGTGCATAAGAACTTGAGAGTTGAGAAGGCCATGATCTCAGAACGGCCTTTGCAAAACACCAAGCTATCTTCACAAACATGCGTAACGGGTTACTTTTGATGTTCAATAATCTATTTATAATAGCTGTGTAATAATAGCACGCAATTCAAATCGCCATAAAGAGAAGACATATTACCTCTTATCCCGGTGTGCTTCACTTTTTCAATTCATCATAAGTTTAAAAAGCCTTATTAATGTGAGCAAATGGGAGAGGGCTATGGCATTTTTTTCAGCGTATAATTCTCCCTCCAACATATGTGATGATGGTCAAAGGAGGAGTACTGGAAACTGTTAATTTGTTGAATTTATGGTATATACATTTTGATTATTATTATTTGTTACATGAAAAAAGAATATATATTATTATTCGCGAGAAAGAGTTATATATTGAAAGTGTTAATTTTTTTACAGTCATTCAATCACAATTCATTATATATAATAAATTTATTAATTTTTAAGATAATTATCTTAAAATAATTTAAATGATAATTTAAAATTCAATATATTATAAAACTATTTTATACTTTCAATACATAAATATTAAACTCTTATTACTATCATTATTTGTGATTAATATTTGTGATGTTTCCGTGATTGCATTTCCATGTCCTCTCTTCATTAGAACATTATGATTATGATGAGTATCAAGCATAAGTGTGGTACTGGTAATGGTGCCTAGGGATGGAGGATATATATTCACACACGAAAGAGATTGTTCAGTTCAATGACATGTGATCATAAGGGTACATATTACACTGAACCTTTTTAGACAAGTAAATGTGCATAGTGCGGATATAACGGGGCATTTTCTTCACCCCCTTCTGTCGCGCTGAGCCATGTGAATAATAATATTCTAGTTATTGCTTAGTCTTCTGGATCACATTAATAACCCTTTTCATTCTTCTGCTCTATGACCTAAACTATATATATAACACTTTGTATTAATAATTCCCTTCAACCTTTTCATTCTTGTGCAGTTATATATATGAACTTGTGCATTACAATTCACAACCCCATTTGATGATCAAGTATAATAAGTGATAGGTTCAATTCATTGGTAGCAGAAACTATTCTAATTATATATATGGAGGTACGTAGCATTATTAATTACTTTAACAAATGAATGCATGTATCTTCATCTTTCTATATATATACTAGCTTCCAGATATTAAGATATGCATTCATATAAATACAATAAATAAATAAATTAAAAAGTAAAGATTGAGATTCACTATCCTTTTGGTGGGTTTTCTGGGGCCTTTATTATGTCGTTCTAAATTCCAATTATTATGCTATATAATGGCTTTTGTGTTCTGTACCTTTGTCTTTAATTTTTGTGAATGTTTTTGCAACCTTCTGTGGTTAGGATTAATATGTTCGTACATATATACTAATTCTTCTATGATTTAGTCAAAAGTAGGTCACCAGGGCTGGAATGAAATAATATAATGAAAATTCCATATAACATTATATGAAATTAGGTAAAATTAAGCGTTGAACTTGTGATAAATAATACCCGAAGAACACATGTTGACATATACTACTATAATACTTAATTATGTTAGGCTCTTAACCTTATAATTATATGACATACTTACTTTTTTCTTAAGGGTGACACAATTTATATTTAAACTTAAAATAAATTATAAAATTAGTTTTTAAATTAATTAAAAATATATTTTTTAAAATATTTTTTGGAATTATCTTTTAGAATTTTTGGTCATAAATTTATTTAGTGAATAATCTTAGTCAAATTTATTAAATACTTTTACAATTGACAATGATGAAGTCAATCAATTTAATCCTGATTTATTAAGACTGGATTGAATTTGATAAAATTTCAAAAATTATAAATATAAATATATTTTTTGTGCTGAAGTAACAATTACTAAAATAGTAACATTAAGTTATTAGTAGTATTTGGATTAGGAACCAATTAACCAAATCTTTTAATATAATTTTAATATGTAAATCACTATATCATTTTTCACTTGTATGTATAATTAATTTTACAACTTTCAATTCTTAAATTAAATCTAACTTATCAATATGCGTGGCTTTAGTCTGTTCCAACATGTATAATATAAAAAAAATATTTTAAATAAATTTAGAAAAGGACAGAAAAATCACTAATAAAAGATTAAAAAAGGTACGTAGTTACACTAATTATATTAGGAGGGAGAATGATATGACATACCTACTTTTTACAAAGGAAATGTTTACTTCTAATTTTAATTGCCTATAAGTTAATATTAATTTTTCCTCTTATTTTCATTTTGTTAAAATAATATATATATATTATTAGCATTGAGTAATATTTTTGGTGCCTAATCTAGTATATTTACTGACCTTATGGGTTAGGTCGGTCCTACTTAGTAATAAGAAAAACTCTAATAATAAAAATATGAGAAGAGATTTACTTATTCAACAAGAAAGTCGTAAATACTTAATTACTTCGCTCAACAAAAAAATTATATATATTAACAATGAAGAGAATTTTCATATTGTCGTTTAAACACAAAAATAAATTTGTTTATTTTTATAATTTTATAACTAACACTAACATTTACTTATATTTTAAAAATATAGTATTTATTAAAATAAATTGTGAAGTATTATCTATTTTTTAAATTGTAGACTTAATTTATTTAATAAAAACTTTTCATCTAACAGTTAAACTGGTGAGATTTAATATTCATGAAAATTTGGTAAATATAATGAATTTTACAGCACTTGTTTCTGATATAAATAGATAGATATCCATTTTTGAAAACATATATTATATTTTTCGCCAGGAATGTTTTACAGTTTATAAAGTCATATTTCTTTTCTTTCTTCAAAATTATTATTCCGAATTAGCAGAACATAACAAGATATGATCACACCCCTGATAGGTTGGAAGTTTCAGGCTTTACTTATTTATTGAGACAAGATAAATGTAAGTGCTGTGCTTTGTAAATGTTTAAAATAAATTAAACACGCCATGCATCCACTTTTCCCTATTTATTTCTTAAAATAAGAAAAGGAAAAATGATTCACGTCAACTTTTACTGTCAATTAAAGAGAAAGCGGTAACTGCATACTCAAAACCTTTTAGTTTTGCACATGTCTCCAAAATGTATTGATTTAAATTAGGGAACAAGAAGAGAAAGTTAAGCTTTATGCATGCCTGAGAATTCGCCTTTGAAGGATTATACTTGTCCTTTCTCTTCAACACATTTTCCCCCACCACAAATTGATCTCTCTTGACCCAATAGAACTATGATGACAATGTGCTCTTGTCTCATATTTACTTCCTTTGGGTATTCCCTCACATCATAATTAATTTGACATTGATTTTTTTCTTCGACATTAATGTTTTCATTAATTTCACCCCAACTGTTTATCAATAAACTAAGGTTACACTTTTGTTGGATTTAATTTTTCTTATCTGTAAAAATTATAAATAGATAACGAAAAATTTATAACAACTCACATGTTATATTCAATTAATTAAGTTAAATCTTCTTAATTGCATAGAAGTTTGAATTTGATAGACACTTGCTATTTTTATATTTGTGGGATTATTTTTGAATTTAACAATAGGTATCTGCCTCGTCTAGGAGAATTGTTCGTGTTTGGAATTTATTTTTTTTATTCATAGGAATTAAGTACAATATCAGAAAAGTTAATACTCATATATATTATTGAATCAATTGAACTAAGCTTTTTAAATAATTGAGTAGAATTATTTATCTATCCAGTAGAATTGGCGGTAGAAATACACGGGGAGAGAAACTAGGTGAAGAGTTTGGGAGAGAGAGGGACTAGAGAACTAAAGAATAGGCAACATATTGAATGGAAAAGATACCAAATGTTTCCCTTTCTCATGCAAAACTGAGCACGCGTACTGATCAACATTTCCATAATAGGTTTAGTTTGGTACGTGTATGATTAATCTTGTTTCGGAGAAATAGTATTTTTATCAGCTTCTTAAGAAGAAGTGACTATTTTTCTTGAATTAATTCCAAGTAAATTTATGCACTTAATTTGTAAAATAGTGCATGTGTAGTTTGATTCACTTGTTTGTGACATTAATATCTGTTCAAATTTACATTTAATATTTCATTGATTAACTCTTATATATATAGTTGTATTTCTTTTAGAAGGTTTAAAATTAAAACAATTTTTCATCCTTATAAAATATCTATTTTTATTTTAGTCCTTTAATTTTTTCATTTGATCACTAATTTTAATGAAATACGCAATTTTAAATCCTGTTGATAGATAAGTTCCGTTAATTTAATATCATTGGCATATAATTTTATTATCCTGTGATTACTTAGCAGAATTAATTTAATGCTAAAAACTAAAAAAATAAATGTCAACAAAATTAAGAATTTGAGTAAAAGGTCCCTTCAAACAGAAGAATATAAAGGGTGAATTGGATTAGGATTTCAAAAGATTTAAAAAAAAAAATTTAATTTTTGTGATATTCAATTAGAATTTTTAAATAGTATAAATAAGTTTTATAATATTTAATTAAAATTTTAAATTTTTTTTAAGGAAGATAACAAAATTTGGTGGTATTCAATTAGGATTTTCTATAACTTATAAAAATATTTTGGATATTCAAAAATATACAAATTTCGATGCATTATTTTTTAAGAAGAATTTTGACTGGTTTTATCAAATTTTTTAATATAAAACATTTATCAAACAATTTCACTCAAGTCCTTGAGGTTTTGCTATACTTTTTTCTTTCTTTTTCTATGGATTACCAAACACTCTTTTCTCTTTAATATTCTTCAAGATGTATATATCATATATATTTCTCCTATTCTTTTAGAATAAAAAATATCAAATGTACTCATCCCCAATGCACATTTCCCTTTGTTTTCTAAATTAAGTTAATTTTGTCTTATGTGCTAAAATTAATCATGTTTTCCTTAGTGACTATTAGTGTCACCTGTTCAATGCAACATTTTCATGTATTTCACCTTAATCTCTTGATTCACATAACTCTGTGATCCTCATATCAATTTTCCACTCTTACTACTCCCTTCTAATATATGCTTATTATTGCACCTTATTTAAACATGTCATTAAATTTATCATTAAATAATTTTAGTAATTAAAAAAATCAAAAAAACCAACGTACAATTTAAAAACTATTGTTCAAATTCAAAAGTGAGAATGAGAAAATATTATTAAAAGAAATGTTAGTATAAAAGGACATAAATCTAAGATCAATATAACTATTAAAAAATTATATTGGTTTTACTTTTTTCATTCAAATCTCATCATTTTTTTTCACTAACTCATGTAATTTTGAATATATTTTTAAAAATTCACATAATCTTTTCAAATCTTATAAATCTATAAAGTCATAATACTCAAACTATAAAATAATTTTGAATATATTTTCATTCAAATTATTTAAATTCTTATGATATAAATTCATTAAAATTCAAACTACCATAAAAGTCTAGTAAAAACATCTGAGAAGTCATAATATTTCTATATAATTTTTAAAATTCATAAGAATTTTTTATGCTATAATAATATATATTTTACAATTCTAATCTAATGCACCCCTAAGTAAAAAGTTGTATAAAATTTAACTAAAATTAAAAGTAAATATTTTCTAAGTATGAAAAATATATTCAAGGTTTTCTAACAAAAAGTATATATGAATTATTTTATTTCAAAATTTACATGACTTCTAACAAAAAGGCATTTCATCTGAGAATATTTATAAATCAATTATAAAAACTGTGTTTTTTCTTATATTAGAGGAGTATCTTTGAATCACGCACGAACACAATAAATCCAAGGGTTCTACTTCCTACACTAGCAAATTTGCTTATACACCCAATGCTCAATAGTGTAATATCGAAAATGCCCATGGTTAAAATGGTTAATTAGGAAAACTTGAATAATTTCTTATACATCCAACATATGCTCCTTCTTCGTTCTCTCTGCTTCCGCCGTGCCGTTCTTCTTCTCCGCACCCTCTGGTATTCATCTCCATTAAGCAACAAGGAAGCTAACACTTCAGAAGTTCTCTCTGCTTCCGCCATTGTCGAATTCATGAGTTCTGGCCTTCAATTTTGCTTTCATTGTTGTTTACGTTGATTTGAGAAATGAATGGGCGTTCATGGGTACGGATTGACAATCTGTAAGAAGGAAAATATTGGAAATCCGCAAACCTCATACGGATTGGAAATCCGCAAACCTCATACGGATTGGCAATCCATATGAGGTTTAGGGATTTCCAATGTTTTCCTTCTTATGGATTGCCAATTCGTAAGGGGTATATGGATTGCCAATCCGTAAGGGGCATATGGATTGCAAATGCGTATGAGCCATACGGATTGCCAATCCGTATGACCCATACAGATTGCCAATCTGTATGGGTTTTTTTATTTTTAATTTTTTTTAAAGAATTTGTTGTAATTTTTAAAATTGGATGAATAAAGTGAAGTGTGATTCTTTTGCCAGTGAGGTATATTTGATTTGTTTCATGAATTGTTAAGTATTTAGGGTGTTTATAATTAAGTAGTTGATGAAGTTAAATAGTAATTTTAAAGTTTATGAATTAAGTGATTGGTTCATTAACTAAAAGAGTAATTTCAAAGTGTGATTCTTGTTAGCGAGGTATATTTGATTTGTTTAATGAATTGTTAAGTATTTAGGATGCCAATAAGTAAGTAGTTGATGAAGTTAAATAGTAATTGTAAAGTTTATGAATTAAGTGATTGGTTCAATGCAACTAAAAGAGTAATTTCTAAGTTAATGAATGAAGTGAAGTTCAATGCAATTTTAATTTGAAACCTGTCATATGTTATGGAACCCCTATTGAATTTGATCAGGATGACTTTGCTTTGAACTTGTTATTTAACATTTTCTAAAAATGTCAGGTTATGGTTAAGAGTAATTTGAAAACATATCGTCAAATGTTATGGAACTCTTATTGATATTGATCCAGATGGCTATGCTTTCAACTTGTTATGTAATATTTTCATCAGTATGAATTGATTTGAACTTGTAATGTAACAATTTGGTTTGAATGTCAGATTATGGTTAAAATGAGAGGATTACGGCGGGCTTTGGCCAGAGAAGGCAAAGAAGCCAATCAAGAAGAACCCCCTGCACACCGAAGGCCGACAACATCGACACGAAGACAATGCGGAAGGACTGGTGTTGTTGAGGATGTGCCTGCTGAGGAAGCCGTCGACGTTGGTGACATTGTTGCACCTGATGAGGGAGGCATTGGTGCTGAGGTCGAGGGATTCCCTAGTGAGCCCCATGACACTTCAGTGTTGTCTCTTTATGCTGATCATGTAGCTGTTAAGGTTTGGACGAGAGAGGTACGATTGTTGTGAAAGTATAATTCCATTTGACCATTATTTTTGGCATTTATTTGTAGGAAGCTAACTAACAAATATGACAGGAACGTTCTGAGCTGAAGTTGGCATCACATGGGAGAAAGATGCAAAAATTTGGTAGGCCCGCACCAGAGATTGAAGGGTTGGTGGTCAGCACGGGGTTAAGCCCACTGATTACCTGTTCGTTGGAGACAGGTGACAACGGTTTAATCTCAGTTTTTGTAGAGAGATGGCATAAGGAAACTAGTAGTTTTCATTTGTCGATCAAAGAGATGACGATCACACTGGATGACGTCGCGTCATTGTTTCATCTACTAGTCATGGGTGCTTTCATGACGTATGATGTGTTGGATGTAGAGGAGGTTGTGGAATTACTGGTGGACCTGCTGGAGGTGACTGTTGAGGAGGCCGAAGTAGAGACAAAACAATGTCATGGAGAATATGTTCGTCTATCTTGGCTGCGAGAGTTGTATGGTTTGAAGTGCGAGCAGATGGAGTGGACAGTGGTAGCCAGAGCATATTTGCTCCATTTGGTTGGTTGCACCATCTTTGCTAACAAGAGTGCCATACATATCAGTGTGGTATTCTTGGAGGCTTTCCGGGATCTTGATGAGTCCGGTGGATTTTGTTGGGGAGCGGCTGTCCTCCAACACATGTACGATAACTTAAACTACGTCTGTCAACACCATGGTAAACATCTTGCTGGGTACATTAGTCTTCTTCAGGTACTTTTGCTTAACAATATCAAATTAATTTATGCTTATTCATTATGGTATGGTTTTGACATAACCAACTTATTTGTGTTAACTCTATTGGTGAATACAGTGTTGGATATACTTGCATTTTCCTGCAGTTGCCAACATGATGGCAAATAAGGACTACAAAGAGAGGCTACCACGGACATGTCGGTGGAGGCCAGGGAAGACATTACCTGTCGCAACCTATCGTAGGCGATTAGATAGGTTGACTACCGACGGTGTTTGCTAGACATCGTACACTGATCATCATCCATTCTAGGCCTTTGAAGGCATTTCCCTTTTCTTGGGTCATATCAGATGGGGGCCATACATTGTCAGATACCAGTCAGAGAGGGTTCTGAGACAGTTTGGCTCCGTACAGTCTATACCGAGCTTTGTAAGCTACCCTCCATCGATAGAGGAGGTTGATGCTAGGTGGCTAGCCTTCGTAGACCATCTTGTAGTGACTGGAGACACTGTTAGTTCACCAGGTCAGTGTCATCTAGACTACATGGAGTGGTTCTACAACATTTCGCACCCATTCATGTCCCCTCCACAGCCTGGGGAGCCTGCTAGGCATCCTCTTATTGATGCAGTACCTGTTGATATCCCTGCTCCAGCACAAGCTCCAGATGATGCAATACCTGTTGATGTGCCTGATGACATGCCTCGACATGCAGTGGTAAAATTAATCTATATACATTTAATGTGATTCCCTGTTCATTGCGTTGCCTAATGTGACAAAATGTTTTTGATTTACTCTTCAGGGCGTCTGTCAAAGGATTGCAGAGAGGTTGCAAGGTGATTGTTGGCACTAACGCGTACGATATTACAGATCAGTGTATCAGATTAGCGCGAGGTATATGTGAGGATAGAGTTGTTTACGTTCGGTGTAGACGTCGAAGGACTGGACCGCGAGGAGATGATGATCAGAGAGTTTGAGATTTGACATTCTTTGTATTTGAGTTTTGACATTGTTTGTATGGCGTATGCCAACATATTAACATGTGTTTCAACATTATACATCTGTCTGACTAATTTTCATGTTTAAAAACATCCATCAGTATTACTTAAAAACTTCCTGGCACAATTACTTGTGCACACATCAAAATAGAAAATAAAGTCACAAAGTATGCCAGTCTTGTGACGCGATGTCACATCCCAAATCAACATAAGCTGCTGGTAATGTTGTCAAACTGGTATACTTCTGCATTCGACTAATATAACTATTTGGCCACTCTTTTGCTTGAGAATGACAATGTCTTGACCATAACAAAGCAATTGGTGGCATAGGACACCTGTCTCGCAATAAAACCTGAACAAATTCATGACAAGTACATTTTTTGTTAATGACATATGTTATAATCATTTAAAGAAATGAAAGCATATTCGTAATACCTGAACAAAATGGTTTCCATACACATGACCAATACAAATGACCCATGTCAGTGATATTCATCCATTTATCCTGTGTTACCTGCAATGCCAGCAATGTATAAGTATCATTATACACAAAATTATTGTATATATATATCAAAAAAAGTAATAAAACCTTTACATTTGACAGTGTGTCAACAAGGAGTGACCTCTTTAACTCCTCATATCTTTGTGACCCACCAAACAAGACAATATACTCTTCAGACCATTCTGCAAGTTCCTTTAACAAATGGTTGTGTACCACAGCCCATGCGTCTTCACCATAACCAAGTAAACCCGCAATGACATGATAGCCACAGTTACCATCGGCCTTAACATCACATACACCAATAATGTAATTCCTCATGCATGGCAAAAATTGATCCAGCATTGGGATATTACCCATCGGTAGAGGTCCTGAAGATGTTGACGCAGACTTTTGTTTAGATAAGCAACTGTCACCCTGAGAATATAACGCATCCACATACTCAAAGTACGATGGATCCCGTTTGGTTCATCTTTGGTGTTTGGTGACATTTTTCTTTTGAGCACCTTTAGTCTTCACCTTTTCAGGAGGAAGACACATGGAAGTTTTATCAGGATATACTATTTCTTTGAGTTTTGTCTTTAAAGTAACTCTGCCACACATGTCAAGACTTTTGAATTGCTTCGAAATTGCTTCCATCTCTTCGGTTATGGTGACTTCACACTGATCGAAACCTTGGTCAGAGAAATGTAACCTCCGTCAAAACATGTGTACGACACCCAGTGGTATGCCGACATGATTATATTTGGCTAGCTCACATGCGCAAGGCAAACCATGCGTGCTTTTCATCACACATCTACAACGAGAACTATCCATGCCTGCATAATGAACTTGCTCAAACTCTGTAGCAATTTCATTTAACGCATACCTTGAAACCATGCCGATGAGTCTTTTGTACAATGTCACTTTAAAGACATGTCCAACGACATGCGTGCTTGTCTCAAAAGAAGCCTTTATTTCATTGTGTTGCAAGGTGATCATGTTGTTCATGGCATCCCAAACATTACACAGATCTCCAAGGCTATCTTGCAGTAGCCCCTTTAAGGTCCAATGAGTAGACTCAACCCTGCAATGAAATGTTAGAACAATTAATTTGAAAAATATGATGTGATGAATGTCTTGCAAAGGATTTACCTGTTTGTAGTAGTGTTTCCAAAATGCATGACTTTATTAGTCCATGCTGTGAAAAATATTTCTTTGTGGGGAATCAACCATGTGTCTTTAACATATCAAACAAATATTGGCCACGGTGCCAAGCACATTCAAACTTCATAACACAGTCATCATATGCATTTTCAGAAGCACAATCTACAAGACTTCCCCACGCTTCCATGACATAGTCCCATGCATTGTTTTGTCCCACAAGCGTTTTATATTTTGCCTTCACATTCTTGTCAATGTGGAACCGACACAGCAAGTTGGTTGTGTCAGGGAAAACCTATTTGATGGCATTCATTAGTGTTGTATCTCTATCTATGACAATGACTTTAGGGAAAACATTGCTCTTTAAAAAAATCCCTCTAAATCATTCAAGAGCCCGGACAAGATTGTTGATATGTTCACCCTCCAAATACGCAAAAGCAGCTGAAAATGTCATCCCAGTAGGTGTCACACCAACAATGTCAAGCAAAGGGAGTCTATACCTGTTCGTTTTGTATGTGCTGTCAATGAGGAATACCAAATTACATGAATTTATCAATTTCACTGAATCAGGATGTGCCTAGAATATGTCTCGTACAACATCTTCATCCTTCAGTCTATGCAAATGAATATATGTATCACATTCAAGAAGCTTCATTAATTGTTGCATTTCAGCATTGTTGCCTCTTATAGAAGTACGGTACGCATATCTTGCATTGTAGACTTGTTTCATTGTTGTATAACTTTCAGGATTGCGATCTTTTAAAGTCAACATAATATTATTTGGTTTAACCCTTGACTTTGTCATTTCAGCAACAATTACCTTCTCTTCCTCAGTTAAACGACCAGCATATGGATGTCCAGTCATTGACTTAGCCAAACGATGGTTATGTAATCCACATATTAACTTCACCATCCAGCCCTCACCTCCTACGACGGGTTTCCCTTGCAACTTAAAAGGACAACCACACTTTCTGGTGCTAGTGGTCATTCGTACTAAATCTTTGTTGAATGTTCTATACTTTCCACTCCTTTCACAACCTATCAAAAGAAATGAGGTTCTTCCCCTCTTTCCAGTTGCTGTGTCAGACCTCATTATCACAGCTACAAATCGAATCTCATATGCAACACTATAAGCTCATTCCAATACCTCCTCACGAGACTTAAACACCTACAAAAATTGATAATACATATTTAACAATGGTAAAATATTTCATTTACTAGCTTTTATGAAATACCACATCATATAAATACCTTTGAAGTATTGAAGGCATCAGAACAATCAATTGAAGACTTGTTATTTTCAAACGCAAATTATTCACCTCTGTTGTCTTCAGTCATATAATTTCTTCAGATATCATATTATCATACATCCAATCATCGTTGTCCATCTTAACAAATAAATTATAAAAAAAACCATCATTAACAAACTATATGCATAATAATCATATTCACAAAAATGACACTGTTATTTTAACTCAGATTCAATACTTCACTTAAAAAGGACAAATACTAATTCAATAACAACAAATACATGTGTCACCCTAATCCCTAAATACATAAATTCAAAATATCCTATAAAAATATTAAATTCACAATATATTTAAAAAAACCCTAAAACAAACTACACATAATAATCATTTTCACAAAATTAATTATTTTTTTAATTCAAATTGAATACATCACTTAAAAGGACAAATACATTAATTAATAATACTTTTACAAAATACAAAACAAAAACTAAAAAGAAAACACTCATACGGATTAACAATCCGTATGGTTTCTGCTACAGTATAAAAGTTGCAGACTTACCTTCGACGACGACAGTGGCCAACGAAACCTCCACGAATGCTAACCACGACCTCCACCACCAAACCAACAAGGCAAGAAGCAGCCAAACGAGAATCCAAGCAAGAAGCAAGAAGCAAGACGCGCAACGAAGAGTGAGTGAAAATGCTAGTTGGTGTATGTTAAAAAGGAAGAAGGGCAATATTGGCATTTCAACAAAAATGTTGGGTGTATTAGAATTGTGTTAGGTGTAGGAAGTTAATCCCTAAATCCAAAGCATTGTTCACTGGGCGACAAAATGTGTGGAAATGATGCTCATTCACTCTCAAAAACTATTGGGCCACCCTTAACCGCCCAAGATCGCTTACATTCCAAAAGTGCTATGAGTAATGCTTCCTATACCAATCTTTTTTCCAATATATTCAGTATATATAGTGTAATATTGATTTTGTCCTTTTTGTAATCCATAAAGTTCTTACAAATTCGTAATCTATAAGAGCGAATCCGTAAGAGTCTTATGGATTCGTAATATGTATGAGTTAAACAATTTTAAAATGATTTTCAAAATAATGGTCCAAGTAGGTGTCAAACCTATAACCTTCCGGTTACAAGCATGGTGCTATAATCAATTGAGCTACTAGACCATTCATATTAAAAACCAATTAATATTGCTATATATAACATTACAAATTTTAATGCATATTTAATACACATAAATTTACATAATAATTTTTATAACAATTAATTTTTATCTAATAATATATATTTTTACATATATAAATTTCTAAAGTATATGAACCTATGATTTTATAAAATTAAGATTTCTAATATACATGAACCTACTATTTTTCATTCAAACCTATGATTTTTAATTAAACCATGATTTTTATTTTAAATTTATTGTTCTAAAAATGCATATATTTTATAATTAAACCATGATTTTATCTAATAATGCATATTTTATAACAATAAATTTAAAATAAAAATCATGGTTTAATTAAAAATCATAGGTTTGAATAAAAAATATTAGGTTCATATACATTAGAAATTTTAATTTTATAAAATCATTGGTTCATATACTTTATAAATTTATATATGTAAAAAAATATTATTAGATAAAAATTAATTGTTATAAAAATTATTATGTAAATTTACGTGTATTAAATATGCATTAAAATTTGTAATGTTATATATAACAAAATTAATTAGTTTTTAACATGAACGGTTTAGTAATTTAGTTTGTTAGAGCATCATGCTTTTAATTGGAAGGTCACAGATTTAACACCTGAGCCATTATTTTGAAAATCATTTTAAATTTTTTTAACTCATACGAATTATAAATTCATGAGATTCTTATAGATTCACCTTAACTCATACGGATTCACTCTTATGAATTGGTAATCCGTATGAAATTTATGGATTACAAGAAAGGTAAAATCAATATTATACTATGTATAATGTATTAGAAAAAGGTTGGTGTAGAAAATATTACTCAAGTGCTATATTAGAAAAAGGTTGGTGTAGAAAACATTACTCAAGTGTTATATCACAATGACTTGGTCACTTTAGTTTTGATTGATTGACGAGACAAATGACATGCCCAAAATTAAAGCCCTGAGTGAACTCGGGCACAGGTGAGCAAAAACGTCTTTATTCCTGGCTCATTCATTCAATTCTAATAAATTATTTTTGTACTTTTTTAGAGGAAGAATTTCTTCTTGAATCATGATTACCATTAGATGTACATATACGAGATTTATACAAATTTTTTAAGCTAATTATGAAATTGAATGATATGACATATTTCTCTGAGGAAAAAACTTCCCACAAATATATATATATATATATATATATATATATATATAAAAGAAATTCTCAATTTATAATGTTAATTGAGTGACACAGTGTAGGCAAATTAGCAGGATGTTTTTTTTTTCTTGGCATAATTAACATGACTAGCTAATCAATTGGGTTTACAAAGATACACCCAATTTAGAAATTGGGTTAACAGATTACATATTCACATATACTTTTTTTAATTCAAAATTTTGATACAAAGTAAATACAATAATTCATACACTGGACACTACTCAACTAACTAACCAAGTAATCAACTAACTAAGTATACTCAACAAACTATATAAACCCAATATTACTTATATAAAATTGAGTTAGTGGATTCTTTAAGCATTTTTTCTGCATTTGAAATAAATAATTATGAATACCAAATCATGTGTTTGATTAAATTAAAATATTTTTCAAGTAATGCCTTTCTGAAATTAGTATTAAGAAAACTACAAAACTTGAATATATTTTTTGTGAGTACAAAACTTGAATATTCATTTCATAACAAAAACATATTTATTTCAATTATCGATCAATGAATATTTCAGTCATTATTATTTTAATAAAAATAATGAGTAGCCAACAATGATATTTCTATAACATTTTAGTAAAGGTAGTTTCATTGTTCAAAGTCTTTTGATTTATTTAACAAGGTTAAAATTTACAGGTGTCCTATCCAAAATTAGAGTAATGTGAAGAATCCGATCATAGCAGATGATAGTGATATCATGTAAAATTGAAAATAGTAGAAAACCTTAATTTAGTTCTCTAAAGTTCTAATGTAAGCAATATTTATGGTTAGTTTTTTCGTCATCTACAAAGATAAAATTTATTAATATAAATCAACCCTGCATAAGATATGCATGAGATGACAAATCAACAGTTATTTATCCCAAAAATACATAACAAATAAAAAAAAATACACAAATAATATAAGTATCGAATTATTTAACAAAGTGATATACAAATTAGTGTTGCCTTTGAAAATTCAGTGTCCCCAAGTGAACTGGCTTAAAGGAAAAGAAACTAAAACCCTTATTTTGGGCCTTCAAAAAAAATATATTAATAATTATAAGACTTGTAATTTCTTATAATACCCATAAAATTAATATAGAAGAAATATAAATTTAATTTTCATTATTTAGTTTTCACTTAAAATTAATTACTTAGTGATTCTCATTAATTACTCTGTGTCTTGATTGGATATATCAAAGGTCTTTCAATCTAAATATATCAATTTTCATTAAAATTAATTTATTTTTTTCTTATTTTCTCTAATTATCAAAAATAATCCAAAAACCACTCTCTATTCTCTTCAAAATTAGCTGAAATATGACTCTTATTATCATTTATACTTTATATGGCTCTTTGATTATTTTTTTCCCCTTTATTCTCATTTGATTAAGTATGTTTTCAATATTTCTTGTTTTACTTTTGATTTGTGACTTGGGTTTGTTGCTCCGGTTCCAATTCACCTGTAAAGTATTACACATTATTTTAATAATTCTTCTATCCATTTGGCCAAATTATTTGAATCATTTATGCTCTTTTTTTTTCTTTTTGAAATATGATTGTAATTTGTATAATTTAGTTATGATATTATTTTTGTATAATTTATTAAAATTCTAAAATATTTTTGTTTTACATTTATTAGTTGCGAAATTCAGAAAGCATTGCAGCGAAATATCTCAACTGAAAGAAGTATATAAAGTAATTCATTTGTAAGTTGACAATCTTGTTGTATTGTTCTAACATTTTTTTTTCATAATCTTGATTTATAATATGTATTTATTTTTATACATTAGTTGCTTTATTTCAAAATGTCAACTCAAAAATTTGAATCTAGTTATTCAAAACTTAAAAAAGAAAGAATTGATGCTTTAATTGAATCACAAAATGGAGTCCTAGATAGATTTATTAAAATATATAAAATTAAATTTGAAAATATAGATAATTATTTGTTGAATGAACAAGTTAACAATATAGAAATTGATAAAAATGAAAATAGAGAAGATAGTGAATAACAAGACTAAATATTCAAACAATAATACAATTGTAAGAAATTAATAAAATTATAAATAAATTCATATTTTGTGTCTTAATTTTTAAAATAAGTAACAATATTGATGAAAAAAATTAAGAACAATTTTTAACTATGTAAATATGTTCATAGTACAACTAATTATTTAGGAAATAATAATAATAATAATAATAATAATAATAATAATAATAATAATAACAATAATATATCAGTTTTCTATTTTTAATTCTGAAATTTGCTTTGGTTAACCCGTTTCCAAATAATATACATTTAAAATATTCAATATGAGAATAAATGGATAACAAAGTCAATCTGCTTATTAATAAAAATCAGTCATCCATTTTTTAATTCTTAATTTTACTTTATGTGAAATCATTTTAAAATAATTAGATATATGATAAGAAATTTTTTATTATAGAAAGACAAAATAATTTTTATTAAAACAAATTGGAAATTTTAAATCAATTAAGGAAAAACATTATTCAAAATTAATTAAAATGAAAATTATATAATTGAAAGAAATTAAAATCAAGATAAAATCAATTTTCATTATCAACATAAACAATTTAAAATGATTTAAATTTAAATTGATTGATAAATAAAATCAATAGTATAAGTAAAAATAAATAATTAAAGAAATTAAAACCAGTTGAAACCAATCTTTGTTGTCGTTGTCATAGATTTAAATCAATTTAAATTAAAAGACGAATAATAATTAATGGATCAAAGGTTAACAGACCATAAAACAAATGAGAGAAGGTTGCAGTATTTAAAAGAAACCAATCAATTAATAATTAAATATTAATGTAAGTAATTAAAAAACTGCAGTAAGGAATTTTGAGGAAATTTAGAAAGTAAAAGAAATCAACCAACAAAAAATCATTAAAATTAGAAATAAATAATTAAAAGTAGGAGAAATCAATTATCGTTCATAATTATTATCAATTTTAAAAAAAAAAACTTAAACTATTGGATAAATAAAATTAAAGGATCAAAGAATTTAAAAATTAATTATAATAAAATAAATAAGACGAGAATGGGTTATGTAAAAGAAATAAATCATTAATCAATCAAAATTAAATTCTATTATAGAATTAAAAGATAATTAAAAAAATTTGATAAAAAAGTGAGATGAGATGGAATATGTAAAAGAAAGGCTTTTACTATATCCATTCTCATTTTTTCTAAGTACACTCCCCTTATTATCATAAAATATTCTACACCTAAAATACCCCTACATCATTATTCTTGAAAGTACTTATGGAATGAAGTTTAAATTTTTGGTTTTTGGAAAGTACTTTTTAGAATATGAAAATTTAAACATCATTTTGGAAAATATTTTTCAAAATACACAACAATAGGTTCCAGAAAGTACTTTCCAAAAAACTGTTTAAATATTTGTATTTTGGAACATACTTTAAATAAGTCAAAAAGATTTCAAGAAAATACTTTTTGGAATTTAATAAGAATTTGTTTTTGCATTTGTTCCAACATCTAAAAGGACATTCATGTAAATAAAGTGACACACAAAGAAAACATTCTAATGTGTCTATACCTTACCTTTTGAATATTCTAACCAAATTACACATGTTCAAATTATTTATGGAGATCTGAAGCTTGTAAGCACTTTTCCTAGTTTGTGACAAGAGAATGAAGCCATCATATAAGTAAAACCAAGAAACTGAGGAAGAAAGGAAGATCAAAGCAAGATATCAAATGGAGTGAAAGAGAGGAAGGATTTTAATGAAAGAGAGGGGAATGTTTTGTTGTCATGGAAGGAGTGCACTGTTGGGAGGGAAGTGTGTGACTGTGTGAGGGAAAGAAGAGGATTTGAAAAAAGAAGGTCATTTAAGTAATTTGAGTTTAAAAAAGAAGAAAGAGAGTGTACTTAGAAAAAATTGGAGAGTAGATATAGTAAATGCCAAAAGAAATCAACCAATACTAATGACTTACCAAGACTTTATAAGGCCCAAGTGCAGCATTGATGATTGATCAATGTCCAATTAGACCCAAGTGTGACATTAATGATTGTCAAAGACCTTACTAGACATGGTTCCTCTTTTGCCTCTATCAATGATGATGATATATATTATGGCATTGTTGGAGGTCAGAATTCGAAAGGGAATGTGTATAGGTTTTGTACATTGAGCAAAAAGTTTAGCAGCTCAACACGTGCTCAAACTATGCTTACCCAAGTTCCAATGGTACAACAAATAGAGGAAATGCGTGATACCATTAAAAAATTGAATGTTGAACTTTTGGCAAAGAATGCTAAGGAGAATACATTAGAAAAGATGGAGCAAAATTGATGCAAATTCATAAGAGATGATACAACAAAATGAGTAAATATGTTAGCAAGATGAGCAGATGCAACTTATCTACACTCATTTTCAGACTAGATCTGTCTTCCCAAGCCCTAGTGTACCTACTACCCCTACAAATGACACTCAACTCAATGATAATGTTGACATACTAGATGACCACTAATTGCATGCATAGTTTTATTTTTTGATATTTGATATTTTTTATTACATGCATGTTGGAACTTCTTCTTTTTACTTATGGTATTGTTGGTACTTTTGTTTGATATTTTATGCTTTTGTAGTTTTTCATACATTGTATTTGGGTATGATATTTTGTTAGTTGATAATTTATGTTGGATATCATATTTTGTTAGTTGATATTGTGTTGGATATGATATTGTCATATATACACATATTGTTGTTCAAATTCATTATGATTTAGAATTTTATTTATTATTTATAATTATCAAGCAGGTTAAGAAATTTTAAGAAACGAAAATTTGAAATGTATACTACTACAATGAAATTAGCAACAAAAATATTTGGACGCTAAAAGCCTAAATAAACATTAATTAGCTTAGCGACTGTTTTCAATAATTGAAAATTATTGTTGAAATCAATTTCTTTTTTTGAAACAATTTTTAGGGAATGAGTAAATTTGGTCATTGCTAGCAAACATGTTAGTGACTAAAATCAACAAATATTTTTTTATAAAAGAAATCATTTTATATCTAGTGAAAGATTTCGAGATCATTGTTGGTCGTTAATGAAGAAAGGCGACCAAAAGTATGGCGACAATTTTTTTTGCATTTGTGACTAAAATATGTGGTCACTAATCTACAATAGACTAATATTCAGTTGCTAAACAACTTAGCGACTATGGTTTTACCCACCATTTTGTTTGGTAGCCATTTCGATGACTGATAAGAATTGCTATCAATTTTGTCATTATAGCAACGAAATTATGCAGTCGCTAAAAAACTTTGTTTTTGTAGTGAGTAAAAATGGGGGAAATTGTCCCCATAGTCATACAAGTACATCCATCAAATTGCTATCATACTTGTGTAGTGATCGTATATGTATTTTCACTTGATGACAATTATGTTACGTCAACATTTTCATTAAATATTAGATGTCAAATTAACGGATGAACCAAAGTTTCTCAATTAAAATACTGAGGGGGTCAAATTTGCAATAATAATAATAATAATAATAATAATAATAATAATGAGGGATCAAATTCAATAAATTACAGTAACAATGGGACCAAAAGTGAAATTAAGCTTAAACATTGTCATTTTTTTAAAACTTTCTAGCTCGTTCAATCATATTTATGTTTGTTTTATCATAACTTAGTACTTTGATGGCCTTTGACTCAACATAAAGAAATGAAGAACTTACAATAGTGAAAAAGTATTGGCAAGACAACATAAAAGGAAAGTTAGAAGAAATTGAAATTATATTTGTAACAACCCAAAGGATTTTACCTTTATTTTTCCTTCCTTGTGTTACTAGATTATGAAAAACTTCTCATATAAGAATATTTGAGTTAAATGAGTGAAAAATAAAACTTCACATATAAGAACAAAACTTATACAAAGCCTTTGACATTTATGAGCCTTACAAAACCTGACCAAGGTACGTAAAATATAAAACCAATTATAATACATTGGGAGATACAAACTCTACCAATATGCTTTCATGCAAACAACTCCATGCTCCAAGGTTCTCCTATGAGAATGTCCACCTACTTAACCTGTAAAAATATGAAGCTTAAAGAAATGAGACATAATATTTTAGTGAGTATTCTAAGGACTTTAAGTTGAATCTCTATTCTAGAAATCATTTTCCTAACTCTCAGGGTTTCTCATTTTCTTTTCTTAAGCACTCTATCTCACAACTATTATCCCATCTCATTATCATTTCTATCTCCTTGGACCATACCTTTGTTGGAGTTAGCCCTAACGGCTAATCCATTTCAAACTACATTTGTATCGTGACTTTGGTTTATATATTTCGTATATACATTAGGCATGTCAATTATTATGTTATTAATTGTATAGTGTAATAATGTCCTAAGAATAAATGATTCGTTTAATGTCATATCAAGTGAGACTTGATTGTGAGATTCATTGAACAATGAAATGGTGTTCTAAAAGTATCTGTAGTCATGTATTATTTATTATTGACTAGAATGACAATAATGCATTGAGGCTCTGCATCTCACAAGTCATGGACCTAAGATATCAAGTCGGCACACATGTATAAATATTAGAAGTAATATTTATACTAGATAAATCCACTATGAGAAGTTTTCATAATAGTTATGTAAGTGTCATAAGCATTTCTCATGGCAAACATAAGGTGATAGTAGCCATTTGACTTGAAGTCACTACAATTCCTATATGTAGGAGTTATAGGCTTTAATGTTATCAAACGACATCCATAATAGAGTGATCATAAAGGTAGTAATTGGGCCTAGAGTGAACCAAGTTGAGGAATGTGAGTAATGTAGATAGGATTCTTCCTTTCTACATAGTAGGGGTTATGTCTATGGGTCTCTTGATAGAGTGGGATGTGTTATATGCATGTCCACATGTAATGTAGATAGGAATCATCCCTTTTACATAAAAGGGGTTATGTCTATGGGTCTCTCGATAGATTGGGACATGCTATATGCATGGACACGTGGAAATGGACCAATATGAGATATTGGACTCGTTTATATTTACGCGTCCACTTGGGTTTCGAGAAATCGATGATTAGACTTAATGAGGATGACACCATTATGCATCATGTCCAATCAAGACATTTGGATGAATGGACAAAGGCTACATGGTAGAAATGATTGCAGTAAGGTTGAAATCGAATCATCAATTTTCTCATGGGATAGGTGGCAACAATACATTGCTAAATTCAATCATTGTCTATAATACTATAACATAATATTACTTCTAGTTTAGTGGGAGCTTATAGGGTTACACAAATAGAGTAATCAATTGGAGCAGATGAAATAAAATAAATGTGATTTAATTTAGTTCATAGTTAATTAATAAAATAAGATTTAATTAGTTAACAATATATTTAATTAAATAAGACGCAGTTTGATTAGATAATTAATTATATATGATTTAATTAATTATCTATATCTATCTTATAAGATAATTATCTATAGATTTAAATCAAATAAGATTTGATAAGATAATTATTTGTATCAAATAAAATTTGATAAAGATAATATTTGATTGGGATTTGGATAAAATCACTCTCCTTTATATATGAGAGAGGTGAAACTAATGCACTACATGAAATTTCATTATTCATTATTGAGGAAAAATGTGTCACAACAAATCCCTACGTGTCTACCATCGGCTAGCACCGAGATCCCACTTCGATTGTGGCTCGCATGCAGTAAGTAGAGGCATCGTATTTTTGAGGTTTGGTGATCCAAGAACAACCTCTTGTTTTTGAAAGCAAGTTACAAAGGTAACATTCAAACCTTTACCCACTCTTGCGTAATGCGTGGTTCATAAGATGGGGTTCTTTTTGCTCATGGTCTCTACGAAAAATTTAAAATTATAGACCACAACAACCTTAACCTTCACCTAGGCATCTAGAGTTGATCACCTTGACCATCTCTAAATCCACTAGTGTCATATGTCACCTAAACATCATTCTCTTACTCATGACTACTCACTAGAATCTCACTTCATTGTTACATTAGACGGAAATGTGTATAACCCTTTTCTTTTTCTAAACTACCCAATTAGGGCTCACATCACCTCTCTAACAAACACAACATCTTTTTACAATGTAATTACATAATATACCTAAGTGGAACTCATCCATATATATAATCTAAACAAATTCCAATCAAGGAAAAAGGAATAAAGTTGAACTTTAAAGGCATGTAATAACTAGAAATTTATTACAAAACTCAGTTCATATAAAGTCATCTTATACAAGTACATCAATGTATACTAGTAGACCATGATATCATAGTTCAATCACTAAACATCATCATGCAGAATCAAACATCAACTATCAAAAGTCATCATCATAACATTTGACTTAGACAATGCCATCAACAACAAACTCCACTCCATGAGATTCATACCCTAATAGATGTTGAATTTAAGGGAAGCTGCAAGAAGATTGAAGCAATGATGAAGGCTTGATGTTTTAGCTTTTTACATGCCCAATCATTTGAAGGCATTTGTAATTTGTCTGTGTGGTTCAAGTGCATTGCCTTATGATCTTTCATTTGCATTTGCATTCTCATTATCATGCATACATGTTTTTGGATAAAATCTTAAAGCAATCCAATGATTTCAAAAAAGAAGTTAAGTTCTCATGGCTAAGTCTTTGTAAAATGAAAACTTACTGTTTTAATTGATTACACAAGTATTTTAATCGATTAAAGACATTCATACTATTTCTGAAAAAGTTTTGAAGAACAGTTTAATCGATTACTAGTTTCTTGTAATCGATTACATAGTGCTTTATGAAAAATCATGCATCACTGGAATAATCGATTATCTTGTTATGTAATCGATTATCTTAACTTGTTAGTCATGATACATTACTGGTATAATCGATTACCATTTTCAGTAATCGATTACATAGGCCATTTTCGTGTTTTGAGCTTTACTGGTTTAATCGATTACCAGTAGTATGTAATAGATTATTTCTTCATGCTTCATATACACTAAGACCACTTTAATCGATTACATTTTGGTTTAATCGATTATCTTGTTCATGAAAACATTTCCAGGAAGCTCAAGAACATATTAATCAATTATGTGATATTTTAATTGATTACATATGATTAAATAATCGATTACCTTGTCGTTTTAATCGATTATTGTCAGTTAACTCAGTTTTTTAAAAGCTTTGTATAACATGTCTTTATAAATAGACTTGGAGCGAATTATTTTGAGTGAACTTGAGCATATGTTTGAATCACTAAAAAGATAGAAAGCTTTTTCAAGAGGAAAAATACTGATTTGTTCTAAGAGTGAAAAACCTCTCATGAGATCAAGAGAGTTGAGTCTTTGAGATGAGGTTTTAAAGAAAAGAAGAGATTTCAAGAGTTCTGATTCTGAGCTTTGAATTGCATTCAACCTGACTGATTGGTAACATCATTCATTCATACATTTGAAAGGTCACAGGTTGTATCTCTTGAATCTTTCTTTAGAATTTTTCTGTGTATTAAAATTTTGTTGGTGTATATCTTTGATTCTTTAAAGTTGTTTTCTAGAGTATGGTTCTCTAGAGGGAAGAACAAAGCAGGGTTCTCTGGGTCTTGATCACTTGAAGTCTATAGGGTTTAGATTTCTGTTTCTTTATCTAGTGTTGATAAAGGTGATATTTGTAAACTGCTTGTAAAGATTCTTTAATATAGTGAAAACTCTAACTTAGTGTGGGTTAGAAGTATCTGGATGTAGCCTCTAAGGTTGTGAGGTGAACCAGTATAAATTGTTTGTCTCTTGTTCTTAGTTCTGTATATTTCATTGCTTGTCTTTGTGAAATCAAAATATTATCATCAAAGAAGCTATTCCTGTCATTGCATGCATATCAAGGATTGATCTTGATTGAAGAAAGAGTTTTGGATTTTCAAAAGGTGAACAAGTGATACGATCCAAGATTTTAATTCCGCAATTTGTTTTAGAAAATTTTAAATATCAATTTTGAACCAATTCACCCCTCTTGGTTTATTTGCAGTATATTCATTGTGTTTTCAACAGAGTCCCACTCTCTGACCATTCAGTGAGTCTCTTGGGCTGGCCCTATGAGGGAAGTGTGGTTTTATAAAAAATATACAAGTGCGAGTATTGGCTTACCTTTGTAGGTTTGCAAGACCTAACATCTACTAGGATTCATCCACTCGTTTATTCTATATGTTGATTCTAGTCAGTCATCACAAAAACCCTTAACATTAGGTTGATAGCCTATATAGCACCCTCAACTTACATGCTTACTCATATGCCTATGCACCAACTATGCATAGCCTATGCACCAACTATGCATAGCCTATGCACCAACAATGCACATACAACATACAAATGACACATTTTATTTGGAATACCATCGGTCCTACATACGACACCTCCATATCTTCTATTTTCAATGGCCTAACCTTAGGGTCCAAATAAACCTTACCACACTTGGAATCCCCTATAGTCCTAAATATGACACCTCCATACTCGTAAGCTAAGATGGCCTAACTTAAGAGTCCAAGTCTCAACAACAACAACCCAAACCATATATGCTAAAAGAGTCAACTAAGACTTTTTGGAAAACAATTTTCATCACTCTAACACACCATTCAAAGTTAAAAACATAGGAACGGGTACTAGGGCAGATATCCAACCAAGGGAGACACCCAACTCGCTTTAGTGGATCAGAGTTTTGGCATAGAACTCATCTTACCAAAGCAACCATTTTTATATAAAAATCTTCCCCAAAAGAAACTAAATACTCCTCTAATATATCTAGGGATGGTTCCAACATCAAGTCCATACTCACATCATATATATCACCATCTCATCAATAACAAGCTACATTTAAATAATTATAGAATTTTCAATTCATTCAAGTTCTCCTTAACAAGATGTTACATTTCAAGAATCATTCAACCATGTCAACAATAAAGTACTACATATCTTATAGATAAATTTACTATGTATATTTCAGCATTTACAGGATTCATAGTTACATTCATCTTTTCATGGCAATATCACAAACAAAAAAATAACACTCATAAAAACAATTTTACTCCTTCTATATAGCTCATAAACTAATTATATATGCAATTGGAATTGGTTTGGAAACTCTTAAGAAAGTATTCATGACAAAACACTATGTCTAAATTTGGCTTATTGACAAGTTGTCGCTCAACAAATTTTCTCCAAACTTGTATTTTGCCTAAAATTTGACTTAGCCACAAATTGACTCCTTGCCAATTCTCCAGACTTGCATATTTGACACCCAACCTAAAATTCTCTTAGCCAAAATATTTAACTTAGACAAAATATGTGTTTTCAATAACATGAGTTCCTTGTGAATTCAAGCTCTCAACACCATTAATGGCCACCCAACCTTCCAAATTCAAAATAAACAGACAAATAATCATCCCTAGTGCTTCCTAACACTAAACCTCAACAAAAAACTCCAAATCAAAGAAAAACAACACAAAACCATCATTCTCCATAAACTCCATGAATAATGTATGAAAACAGAAAAAGGAAGAATCAAGGAAAACTATCAATGGAATACTCCAAGAAAATGGAAAAGGGGAAGCACTCACACTCAGGGTTCTTAGATTTGAGCTCTAACATTGAGTCTTTAATCACTTCTCCATTTCTCTCTTTTCTTCTTTTTCCTTCTCCCCCTTCTATCTATCTTCATTTACTTTTTTTTCCTTTTCTCTCCCACTTTCCTTTCTCCTTTCCTCTTAAAGCATGTGCATGTGTAGGCTTTAGTGGGCCTTGGCTCCAATTTAGATCCTATTATTGTATTATTTCAACTCCTAATAAAAGGTAATTGTTATTAATAAGGCCTAAGGTATCCTTTAACCTTTATATATTAAAGTTATTCCATAAAAGGTATCTCTTTATTATTTATTTCAATGGTCTATAAATTGATGATGTTATAATCTTTTTTTTAATCGGCAAATGTTAGTTTTTGTTAAAATAGGGGATTGAACTCGTGATCTTGCCCTCCTTTCCTTCTTTGTTAACCATTAATCCACATTATATCTTTGGGATGTTACAATCTTGCTTTGAATGTAAGCTCAATTTCATTTTTTTTCTACCATCATCATGTCTCGAACTTGGTACCCTTCATTTTTTTCATGAATTTGATCCCTTTACAATTTTAATTATACAAATTTTCTCCATCTGCTAACTTAACATGTAGTCTATTAATAAATCTGTTAACATGACACTATACTACATATCCATGTTACCATATGTTCCTACCAGATTTGGAAGAATCTCATTACGATGTTGCTCCTCTTTGCACTCCTCCTAGTACGATGGTGTAGTGTACTTGCGGAGACACTTCGACACTCAAGTTAGAGGCACAAAGATAGTAAACATGTATCAATAGTGGATTAGAATTGAGTGAGTTACTTGGAACCCTTGTGACCTCTTTTACAATGGTGAAATTATGTCCATAGGCCTAATTTCTCTAATTAGTTAGCATTAAGAAGATAAGATTGAATCTAATCTTATCTTATTTGGTAATTATGTGTTTGATTTATAGACAATCTTATCTTGATTTTTCTCTATTTTTATTTGACAATAAGTGAAGATAGACTTTCTCTCTTCCCTAATTTATCTAACACGAGTCTCATGTTGGCTAAGCAATAGATCTACTTGGCCGACCATCGAATATAGAGGTTTGTTAAGCATGAGAAGTACATCACACCCATGTCAACATTTTACTACCATGTAATTATTTTCATTAAATATTAGATGTCAAGTTAATGAATGAACGAGAATTCTACAATTAAAATAGTGAGAGAGGGATTAAATTTGCAAAGAAAAATGGGAGAGCAAAATTGAGAAATGTTGATAATGAAGGGACAATAAATATCAAGTCTTTAGCTTTGTTAAAGAAAAAAAAGCAAATAGGAATGCAACTTATTAATTTCAACGCATAATAATTTATTATTATACAATTATTATTTTTTTAAATTTTTAAATATGAAACAAGCCTTTAAATAGACTAATGTGCCAAATCGAACATATAAAGGTTAGACCAAGTCTAAAAATATGTTTGTGATCGATAATAAACTCATACTTAAATTATAAAAATATAAAATTAGGCTAGGCCAAACTTAGGTAGGATTTGTCCTACTCCAACCCATTTGCACTCCTACATATGATATACCAAGTGGTCAAAAAAAAAATGATATAGGAAAGTTGTGCATAAAAAGATATTGGAGTGACATTTAATAAGGAAAAAGTGATTAAAATAAAAATAGCTAAGATGGTTTAAATAATAATAAAAAGATCATTTGAGACACCGGTGAGAAAAACTAAATTATACTTCTTTCATTCTTATTTATAAGACCATAGTTTTGAAAGAAAAAAATTATCCATTTTTATAACATTTTATTTCAATTGTCATTTACATTAATTACTTTTTGACTAACTTTTTTACTAGAAAGATCACTAGGGAGTTTAGTTTTTAGCATATGAAAGAGGGGCGGAGAAACAAGAAAGATTGAAGAAAATTATTGAAAAATAATCTTATAGAAAATAATATTTTTAAAAATTTCCATTTTTAATGAAATTCAAACATGATTCCTATAGTAAACTTTATCATAAGTCTATAGTTATTGTTTTAAAATTAGATAGAACTATTTTTCATAAAATTAATCTTAAACTGTTAAACATATTTATAATATGAATTTAAATTATAAATTTACATTTAAACGTGTATTTTTTATAAAAAAATCAAAAGAATTGATTTTATTTTCTTAACCCTAAAATAAACAACCTGTTAACCGCCGACTTAAGCTAGTCCAGTACAAACCGACCGGATCAGTAGATAATTACCGATCAAGAACATAACCCCACATTGGATACCTCGTCTGCATTTACAAGCACAGCCAAGCCCAAAAATTGCACCTGTTTGCCTCCAACGCGCACAACACACACATCAACTCTGCAAAACACCAAGAGTGGCGTGACAGACACTAAACAAACGTGGTACTTTTATAATGAGGTAAACTTATTTATTTATAAACAGAAAATCATTAAAATAAGGATTTCAATTACCCTAAAGTATATCGTGGAAGTAATTACATGACTTATTTATTTAACTTTTTCTTTTTTATATGCTGAGTTGCTTTAAGTTTAAACAAACGTTACTTGATTTTTTTGTCTCACTTGAATATATGATATAAAATTATTTATATAAGTATTGTTGTTTATATAAATAATTACTGTTAATAATATTTATATTATAAATAATATATTTTTTCAGTACTATAAAACTCACAATTAAATTAAATACTCACTTTAACAATTTTATTATTAGAGTACATTTTTGTGTTGAGTGTTTAAATTTATGAAATTATAAACTCACATAATTAAGATAAATAACTCATCTAATAAATTATACATTTTAGATGCTCTAACGGTATAATATAGCAGTTAAATTGATAATAATCATATCCTATATTAAATTATTGAATGATGTAATAATTGTTTAAGTTATATTGTAATTTGTTTCTTTTTTATATATAATATATTAATAAATATAATAAATTTTACTCAATAAAAAATTGACTTAATTGTAGTTTGGTCTTGAAATACTCTAATTGTACTTATATGGGTTCTAATTGCACAAATGAAATCCCCTAATAAGTCACTCATACGATTTTTTGGTATTCATCCTATCAACATGAAATATACATTAAATTTGTTAATGACTAATTTTTGATGGAAATGAATATGACTATTTTTAGTGAATCTTTCATTTCACTCATATTTTTTTTATCTATAAAATTTGAATTTGAGATTTAAGAGATTCAAACTTAATATCAGTCTGACCAATAATTTATTGATTTAATTATACAGTTATAATCCTTCTATCAGTTTCATTTTTTTTAATACTAACTTGATAATGGATGATGTTATATCAATGACATACACATATTATCTTATGCGTATGTTGATGACTTGATGTAGCTTATGATGTAAGTAAATCCCATCAACATATTTAGATTCAGATAACACGTGAATCACTTATTTCGACATAAAAATCTGATAAATATTTAATAAAGATTAAAATAAATAATAATCACTAAACATCATCAAAATATTAATCATTAGATTCAATTTTTGCAATTGAAACAAAAGGATGAAAATCATACAATTACAATACTTGAAAAATGCAATTAAATTTAAAAGTTATATTTTAAAAAAGGACAAAACTTAAAACTTAAATACACTTATATGATTAATGTTAGTATTGTCTCTAATGATAATTAGAGTTTTATTCACTAATTTTTGTAATAAAACATTTCATTTCATTAAATATGACTGCATATCAGTGAGGTAAAACTCCAATTGATTGAAGAATACCACCAACACCAACACCACATGCGAAACTGTATCCCAATTGTCCTTAATAAAAATGTTAAAAAGTATATTATTCTCATTTGCCTGTCATTATTTATGTGCCCCCACTTATAATTTTTCTAATGTACTTAACCGAGGGCAAACTGAAACCTGTTCCTCATGCAAAGCCCCTACTCACCATGTATCATGTACGTGTCATCACTCAGCAACTCCACTTTTGCTATATAACACCACCCCCATCACACTCTCCCTCTCTAACACACACCCCCCAACTAACAATAATTCCTGCACTTGCAGAACTTAGTTCTCTGTTGCATCATCATCATCTTCATTATTGTCAGCCCTAAACATCACCTTCAACCATGACCACACAAGTGCCACCACACAGTGTCCAAGTGCACACAACAACACACCGCTACGAAGCCGGCGTCGTCCCGCCGGCTCGTTTTGAGGCGCCGCGTTATGAAGCCGGCATCAAGGCGCCCTCCTCCATTTACCACCCCGAGAGAGGTCCGACGACCTCTCAGGTTCTCGCAGTTGTCATTGGCCTTCCGGTCGGCGGCATCCTCCTGCTTCTAGCAGGACTGACCCTGGCCGGAACCCTCACTGGGCTGGCGGTGGCAACACCGCTCTTCATCATCTTCAGCCCGGTGCTGATTCCGGCCATGGTCGCAATCGGCCTGGCAGTGGCCGGGTTCCTGACCTCGGGAGCCTTCGGGCTCACGGCGCTGTCGTCCTTCTCCTGGATCCTGAACTACATCCGGGAGACTCAGCCGGCATCGGAGAATCTCGCTGCCGCGGCGAAGCAACACCTGGCGGAGGCGGCGGAGTACGTGGGGCAGAAGACCAAAGAAGTAGGGCAGAAAACAAAGGAAGTTGGGCAGGATATTCAGAGCAAGGCACAGGATACAAGGGAAGCAGCTGCAAAAGATGCAAGAGAAGCAGCTGCAAGGGATGCAAAGGTGGAGGCGAGAGATGTAAAGAGAACAACAGTGACAGCAACAACCGCAACCGCATGATCATGATGAGTAATTGTGATATTAGAGGGAGGAGTATTAATGTGTTTTTATGAACTTATATATGATGTGGGTTTATGTGGGGAAATAAATGATGTATGTACCTCTTCTTGCCTATGTAGTAGGTTTGTGTGTTTTGTTGTCTAGCTTTGGTTATTTGGTAATTAGCAGAAGGGACGTTCGTTCGTGTCTCATAAAAAGGGGTACTACCACTCTGGCAATGTGATTTGTATTTGATGAATTCAATGTGAAATGTGTTTTGCGTTGGTGTATGTAATTTATCATTTTCTTAATGTCTCGTCCAATGTGCTTTTAGAACAACGGTGAAATTTAAGCTGTGCATTGTTGATAATTCTTAGTTGAAAATCAAATTTCTAGCAGATTTTAACTAACATGAAATTTTGTCAACAGTACAGCACTCGTTGTCGTTAACCAAGTTCCAAACTAAGATGCGCCATTAATAACATCAACCAATAGCATTTTTCAGCATAAGGAAGCTTAGAGATGCAAAAATATCTTAATATATAGATAAGCATGTGAAGGAGGAAATTAAATTGTTAAAAAGATTTGTTTCGCTTTCTCTTCAATAAAAACAGTTCTTATAAGAAAAAAATAAATGAGTTTTCCAATAAATTCAAATTAACTTATACATAGGCTAGCCTAAAAAAAAAACTATACACAGGCTAAGTTTTAGAAGTTCTCTAGAAATTATGATAATAAGCTTTGTTTAAAAAACATTAATTAAAATAAGCTGTTTTTAGCTTTTAGAAGCCCATTTTATTTTCTCTTCTTTTTCTCCTTTATTTTCTTCTTTCTGAGAAAGAAACCATAGTCAAAACTCAAAAGGTTCTCTGACGCAAGATACCCTCAGCTGTGTGGGTTATAATAAAATTTGTTTCTATACGTAAGTAAAAAAGCGACACTTTTCTAACAAAATGGCAACATGAGCTTGTTAAAACGTCTTAAACATGTGTAAGACCTTAGTGTTACTAGGGAGGAAAAAATAATTGTTTAACCAATAAAGGGCATTCTCAATGTAGCTAAAACTTGAACATAAATTGCATTCGGTGATGGGATTTACAATTGAATTGAATTGACAACATCCTGGAGCATCATCAAAATTTTCATGAAATGTATCAAAACTATGTAGCTTACCAAATTCACAAGTTAGTTAATTTCTTTTTTTCTGAAGTGCGTTAGTTAATTTCTTGATACAACAAAAACAAAATTGTGGCTGGGCTGGGACAGGAAGAGCATATTTGGTTCAATGTTGGGGTTAAGGTCCAGCTTCAGCATCTGTGCCACCATACTCAGTATTTAGCTTTGAATCATTATTGGGTATCCAAAACGTGAGAACACTTGAAGCTGCAGCGAACATGGCCCTGTGAGGGGCCCACTTCAAGCACGAAGGAACACCAATATGGCTGGTCCAACATGCCACCTGCAGGGAGGAAAACCAGAGGCTCATAATCGCAAATTTTTTGCGTTATTACATTGACAAAATATAAAATATTGGTTAAATTATGACTTTTTTTGTTCTACTCTTTTATTAAAATTTCACTTATTTTTAGGTCTTAAAATTAAAAGTTAGGTACTTTTAATCCTTGATGAGTGACACCTTATTTTTTTGTTGAAATGCAGAGATTAAAACGATTTTTGTTTTATAAAATTAAAACTAAAAACGAGATCCTCTTTAAGCCTAAAATATTATCAGTAAATAAATACATAAAACCTTTTTCAGCTGACATCATGCTACTGTTTCAAAGTTTCATTCATGTCTTTATGCTCCCTCCGTATCCTCTTTTAAGACTAAAGTTAAAAGTTAAAAGTGGTGTTTGGTCTTTTTTATAAGAAACATTCTTAAATATATTTTGCATTAACTATTTTTTACATAAATACCCTTATTAAAATCATGGCAGTGAAAGATTGTATCAACAAACAATTAGAACAATATCCATTAATGTTTTTATGCATTTCATTAATGTTAATGGTAATTTTGAAAAAAATAACATAAATATTGATCATATCTAATGTTATATCCTTAATTCTTATGAATTAGCTAATTGATTAGAGGGAGTGTATAAGGATTAGGGGCATAAATTCAGAAGTACAATACATAAGCAAGCAACAGTACACTCAACAGAAAGTACAGTATGAACACATTGTCAATAGCAAATATTTTACAGGAATTAAGTCAATAATATTAAGATTTTGGCTATTTTAAAATCCAAAGATAATGAGGGGAGTTGAAACTAAGGATTAAGTCAAAGCTTCAGATTATGATAAAACACATGCACATTTATATTAAATATGAATCTACTAAAATCTAATTCATTAATCTTTAAATCTTTAAATCAAGTTATAAGTCCATATTTTATCTTTTGAAATTAGGAGTTAAATCCATAAAAATAAGATAGCTCAACAATAAATTGATTACCAAATGGATATTTGCACAATTCATATAGAACCAAAAATATTATAAATTGCGGATGGCAGTCCATGGCGGAAAGGCAAAAAATCCACCATATGAATTAAAAAGAATATATATAACATAAATAGAAAAATGAAAAAAGAAATGCTATAAATAATAAATAATCTAAACTAATAACATAAAAACAACAAAATTAAAATATATTCCATGAAATAAAACACAAGGAAATCTCATAACAGCACTAACAAAAAAAAGGATAAGTATTAACTAAAAAATGTCCTAGCAGCGGGAAAGAAATAAAAAAACTAAAAAGAAAAAATCAAGAAACACAGAAAAGGGAAAAAAATGACAAAAAAAAACTGATTTATAAAATAGAAGAAAACAAGAAAAGGAGGTAAAAAAAGATGGTGAAAAAACTGACCGAATAAAAGAAGAAAAACAAAAGAGATGGTGACAAAAATTGAATAAAAATATGAAGGGAGGGGGGGTTGAAAAAAAGAGAAGAGATGATGAGAATGTGAAGCAAAAGGAACAAATGAAAAAGAAGAGGTGAGAAATCAAGGAAAAAAAAGAAAAGGAAAGAAATGGTGGTAGCTGGAATTGGAATCCCCAGCCGATGGTAACTGGAGTGAGAAGATTGGAAGAGTGGCAATCAGCACAGGAACAAGAGAAGATAACATGCAGAAGTGTTAAGAAAGGTTTTAAAACCCCTATTTGAAACACTTAGGCCCCCGTTCCGGGTTACAGGATTTTCAGTTTTCTATTTTAAAATGCATTTTTAAAAGGGAAACGCATTCGGCAAAATTTGGGCTGAGTTGGTTTATTACTTGTTTTTAAAACAGTTTTTACCCCATTTCAAAAACAATAAAAATAGGTTTATTGGGTTTTGTTTCAGTTTTTATTTTTACCCTCACTCATGCTGCCTTCACCCTTCACGCCGCTGTGTTGTGCTCTGCCTCTCTATGCCGTCAGATCTGCGCCTGTCGTCACTTGTTGCCACCTCTGCTGCAGACTCCTCCCTTGAGGCTGCTCTCCCTCCCTGCCTCCCTCTCTCATTGTCTATGTGTGATAATGTGGAAATAAATTGGTATTTTCATAGTTAACAGTAGGCTCCTTAATATTAAGGAACTGGAAATTGGGAAAAATGTGTAATGAGTACCATATCCAAATTGTAGGATATAGTTTATTATTAGAACAAAGTAATTGGTTGGAGAAGTTCCAATTGAAAATAGTTACGTGGAGTTCTTACAAATTCTGGAACTAGAAATGTTCATAAGATTAATTGTGTCTTACTTCATTTGATACAATTTGAATATTGAAGCAGAAACTCAAGGCTATCGTAAAATCATATTGTGAAAAGAATTAGTTCTAATTGTGTCCCCTTATTACTGCATAAACAACTTGGTAACTTTTTGTAGTTTGGGAACCTACCCCTATTATCTGAGGCTAGTATATTTTGTTTTGTTCATGTTCTGTTAAGAATGTACAGCGGCATTGAATCGGATATTGGAAGTACAGGCCCAACCTAATCTTTGTTGGAAAGCACCACCCCAAGGCTTGATGAAATGTAATATTTATGCTTCAATTAAGAAATCCAAAGGTACTGGTTTTTGTCTTGTATTCCGGGATTGGCATGGTTAGATTCTAGCCTCTACAACAAATTTTCTTGCTGTGTGCGCCACCCAATGTGGCATAAGTGTTATCCTTGAGGTGGGCAATTGAAACAGCAAAACAGGCACTCTTTTTCCAAGTGCAGTTCGAGACGATTGCAAGAAATTGCAACAGGCTTGGAAATAAGGAAACCAGATTGGTCATAGCTACTTCAGGACTGGTTGAAGACTGTAGGAAGCTAGCAAGTGGATACACTTTAAATTCTTTGTTGCATCTCCCTCGTATTGGTAATAAAGCAGCTGATAAGGTTGTTACTTTGGTTTTTTCATTTCATGAGAGAGGCATTGGATGGAGGAAGTTCCCCACCAAATTGTCCCTCTGATTGAGTATGATGTACATTGATTGATTTGCTTTTTTAAATAAAATTAGAAAGTTCAATCTTCAAAAAAATTAAACGAATGAATAATATCATTATTTCTTTTTTATAGTTATAACATTTTTTTGTTGTAGAATTTTTTATTTTTTTATTATTTTGTATAATATTTAATTATTTTTTATTTTAAATTATTTGTGTCAATATTTTTTTCATATTGCATGATTTCATAATAGAGTAAGATAGAATATTTAACTTATTTTATCTACTTTCAATTTACAACAACTTTTTAAAAATTAAAAACCAAAATAATCTGAAACTCAACTCAAAACATAAACTGATTTTATTTTAGTTTTTCAAAAATTCAAAATTGAAAACAGAAAACCACCCCGAACTGGCCTTAATTATAAAGAAGTCCACATCTGCCATGGCAATGGCAGAAAGCACCACAAAACAGGTAGCAAATAGCAGTGGGCATCTAAACTGTCCTGTCACTCCTTAATAGCAGCATCATAACTATGAAGTTAATAAGTCCTAATAACAGTATTAAAATTTAACTACTGCAAGTCTGCAACAATTAACCAGAGATGGCAACTGTGGGAATCCTGCCTAAGTCGTATCTATCTTCAGTGATCCACAATTAATTCTCACGTTTTTTAAATAGTTTTCTAAATCTCATTATTTGTTGTTGAGTAATTCTTAATTCTTAATCTCATTCATGTTTTCTATGTTTTCAGCATATTTTTTAAAATGGTCAAAACCATCCTTAAGAACCTTACTAAATGTGCAACAAATCACTCCATTCATTAGATATTCACTGAGCTAACAAAAAATGCCCCATGTACTTCACTTGAAACCACTAGTTTATGGTGATTCAAGTGATAATAAATAGTAAGACGACAATAATAGCCAAATAAGTGAGATCGACTACATGAATCACATGATCCATTAATGATTAAACTCTGTTAAAAACCAAATTCTCAGGGGTATTTACCATAAAATCCCTTTTAATAATTTCCTCCAAAGTCCTTAGTCTCCCTCTACCATTTTCCACAGGATTAAAAACAATGCAATCTACTCTTCATTGATGCCTCTGATGGCATTTTTTACATGTTCAAACCACCTTAACTTATTTTTTTGTCATATTTTCCATGATAGGGTATCACACCAATATCACCTTGTATACAATCATTTGCATTTTGTCCCTTCTTATGTGATCACACATCCATCTAAACATACTCATTCTTGTTAATTCCATTTTTTTTTTGTCCTTTTAAAACCCAGCATAAACTATCGTAAGAGTTTTTTTTTATCCGAAGGAATTGAACTATCATAGAGTATAGTTGGTCATTTAGCAAACTCATTTTTTGGTCATTTAAACATACTCATTTCTGATTACAAAAAGTATACATTGACAATTTTCAGTAAATAGAGTAGATGTTTCATGAACTGAGGAAGTCTTTCACACATCAAGTTCAAATGGTTTTTATTTGCCCATCTAGTAAGCAGGTTTTTACCAATTTCGAAATTCCGAGGATAGATGGCACAGCAGCTGAAGTATAAGGGGTATTTTATGTATATTTTACCTGTTTTAAATTTAAACATGCATATTTTTATCATATCACTATCTAGAGTGAAGTCATGTTTTCAATGGTGCTTGGTTTCTATGCAACAAGCTGGGCCTACAACATCATCGAATCAACAACAGGCTAGAGTAATGAGAGAAATTGCACAGCTTGAATTATTCCAGTAATACATCAATAAACATGTCCGCATGTATGAACATTTGTCTCATTTTAAAGTATCCTTTTAGAATTAAATAAATAAATAAAATTAGCAGAATCATTTTGTAGTAGAAAATAGGGAATACCTCATTTTTCATCTCAATACTCCAAGCTTGCATGGTTCCGCTCCCAGATCCTTAGACATCAAAATTGGGAAAATTTTATACTCATTACATCTAGCTTATGGAAAATGTTAATGGTAGAAAAAAGTAACTAGCATCCACAATCAAATGAATCTATACTCATCGACTATAATTTCATTTGAATAACCATGTATGATATACTACAGACCTCATTTCATTATAGACAGTATTCTTGAGCTCAGCAAATTCAATAAGCAATAATAGAAAGGAAATGATGCTTGAAAATAAAATGTCATTTTCTCGGTTTCAGATCTAACAAGTCCTACAGCTTGGCCAGTCATTTTCCTGAGTATAATTATCAAATTGGTAATTTCTCTTATCAATATCATATTACAGCCCATGGTGGAAAGACAAAAATCAGCTTATGCCACATGGTGGAAAGTGTTAAAGGAAAATAGGGGAAGCACAATATTCAAAATTAGTATTGTTAAACAGATTATGGTGGAGCGGATTTGGGTGTAAAACACCATGGCAAATGACAGCAGTCTATGCTTTCTCAAACATTTCACGGGTCTTTCTTTTGAGAGAGGGGGGGGGGGGGGGGGGAATAACTTTTTTTGGGGTTTTAGATTATGTATATAAATCCTGTTTAATAAATTTGACCATCTTTATACTATACCCATTTACTGAAACTCTAAGACAATGCACAATCACTGTTTTTCCATTTGTCTCCTGCACAACCTACACTGTCAGATGCAAATCATGATATCAGACATTGACTCCTCTGTTACTCTAGGAAGCACAGCCATCTCCAGTTATTTCAATTTTATTGTAATAATATTTCAGTTCCAATTTTGTGCGTTTGACACTGTTTCTCATACTTCTCCCAGTTCTCTGTTTGTCTTCTATTTCAATTTTGTTTCTAGGTTTCTCTTACTTATCTCTTTTTTATTCAAACAATGTCTTCTTTCATGTAACTCCGCCTATGTGTGTTTGCATGCATGGCCTGTCCCAAATCAGGATAAAGGAGGAGCATTGGCGTCAGGAGTTGCAAACCGACCGTAAAAAACCAACTATTTTTTATGTGATGAACCTATATAATATTTCGTTGGGACGTACCCTTCATAGTAACGCATTACATCGAACCCCGGGTGTATCGAAAAATGAGCTAGGGTCCTTGGCACAAGGCAAGGCGCTACATAGATCCCGGAATGTAGTGATAAGTGAGCTAGGGTCCATGCCGAAAGGCAAGGTGCCAGGTCTTCACCCGAATTTGATGACAAAAAGGCAAGGGTCCCAATACGCAGATGGGCGAGCGTGGCGGGCAAACACCGCCTAGGGGTTTAGGATGAAATTGGGAAGCTGGAACATAGGAACATTAATGGATAAACTGAGGGAGTTAGCAGATGTTTTTACCAGAATGAAAGTGAATATTGTTTGCTTGTAAGAAACTAAGTGGGTTGGAGAAAAGGCCAAGGAAGTAGAGGGCACCGGTTTCAAGTTGTGGTATACAGGTACAACCAAGAGTCGCAATGGGGTTGAAATTATGATTGATAGAAGTTTCAGAGATAAAGTTGTTGATGTCAACAAGAAAGGTGACAGGATTATGATGATTAAGCTTGTAGTAAGAGATCTTATTTTAAATATCCTTAGTGTGTATGCACTCCAAGTTGGATTATTATCAAATAAAAAGAATCAATTTTGGGACGACTTGGAGGAGGTTCTGAGAGGGATTCCACAAGAGGAGAAGATTTTCTTAGGAGGAGATCTAAATGGACATGTTGGTAAAAACAGCGGAGGTTTTGATAGAATTCATGGTGGTTTTGGTTATGAGACGAGAAATGAGACTGGAGAAGATGTCTTGAACATATTGCACTAGCCTATGATTTGATGCTAGCGAACACTTTTTTTCGGAAAAAAGAGTCTCATCTTATAACATATAATAGTGGCCAAAATCGTAGTCAAATTGATTTCTTTATGGCTAGACAGGAAGATAGAAATTCGTGTATTGACTGCAGAGTCTATCCTGGAGAATGTGTGGCGACACAACATAAGTTGGTAGTTCTAGAGGTTAGGTTCAACAAAGTTCTTAATTTGAGGAAGAAAGCTCAAAACCCAAGGATAAAATGGTGGAATCTAAAGGAGGAGAAACAAATAGAGTTTAAGGAAAACATGTTGCGTAAAGGACCGTGTGAGTTTACTGGAGAAGCTAATGAAATATGGAATAAGATAGCTATGTGTGTTCAAAATGTGGGAAGAAGGGTGTTTGGTGAAAGCAAAGGAAACATGGTGGTGGAATGGAGAAGTGCAAGAGGCTATTAAACAGAAGAAGGAATGTTTTAGATCTTTGCATAAATGTCCCAATGATGAGAATTTGCAAAAGTTTAGAGTAGTGCGGAAAGATCCAAAGAAAGCAGTGCGGGAAGCTAGAGGCAAAATTTTTGACAATTTGTATAAAAATCTTGGGAGCAAGGATGAGAAGAAAGGTATTTACAAACTTGAAAAAATGAGGGATAAGAAGAGTAAAGATCTCACCCAAGTTAGATGTATCAAGGATAAAAATCAAAAAATTTTGGTAAGGGATGAAGATGTAAGTGAAAGTTGGCTAAACTACTTTAACAAACTTTTTAATGGGAATGGTGACAAGAATGAGGTGGATTTGGAGGACGTTTTTGATGATTTGAATAGAAGATTTGTGCGAAGAATTAATACACATGAAGATAAGGAGGCTTTAAAGAGAATGAAGAATAATAAAGCTTTGGGACCTGATGACGTCCCTATTGAAGTGTGGAGGAGCTTGGGAGACGTGGCAATAAAATGGTTGACCAATCTTTTTAATAAAATTCTTCAAACAAATAAGACGCCTAATGCTTGGAGGAAAAGTATGATTGTACCTATTTACAAAAACAAGGGAGACATCCAAAATTATTCAAACTATAGAGGCATCAAGCTTACGAGTCATACTATGAAGTTGTGGGAGAGTTATCGAACATCGCCTAAGGAGGGAGACCAAGGTGTCCGTCAATCAATTTGGATTTATGCCAGGAAAATGTATCATGGAAGCTATTTTCTTGATGAGACAATTAATGGAAAGGTATACAGAAAAGAAGAAAAACTTACATATGATGTTCATAGATCTTGAGAAAGCAGATGATAAAGTCCTAATAGAAGTCTTATGAGAAAAAGGAAGCATTAAAGTATGTTAATGCTATCAAGGATATGTATGATGCACGATAAGCAAGAGTAAAACAGAATATATGAAATGTGAGTTTTCGCGGGTAAAACATAGTGATCAAGACACAATGCATCTACTTGGTCAAGAGGTACCCAAGAAAGATGTTTTTAGATACTTGGGATCAATGTTGTAAAAAGGTGGTGAGATGGATGAGGATGTAAATCATAGAATTAGAGCAGGGTGGATGAAATGGCGGAATGCATCTGGATTTTTATGCGACTGCAAAATTTCCCTTAAGCTAAAAGGAAAATTCTATAAAACAGCTGTAAGACTGGTAATGCTATATGGAGCAGAATGCTGGCCAGCACAGAGGCAACATGAGCATAAAATAGGGGTAGCAAAAATGAGGATGTTATGGTGGATGTGTGGATATATGAAGATGATTAATATATGAAATGAGGATATTCGACGAAAGGTATCAGTGGTACCGGTATGTGATAAGATGAGGGAGCATAGATTGAGGTGGTTTAGACACGCTATGAGACGGCCACTGGATACTCCCGTAAGAACAAGAGTTTGTTACCAAGAGCTCGACACAAAGAGAGGTATCGACACAAAGAGAGGTAGAGGTCGACCGAAACTTACCTGGAGAAAGGTAGTGAAACAAGATCTAATGGAGTAGGATATATGTTGACGGACGATGTCTTAGGACAGAGTGGAGAAAAGCTATAAGTTTGGTGGAGGGTTAAACTCATTAGTAGTTCTATATTCCAGTCGTTCCCTTGTTTTAGTTATTTTCCTCTTCTTTTCTCTCTTCTTCCTTTCACCCTTTTTTTATTTTAGCTTTTTTTTCTTTCTTTTGTCTTATTTTCAATTTATCATTGGGTTCATCTACCACCGACCCCAATTAACTTGGGTTAAAGGTGCTGTTGATGTTGATGATGTTGAATGTCTTCTTTCATGTGATTGTCTTGTTTTGTTTCAATTTCATGTATTTCAATTCTATTAAATACTCTATTTTAGTCCACACCCTGTCCTATTTCAGACTTCAGTAATCCTTCCCTTTATTACTTTAATATGTTGATACAGAATTTACAATTTTGACCTTATTTTATATTGTACAGCACAAGTTACAGTGTTACAAGACACGTTTTTTTTTTAAAAAATGTTTTTAAATTAAAGAAACTTTTTTGTTGTTATTGTGGGAATTATATTTTATTTATACTTATAGGATTAGTATCAAGTATAGTAATTGAAGCATCTTCAAATCCTTCTAGCATTGATGCTAGGACTGATTCCTATGTCACAAGGAAATGACACTAACTGTTGTTTACATAACTTGTGATATTGAAGGATGGAATTAATAGAGCAAAAGAGCACACTTCATCGGAAAGAAGGGTAACATTGTAGCTTAACCTAAAAGTTCAAAAGAGATCAAAGAAGAATTGTGGGGGATATTTGAAGGATAAGAAGAATCAAGATGATGAAAGTTTTCAATTAATGCACCATGATCTTGATGACTATGGTGCTAGTAATGAAGTATGTTCACTTGAAGAAGGATTTAGAGATTGTATATAGTACTACTAGTGGAAGGATCAAAGGAAGTGTGATTGGAAGAACCCCACCAATCTTCTCTATAGAAGACAAGAAAATGCAATTGAAAAATGAAAAGATAAATGAAGGCATAGCAAGCATAAGGGAGGCATGTGATAAGGAGATAATGACAAAAATTCATCAATACATAGCTCGAGGTACCAAGCTAGGTTGTCTTTTAACATATTTATGTTGCAAAGCTTTCATGAAATGCTTACAGCCATTAGAAGCTTTAGACCAAATTTGAAATCCCCATCTTACCATGATATAACAGTTCCACTCTTCAACGAGTTGGTGGACATTGACGATTTGTTAAGTATCAAAAGTAGTAATGGGGAAGATTTGAATGCTCTATTATATTTAATGCATGGTTGGGTAGAGAATAGAGATCCTTAATCAACTTCTTGATGAACTTTTTAGTAAAGACAATGTTGATTAAATCTATTTATGCATTAGACGTTGTGTAAACTAGTTAGAAAATACTTAGTTGCTTGACTCCATTGTGGATGAGATGGATTGTGCAAGTTAAATGAACAAAGGAAGCAACTATGTTTTTGTCTAGTAAATTACTAGAAGAAAAAACCACATTTATGTTGAGCTCTTAGTGCAACCCCACTACATAAATTTGATGTTTAGAGAGTGGAAAGTTCACTCTAATGAGAACAGTTCAAAGGGTAATATCTCTGGTTGGCTTCATCTATAGACATTCGAGATTTTAAGTATCTTGAGTTTGTAGAAGTACTTTATTAACAAAAGGGAAATGGTGAGATATGTAGACACCTGATTTGAAACATCCTTCCTCACATTGAAAAAGGTTCTAAAAGAAAAGGAAAATATATCAAATGATTAGACAAATTATCAAAGGAGGCTAGAAGGAAGTAATAAATATTATGCATAGTTCAATTATCCAAAACAATGTTAGTGTTTACACTTGAGCTAATGACTCTTCTTATGTGTGTACTTCACCTCGTTGATATTGAGAAAAAACCAGTCATGAGTTATATTATATTAATAAGACAATGGAGAAGGCTAAAAAAGCCATTATGAAATATTTATAGAACAATAAAAGTAAATATAAAGAAGTTTTTGAAAATACTAACACTAGGTGGATTTGGAGGATTCTTATATTTGCCTTCATTGTTCCCAAAATATTGAATAATGGCTTCACTTATATGGGGTTTTTTCTTTACATTTATTAGCTCAGAAAATATGACAATAAGGCTAAGTTATTTATGAATGTTGGTTAATGAATAGGAGGATAATTAGTTTTGGACTCGGTTACTTATATGTTATAGGTTGATTAGGTTCTTTTGCATTCATTAGCTTAGATAAGAGCTGACAATAAGGCTGTTATTGACTACATGAATTATGATTTTATTCTGCCAAAGATACGGTTGTTATGAGGTCAATTCCTAGTTTAAATTTAAAATCATTACATTGAGAATTTTGGGTATGGTATACAACTTTACATTGATACAATATATTCCAAGCTTATTTTTCATTATGTATCTGAATCTTATGATTTAAATACAATTCATGATTCTAAAATCAACCGTGAATTTTATATAGATATATAAAAAACTGAATTCACAATTTAAATAGTGAATTGATAATGATGCTAATTTATACAAAGAAAATTAGAGTAAATTACACTAACCACCCCTAAAGTTTCATGAAATTACACAAACACCCCCTGCTTTTTTAACCATTACAGTAACCTCCATTGCAAGGGGTGTTAGTGTAATATACAAGGAGGTGTCACCGTAATGTTCTCAAACATTAAGGGGATGTTAGTGTAACATATAACAGGAAGTCAGTTTAATGTTTGCAAACATAAAGGGGATTAGAGTAGAAATAGAGAAAAGTGTGTGTAATTTGAAAAAAGCTCAAGGAATACGAGTGTAATTTGCTCAAATTTAATTATTACAAAGTGAGAAAACTAGTCCTCTTGAATCCTTCCGTAATCATCATATGCAAATGTTCAAATTATAGAGTTTATCACAGGAAGAAGGAAAGACAATTACCAACAGTAATTCTGAGTGTATGATTGATAGGATGCTATACAATACCAAGACCTAATGCTCCCATTTTTAATTATAATTACGTCAACTACTAATACTATTAGTTCAAGCCCAAGTCCATAAATACCAAGACTAATAACCATATTTAAAAAAAATATATATTATAGGAGAAATTAGAAGGGTGTTTTGGTGCACATCAGCTGGTAAAATAACCAGGAAGTAAGATGCAGTGAAAAATAAAAGTTTTAAAGAGCTAAATTGTAAAGAGATGAAATGGGATACCTGCCACCAAGTACTTCCCATCTGGGGTAAATGTAGCCTCTATTGGGGTACCAGGAGATGGTTCCAAACTAAATCCACAACGCTGCACAAGTTAGAAAACTATCAATTTCCGCATATTTTGAAAAAAAATACATTATTGCATACGGAAAATGTAATGCAAAGGATTCAATTATCAAAGAAATTAACCTTCTCTCCTCCATATGCATCAAGAACATAAATATTGTTATTAGTAGTAGTCAGAAGCATTGATTTTCCATCATTACTGAATTTGATATCACAAACTTCGGCTGTGTCACCACCAACTAGAAAGGTGTCAAAGGGACCCTACACCAATATGGGCAATGTCAGAGTTATGAAGTTATGAAAAGCATAGCAAAGGCTAGAGAAAGGTTACAAATACAAACCTTGTCATAAGAACGAGAATCAAACAATTTAATAGCTCCCCCTTCCATTGCTACAGCAAAGACCAGGCCTTGTTGGTCATAGGCAACAGCAGGTCTACCACGTAGACGTAAGATGCCCTGATAACTATATCAGTGAGCAAAATCATAATTGTTTCTCCTATAATTTTCCTTGATGCACTGATAATATTAATCTTTTGAAGCTCAACCATGGGTTTTAATTGCGATTGCAGTCATGGTTGCATTGTGGTTGTTGAAGGCCAACTGCGATCAATCCAATTTTGCAATCACAGCCTAATGCAATTAGCAATGGCCGCCAGCATCATGTGATGCCTTACCACATTTTTAAACCTTGAGCTCAACTATAACAAAATGTCATCTTGTATATATATTTACTTAGTAATTCTTGTACTACACAGTACTATATAGTATCTTCACCAATATAACTAAGAATCTATACTGCTTTTAATTGACCTCTAAAAGTCACATAACTACATTAAATCCCCCCCCCCCCCAAAAAAAAAAATGAAAACTACCAACCTGGCAAGCATTTACCCGAAGATCCCATATCCTAACACTGTGGTCTAGAGAACCAGACATGAAGCTATCATTGATTGGAGACATGCAGAGAGAAACAACTCTGTAAAGCGAGATATATAAAAAGAAATCAGCAATACGATCATGTATAATAAAGGAACTTACATACTCAGAATATTGACCAATTGCTGTCTTAGCTCCTTATTGGGTTTAAGAACAGGTGACGCTCAGGAAAGCTTTACATACATACATCAATTTAACATAGAGCAGAAGATATAAACAGGAAAGTAAAAAGGATTGAACAAATAAATAAAAAATATAAATAATTATACAGCAAAAATAGAAAATAAGACTATTTCTATTTCACTTTTATGTAGGGTAAAAAAAACCATAATCTTAGCAGCCAGAAATACTTCCCACAAAGTGAACTTATACAATAATGATTACTTATAGATTGTGATCTTAGTCCTACAATCAGAGACCAACGATGTCCCAAAACAAAACGGAAATGATACAACAATAAGAAACAAGAATTATTTTTTGCCTATGGCATATAGCAACTAAGCAAAAGCACGAAGTTTCCCTTCTGCACAGTAAAAAATTCATATATGAAAAAAGTACATTCAACCTAACCTCTGTTTATGCCCTTTGAAGTATCGTAGGCAGCGATTATCGTACATTGATAAATACCGCAATGATTCTGGCACACAAGGAATAAGAAGTGAATAATTGCAATCATAATTTGTAGCCACTGACTAGCAGTAAATTACATCAAATAAAACTGTCATATAGAGGAGCCAACCTCCAGTAGACTCCAAATTGTACTTTGAAGAGCATATAACAGAGCTTGGATGATGAGTAAAACATATACGATCAGTACCGTGTTTCTTATGAAAAGTGGTCTTCAATAACCTGGGAATTCATGGTAAAATGCATAGAAAAATATTATTCATGTATGAAGCAGTAAGCAAATCATGTAAACTTTATCATTTATTAGACAAATCATTTCCCAAGGAAAATAAGAAGAGTTAATTGGTACAATTAATGGTCTTTTAATGGGGAACTTTAGAGAGAGAAGCTTTAGAGAGAGAAACAGTGGGTGGGTGAGAGTGAATAACAGAACCAGTTTCCATGAGAGGGGTAGGGAGAGGTCTAGGGGTAGATCCTGCGTCAACTACGGTGGTTATGGGTACAGCCAGCGTCACTCGAGGGCTGGGGAGGCACAGCGACGTGATGATAACACGAAAAACTGGAGGGATGCGACTGACGTGTCGTCCTTCAATTTTACTCGTTTCCCCAAAGAGATGGATGAAAGGGACATATGGTTCGAATTCAAGAAATGGGGAGATGTTAGGAAGGTTTTTATTGCAAGAAATAGAAACAGGAATGGGCGCAGACATGGCCTCATACGTTTCAAGGGTGTTGACGACGTTCTCAGATTAGAGAGACAGCTAGATAATCTGATTGTGGGGGGACTTAAGCTCCATGTGAACCTCCCTAAACACGATAGGGAGTGGAAGGTGGGCGCGAAATCACACATAAATGAGGCGTCCAAGAGGGAGACCATGGAGGTCAATGTACCAATCAAGGACAAAGGAAAAGCCAAGATCATCGTGGAACAAGAGGGTATGTCGGCTGCCAAACAGAAACAAACGTCATACCACCAGTATCGTCCATTATCATATGCGCAAGCTGTCACGGCGAGAAACTATACACAGTCAAGGAGGGGGGCTGCGACTTATGGCCAGGTGGTGGAGAAGCCATCCCAGTCGACTATTCAATTATCATTTTCTATGGAAAATAGGAAATGGTGTCGTGATGCTTGGGTTGGCAGGCTTACAAACTAGAAGGCTTTTGACAGATTAGAAGAAGATTTCTTGTGGGAGGGAGATGAGGAAGTCAAACCCAAGTATATGGGCGATGATATGGTGCTACTCTCTGGAATCAATGACTCCAAAGCGGCTGAAATGTGCAGAGAAGCAGAAGAATACAATTCATCCATGTTCTACTCCTTGGAAAAGTGGAATCTTCCAGATTGGTTTGGCTTTTATGCTGGGGTATCCCACTACACACGTGGGATAGAGAGTGCTTCAAAAAGATCGTCGTTGGTATGGGGGATATGGTGGAACTAGATGACGACACTGCCGATCTCCATCGATTGGATAGGGCAAGGGTGCTTATAAAAACTTCGTGGCAGCCTAATATCAACCATAGAATATTGGCATCCATTAACGGAGAAGAATATCGCATCAGCATTATTGAGGAAACATGTTTCCAATCATGCAAGTGCCTAAGGGGGAACTATGCCTCCTCATCGGAAGCGATCCTATCCGACGAAAGCTTGGGCATGGGTGAATCTCCGGGGGTTAGTCTGGTGGCCGACAGCCCGACGATGGGTATGAGGTCGGAAGATGTCAACGGCGAAGGTTGCATCAGTGATCGGCCATTATCCGCGGGTCATTGCTCTTCACAGATACCGTTGGGTAATCAACACCCTGACAGACGTGACTACATCGAGCATGACGCCAGGCATGCTTTCGGCGATAGTCATCTCCCCGCTTTCACAGAAGTGGTAAAGGTCAACGATGACCAGGCCTCGAGTCAGGAGGCTGGCGTGGCTCACGGCAGAGGGGTTGGTTAAGAAGGACATCCACGCGCAGGAGGTGGTAAGCGAGAAGGTAGAGAGGGACCCACACCTGCAACGTGTTTCTGCTATCTTTGAGATGGCAGAGGACTGAATGTACCATGTAGCATGCTTCGCGGCAGGTGAGGCAAAGGATTTTGCGAAAAGGGGGACGAGACAGAAAGTGGATGCTGAGCAGGTGACAAATAGGCTGGAAGAGGGATATATGGGGGGGGGCCACTCATGACACATGCTGTTAGTGGACAATTGCACATGGCTACGGGAATAAGGGCCAATTGTGTGGAATTAGGCAACAATAGTCCTGCTACTGTTAAAAGTTGTAAGTTGGGTCACATTTATTCTGGCCCAAACCCCCAATGGAAGGTTTATTCCAGATCAAAGGGGTGCAAAAAGGAATTGGGGCCCAAAACAACATTTACTAATCAAGTTGAGCAGCCAGATAACAAAGGAAACGAGTTTGACAATCTAATTTCGAGCTCTGCTGTTCCCACAACTTTGGTATCGGGCAGCAGAATTAAAGAAGCAGTGGAGTGGGAGGAAGATCAACCAGAAAACAATTGTTCTGACAGCTAATGTCAGTCTCAAGTCCCACTATGAGCGAATGGAGGAAAGATGCAGACAGGGAATGGGAATTGGCAAAACTGATGGGTCTTAGCTGCTGCAACCAAAATGATATGATAAACATAATATCATCCATGGAGGTCAGAGATATGGATGAGGCTCAGAAGCTGGAGAACAAAGCTGGTGACCCATGAAGATTATGTCTTACAACATTAGAGGGATGGGAGGGGGGATTAAATGGACAGCAATCAGAAAGATGATAGTGGCTGAGAGGGTGGATATGCTATGCCTGCAAGAGACTAAAAGAGAAGTTATTGATAAAAAGCTGTGCCAAACATTGTGGGGAGACCCTGAGGTCCAGTGGGAATTCGTACCAGCGATCAATAGAGCTGTTGGCTTGCTTTGTATTTGGTCTGAAAAGGTGTTTAATCTCACGAACAAGGTGCTAGGTGATGGATTCGTATACATGGAAGGGACTTGGGTAGCTGATGATACTAAAGTTATAATCGTGAACGTCTATTCACCATGTGAAATATCCCTGAAGAAGAGTTTATGGGATGCAATCAAACAGCTGAGATATGCGAATATGGAGGGGCTATGGTGTGTTATCGGAGATTTCAATAATGTCAGAAGACCATGCGAACGTATGGGATTATGTCAGAGATCCCATGATGAAGGTATTGTGAGGGAATTCAATGAGTGGATTGCTGAATTGGAGATTGAGGATGTTCCTTGCACTGGGCGAAAATTCACATGGTATAGACCTAATGGAACTGCCAAAAGCAGATTAGATAGAGCTTTAGTCTCTGCTGAATGGTCTGATAAATGGCCGGGTACCACTCAGATCATATTGGACCAAAATTACTCTGATCATTGTCCTATCCTGCTGAGATCCTCTTTCGCTGATTGGGGTCCGAAGCCATTCAGGTTTCTGGATTGCTGGCTACATGATAAATCACTCAGGGAGCATGTGTGTGAGAGCTGGAACACAAATCCGATTTCTTGATGGGGGGGTTATGTGTTAAAAGCAAAGTTTAAAGGTCTGAAATTGAAGTTGAAAGCCTGGAACAAATCCCAATTTGGGAATATCCAGCAGAAGATGAAATCTTTAGAGGAGGAGCTTAACAGGATTGACATAAGAAGTGAGGATAGACAGTTGAATGCTGAGGAGATAAAGAGGAGAAAACAAGTCCAGGAGGAGCTATGGGCTGCAGCACATTCTAATGCTTCACTTTTGAGACAAAAGGCTAGGACCAAGTGGATTAAGGAAGGGGATTGTAACTCCAGGTTTTTCCACATGATTGTGAACTGGAGGCGCAGAAATAATTTGCTAAATGGGATGCTGGTTGATGGATGTTGGATTGAGGAACCAACCAGAGTTAAAGCTGAAATTCGATCTTTCTTCAAGAGGAGATTTGAAGAATCAGTTTGGACAAGACCTAATCTGGATGGGGTTGCTTTTAAAACCATTGAACAGCAGCATAACAATCTTCTTCTGGCTTGATTTGGTGAGTTGGAGGTGAGGGAGGCTGTGTGGGCCTGTGGTAGCGAGAAGAGCCCCGGGCCAAGCAGTGTTAACTTCAAATTTATCAAAGAATTCTGGGATGTCCTCAAAGCTGACTTCTTACGATTTCTAGATGAATTTTATGTAAATGGCGTGTTCCCTAAGGGCGGAAATGCATCTTTTATAGCCCTGATCCCTAAAGGTCCTGCTCCACAGGGCTTAAATGACTACGGGCCTATTTCTTTAATAGGCTGTGTGCATAAGATTGTGGCTAAAATCTTATCTACCAGATTGAAAAAGGTTTTGCCTTCCATCATTGATCATCGTCAATCTGCTTTCATTGAAGGGAGGCACCTGCTACATAGCGTGATCATAGCAAACGAGGTGGTGGATGAGGCTAAAAGGACTAATGGAAGTTGTCTTGTGTTTAAAGTGGACTACGAAAAGGCATACGATTCAATTAGTTGGGTTTTTCTGTTATACATGATGAGATGTATGGGTTTTGATCCCAAGTGGATTACATGGATTGAAGGCTGCCTCAAATCAGCTTCTATCTCTGTTCTAGTTAACGGGAGTCCAACTGATGAGTTCACTCCACAACGTGGTCTCAGACAAGGTGATCCTCTAGCCCCACTCTTGTTCAACATTGTTGCTGAGGGCCTTACTGGTTTGATGCGAGAAGCGCAGCGAAAGGATCTGTTTGAGGGTTATAAGGTGGGGAAGAATATGGTTGATATCAGCATTCTACAATATGCTGATGACACCATATTTTTTGGGTCAGCTTCAGCCAAAAATGTTACAACCATTAAGGTCATGTTGAGGAGCTTCGAATTGGTATCAGGCCTGAAAATTAATTTTGCTAAAAGCAGATTTGGGGTTTTTGGCAGGATAAACAGTGGGCTAATAATGCTGCTTTGTACCTAAATTGTAGGCAGCTGGTCCTACCTTTCTCATATTTGGGTGTTCCTATTGGGGCAAATCCAAGACGCTATGCGATGTGGGCTCCTTTAATCAAGAAGTGTGAGAGTAAACTGGCATTTTAATTCATGTCTTATGCATGTATTAGGGTGCCATAGGTCTGTATTGATGCTTGGACCGTTTTGTTTTTCTACTACTTGTATCTTTCCTTTTATATATATATATATATATATATATATATATATATATATATATACACATTAATTTTGCTGACCAAAAAAAGAAAATGGTGGGCGAAAATTTATTACATTAACAATTTAAGCTTCTGCAATAAAGCAAATTTATTTTCAGGATATAATGAAACAAACTTAAAAACCGAAATGATTGTTTAGTATTCAGAGTTCATAAGTCGAGTTTGTAGCAAAATTTTAATTTTTAAATCGCAAATAGTGGGATTGCTTTTTGTCATAAAAGTAAACTCACTTAGCATTAGCAATGTCGTAAAGTCGCACCGAGTCATCCTCACTAGCCGTGACAAGTAAATCATCCTTTCGATGGAAATCAATCGAATGTATCATCCCACCCTGAAAATACAAAGATCATTAAACCCTACAGAAAAGACAATTGCAATGAGGCCACCATTTCAATGCCAAGAATAAGATAATGAAAAATAACATAATTTAGTTTTCAAAAATAAAAGATTAATAATCTCAATAATTTGCTCAAAAAGAATAACATCAATAAGTTCAAATAAAAAAATCTTCACTACCAGTATTGCCTACATTCAGAACAAGTGATCGCAACTGCCAACGATGGATATTTTTTGAGCAAAAAGGCTCGCTAATAGATTAATGGACAACCCTAACGGAATTTTCTTTTTCCCTTGACAAGAAGAAATGCCTAAAAGGTGAGAGAGGGCACTGAAATAAGAGTAAAGAGAATGAAATTGAAAGGGGAAAGAAGGGTTACGAAGTCGGAGAAGACGGCTCCTATGGACATGCTTCGAACCAAATCGTCGTCAAGCTCCGTAAGCGACGCCGTCGTCATGTTGGTGGAGCAAAGTAGCAGCAGAGTGGAAAGAAAGTAAGAGAGCAGAAAAATCTGTCGATGCTTTTTCACTGTTGTTTTCACTAAGCAGTGGGATAGGTTGGGATATTCGGCTTTTTATTAGCAGTTTCAAGAACCACCGGGAGTCCGTAACTAACAATTATTTATTGAAGAAAAATATTCCATTTAAGAGTTGAATTTGTAAGGAATTAAGAGTTGAATTTGTAAGGAATTTAAGAGTTCTGAAAGGTGAAAAAACAAAATTTTGTTTTTGAATTTTTAAAAAATGAGATAAATTTATCTTTACTGTTAAATATTTTTTTAATCCAAATGATTAATTTTACGTGACATCCGCAGGACCTATTTGTCCAAGGCAGTGTGCAACATGATCACAAATTTACCCTCTCCTAGCTACATAGATATACGTGCTTCTTTGGGTGGAGTAAAGTGATGGCAAGTTCAGGGTGAAAGAAACGTATAATAAAATCACCTTGTGTGACAAACTCCCTGAAGACCCTCTTTGTAAAGCTCTTAGGAGGAGGAACGGGCCTGAAAGGATTCATGCGTTCCTTTGGAAGATCAACCATTATGCCTTTCTACCAAATGCCAAGAAAAGAGATAGGCACATGACTGAGGATGCATCTTGCATCATCTATGGCCAAGAGGGAACTACCCTCCATGCTATTTGTGATTGCATTAGTGCGGCCTCCAATTGGCAAAGTAGTGTATCTCTTTCCTACTGAATTTCCTTTTTTGCAGGTGAATCTCCACTTGGGTAGTTAGAAATATCTCGCGAGTAGATCAAGGGAGCAAGGAATGGCCAACTCGGTTTGGCGTGTTGTTGAATCAGATTTGGACTCGTAGAAATAACTTTATTTTCGATGGAGTGTAGGGTGATGATTCGAAGTGTATTATCTTAGCAGAAAAGCTGATGCGGGAAATTCTGGACGATGCTGCTGAAGTACCAGACCAGACCTTATAAAAAGATACCCAGTTGTTCACCCCCAGGTGAATGTCCCCAAGAGCACTGGAATGGCTGAAATCTGAGCTTTGGGCTATTATCAAAGGAATTATGCTTTCATCTCAGTACTTTAGTTAGATGAAAAATTTAAGAAAAAATATTGGATTTTTTTATTTATTAAATGTTAATTAGATAATCCATTTTGAAAATAAAGATGATGAATAGTTATCTATTCATTTAATTATATGGTCCATCTAATCTTTTTTTTTTTTAATTTTAACCACTAAATAAATTGAACTGAACATTATGTACCTTTTAAGAACACACTACATCCACTCATGGCATATAAGGCATCAATGATTTCTCTCAACGTTCGACACTGAGGAATGTCTGTTTCTGTATATTGAATTTAACTGAAAACGCTTTAACAAAAATATCTCACTTTTTTACCCACAGTAGCGACTTTGCCTGCAACGACCTCCACAGTAGCAAACCTAAAGGTCGGCGAGGAGAAGCACATTGGAAATAGGGACAGAAGAAGAACTCCTCAAGGAAAGCGAATGATGGAACATACCCTGAAGTTGAAAATTCATCAAATTCAACAAAATCATCCAATGGGATATGGGGTCTTTTACCCTTCTTTCTGCTTTCCATGACATGGTTTTTTTTTTCCTTCCATCTTCTTTCTTCTTTCTAAAATTATTTATTAACAATTCACACAATCAGAAAATTACAGAAATGTAGAATCAGAGAAATGCAAAACGGGTTTTTCCCTGTCGGAGGTAAGAGTTCTCTCACGCACAATTAAAGTTCCCTGACGCAAACTGGGGCATTCAAGTCTTTGCAAAATCAGAGCGTCAATGAACCTCATCCCAGTAAAATTGTAAACCTCACCAGATGTCTTAAATCCTCACCTCTATCTTTTTCATCACATCATTTTTATCTCTTTCTGTTTCTACTTTATCTCTTTTTTCCTATCGCTCTCTGCTCTCCTCTTTTCATCCCAATCCACCCCATCTTATTGTCTACACTGATCACCACTCTTGTCAAAATGCTTCAATTATTTATAAACTGCCACGTGTTTCCAATCAAACAAAACAATTTCACCTCACCTCCGAATGCACTCCTGACCTTAATGCACTCATTCTTTGCAGCTTATGCTTTTAACATGTGGGTTAGTTAACTACAAGAGTGTCTCACAAAGAGTTCCCCCCTTCTGAAGAAACCATGTTTTAATCTCTACCCCAACATTTCCCTTCCTCTGTTTTTCTCTCTCATTTTGTAAAAAATAGACAACTGAAGTAAAACTGCAGAAATCGTGGGCATATACTAAGTACGGGTTTGTTCTCAAGTCAGAAACGCACATAACTAGCTATTTCCACATCCAAAATGGGAAAAGATACAGAGCAAAATGGAAAAATGTAGCTTCTGCTGGATCCACATCCACAGTTGTTACCAAATACACCGAAAGAGAGAATAAACGGTACACTGACAAACGTGATACACAAGTACACATAACTACTGCAAATCCATCAAGCAACCAATGAAGATTAAATATAAAAAAATTGAACTGCACTCCTCTCTGCAATTTTGATAAGCATCCTAGAGGATCCAAATCCCACCCTATTACCTTCCCAATTTCCCACACAAAATTGATGTTTATCGTCATCATTAGGGTTTTAAGTATCAGCTGCAGTCGTGTTGCAGTTCTTCATGCTTATTGATTTCGTAGCAAATCGCGAACAAATTCGGCCGATGTGGTTCCAATTGCAGTCACGGACAGTTAAAATGCCTTATGTTATGACCCCAAATAAGGCCGCGGACCGGATTCTAAAACCTGGTCATCATAAACCTAGCCATCTACATTATAGAACTCAACCAACCAACCAATCTATAGGCGCATTTCATCTACAACAAAACAAATTGACTAAAAATCAACCACTTACCACATCAATGACTGTATCCAGAATCGAATATTATCCATCCCTTAAGCCTTAACTTCCACTTGCCAAGGTCCACCGTGTTCCCCAAGCCCTTGCTCCTTCCCAACATCATGCACATTACCCTTGTTCTGATACAAAGGGTTCGCCGTCAATATCCTCAACCCAGAACTGCCACTGATCTCCAAAACCTCAGGCAAACCATCCCCACACCCCTTCGACAAACCCCACGTTGATCCGGATCGCCCTGTCGTCGCAAATGCCGTTAATCCCCACCGTCTGAATCGTGTGCCCCATCACCATTCTTTTAACACCAAGCACCGTGGATAAAACATGCTCAAGCGCCGAAGAATCACACTCTCTCTCATCCCCGCGCGAGAATTTCCTCACCCAAACGACAGCGTCTACCCCGGCAATAGTCTGGCGAAAAGCGACCTGTTGAGCCGTTAACCAAATCCCGAACCTCCTCTTTGATTTTCTCCAAGCCATACGAAGTGTGCTGCGGCAGCAAACCCCCGTGCACAAAAACTTAATCTCCAACGACCAAAACGGTGACGTTTTGCGCTAAGAATCTTTTCGCTATTGGGAAGTTGGGCCGCAGCGCTGCGACCCGGGCCCGAAACCCGTCGTGGAACACTTCCCTCACGCCGCGAAAGGAAGAGGGAATGCCTTCCATTGGGTTTTTATGGTTTTCCAAACCGCGGCAGAGGGTTTTCATTTTGTTCCCAATTTCGAACCATTCCCACAAAACCCTAAATTCCTCCACGCCGGGTTCCGTGGCGAAGCTGAAATCGCCCTCGACGTTCATGATCTCGCGCCGCGCCGCCTGGCGCTTCAGCTTCTCAAGGAAGTAGAGGATCTTGAGCTCGTCGCCGCCGCGGTCGAGAACGTCGCCAACTTGTACAACGGTGGCGTGGGGAGGCGCGTGGGGAGAGGCGGCGGAGGGAGGAAGAGGCCGCCGCTGACTGAGAAATCGACGAAGGTGTCGATGAATGATGAGAGGAGATTGGGAATATCTTTGCAGAACGAGGTTGAGGCCTCTTCACCTTCCATTGCAATGTGATTCTTCATTGCTATTCTCTCAAATTCTCGTTTCGGAAACGCACAATTGCTTGCGTGACGGTTTTGTATATGGGAAATCAGAGCATGCAGGTTAGGAAAGAAAGAGAAAGAAATTGACGTCGTTTTCTTGTGTGGCCTAACGTCTGGAATTTTTTTTGCTTTTGTCTTTCCGTCCGGCCTTTTTTTGAAGGATGTAGGGAATCAAATGTCTGATGTGTTTGGTTAGATTAAGGAAATAGAGATAAAAAAAATTATATTTGTTTTAAGGCTCATATATTTTTTATTCCTTCTAATTTATTATATACTTTTTTAAATTACTTTTTTATTTTTAATCTTTATAAAATATTTTTTTTTATTTTTTATCTTTATAATATTTTAGATAATATCTTTTTTACCGTTTAAGGTATAATCTGGACCAAAAATAAAATAAACATATTTTACTAGAATTAAAAAAATTACAAAAACAAAAAATAAAAAATATTAAATTACAAAGACTTTAAAGATACTTAAACATTTTTTTAAATGAAATAAAGTGTAAAAAGTGTGGGTTTGTCACAATTCAATGAACTCACCCTCGTTGCGTTCGACCATTGCAGCGTCGAAGGAGTTCAACACGTCGAACGAACGATTCATCAACACGAATGTGATAATCGGAATAAAAAATTAATTTATTCTAGTTGTAAAATGCCAAAGAGGAAAAATAACCATAAATGATCTAGAGGAAAACCCAAAGGAAACCATGGATGGACAACAAGTCAAACAGATCCAAATCTGAAATTTAAAGTATTGATCCAAATTGAGTCTCAAAATCAACGATGAAATCGAAAATTAAAAATAAATCCCAAAATGATAAATAAAAAAATTTCAACTACAAATCCAAAATCATAACCATTACAACGGTTGAATTGTGTAATTTAAATTTCAAATTATTGTTAGGATTTGCTAGGTTGTTATATTTTGTTATTATTATATTTGAATAGGAATTAAGATTAGATCAGTTTGTTATTATTCTGTATTATTAGCGGTTTGTTGAAACTCTCTTATATATAATAACTTGTTGAGGAAAAATATAAAAAGGAGAATGAGTGAATGAAATTATGAATGAATGAAGGAAAGCAGTTATTTATTTATATATGATTTTTAACATGATATTAGAGTCATGTTTCCTCCATGAATGAGAGTTGTGGTATCCTCCATTAAAAAAAAATCTATCTTTCGCTGTCATAAGATTCTCTTAGTTTTCTTCTTCACATTTTCAAAAATTCTGATTCTGAAATACTCAACCATTTATCTCCTTCTTAACCTTTACCTACTCTGATTCCTCTACAAATTATGATTATTATAATCATGAACTTCATCTTTGCCCCGCATAACCTTTGTGTCTTTGGTCCCGACTTGAATCAATTTTTTGCACTGATCGTGCATCTTGTTCTTGATTCAAGCTTCTGTTTGTAGTTTCTGGATTTGTTGTCTCTGTTCATGATCATATTTCTGATTTGCAATTTCATCCTTGCTCGTGCTTCTTGCCTTTTAGGCTTGTTTTGATGATTGTAGCTTCTGTCATGTGTGGTGGTTAAGCACTGTTCCTTTGTTTGCTTCTATCCATGGTGGTTAAGTATTGTTTTAGCTTGTGCCATAGATGGTTAAGCCTTGGTTACTTTTGTCTTTAGTGGTTAAGCATTGTTTAGCTTCTACTCTTTATGGTTCTTGATTTGCTGAAGCAATTCTCCATGTACGTATTACATTTGAAGGTCATTGATGTGAAGTCAGTTGTATTGTTCTGAATCTTTCACATACCAGCCCTGAAATCTATTGATCTGAACATATGATTGTTCTGAATCCCTTCTTGTATCTCAGTTCTTTTTCTACTTCACATAACCGAAGCACCTGCTGTGGACTATCCTGAAGCACCTCTTGAACCTATTGCTGATCAAAGTCATTCTTGGAAGAGTGCTTGAAGAAACAATTGGCAAGTTAGGCATGATCAATATCCATGCACCAACTTGAGGGGGGGTGTTAAATTGTGTAATTTAAATTTCAAATTATTGTTAGGATTTGTTAGGTTGTGACATTTTGTTATTATTATATTTGAATAGGAATTAAGATTAGATCAGTTTGTCATTATTCCGTATTATTAGCGGTTTGTTGAAACTCTCTCTTATATATAAGAACCTGTTGAGGAAAAATATAAAAAAGAGAATGAGTGAATGAAATTATAAATGAATGAATGAAAACAGTTATTTATTTATATATGATTTTTAACAACAACAACATAAAGAGGATTAAAAAGAGGAAAATTTCATATCTGGGTAGAGGCTTTTGGTTGTACAGTGGTGTTTGCGGTTGAGTAGATATGGGTCGTGGAGGTGTGTGGTAGTGCAATGGTGTTTGTGGTAGTGCTGATTTGGGTCATGGAGGACAAGAAAGGCATGGTTGTATCCTTGGTAGTGCCGATCTGGGTTGCAGAGGTGTGTGGCAACGCAATGGCTCATGGAGGCATATCGGGCCGTGATGGGTTGTGCATGGTGTTCGTGTGGTGGTGCGCATTGTTCGTGATGGGTTGTGGACTTAAAATATTTATTGAAATTATATATATATATATATATATATATATATATATATAT